>QXEO01002089.1:242706-394803 GCA_007115705.1 Dactylis glomerata
AAGTTCAACATCATGAGCAAGGCTATCAACTTTAGAAGCAAGAATATCAATTTTGCCTAACTTTTCCTCAACAGACCTGTTAAAAGCAGTTTGCTTACCGATGAAGTCCTTGAGCATGACTTCAAGCTCAGAGGGGGCAGCCCTAGTGTTGTTGGAGGAATTACCATAAGAGTTACCATAACCATTACCATTGGTAGAAGGATACGGCCTATAATTGTTACTAGCAAAATTGTTCCTATAAGCATTGTTGTTAAAATTATTATTTCTAATGAAGTTTACATCAACATGCTCTTCTTGAGCAACCAAAGAGGCTAAAAGAGCATTATTTGGATCAACATGAGTTATATCATTAGAAAGCATAAGCAATATAGCATCAATCTTATAACTCAAGGAAGAGGTTTCCACAACAGAATTTTCCTTCTTACCTTGTGGAGCTCTCTCGGTGTGCCATTCAGAACAATTTACCATCATATTGTCGAGAAGCTTTGTTGCGGTGCCCAAGGTAAGGGACATAAAAGTGCCTCCAGCAGCTGAATCCAATAGGTTCCTTGAAGAAAAATTCAGTCCTGCATAAAATGTTTGGACAATCATCCAAGTAGTCAGTCCATGAGTGGGGTAATTCTTTATCATAGATTTCATCCTTTCCCAAGCCTGAGCAACATGTTCATTATCAAACTGGCTAAACTTCATAATATTGCTATGCAAAGCTATAATCTTAGCAGGAGGATAGTATCTTCCAATAAAAGCATCCTTACACTTAGCCCATGAATCAATACTATTTTTAGACAAAGATAGCAACCAATACTTAGCTTTTCCTCTCAAAGAAAAAGGAAACAGCTTAAGCTTAATTGTGGGGACCCCGGTTTACCATCCGGAATTCCTGTTATGCATACAATTCATGATCCCAGGAAGACCGTCATGAATCCACATAACAGAGTTGGCATTACAGAGTACATCATCCATTACATAAATAAGTCGCAAGTCTTACATGGCCACTTGGCCGAATTCAAATGCCACGCAGGGCAAGTTCACTAAACAGTGTAGCGGATACAAAGGTAGCGTAGATAGCCCGTGTCATGCCTCTACCCTACATGCGACTGGCCGGGAGACGGATCCTAGTTTGCACCGGCGTCGTCGAACTCCTCACCATCTTCTTCGTAGTCTTCATAATCTGGCCAAGTTAATAGCCAGGGACAAAGCCGTGAGTACATTTTGGAATTGTACTCACAAACCACCTAAGAGGGGAAACAAGAATTGCATGCTATTTGGCTGTAGCAAGATAAGTTTGGTTTTGAGGCTAGTGTTCAATCCTAACTATAGTTTCTCGTGTCGATATAGCATGTCATACGACATCTCTATATCCTTATTAAGGAAGAGTTTTTGGTAAAGCATCTTTAGAAAAGCTCTAGGAAAGGGGGAACTCATTTTCAAGAGAAGAGCCAGGGTCAATCAAACATGACCACCATTCTTATTAATCTTGGTCAATCGCACATGACCACCTCCAACCTTCGGCAGTACCCTGCAAGTACTCCGAACCACCTCCGTACGAGTACTCCGAACCGGCACCAATTTCCTTCTTTCCCGAAAACACTTTTGTAAAACCAAAACTTGACATTGGGTTAGGCAACAGCCAGTTCAACCGTCCATATCCGAGGACTCGGCTATTCGAATAGTTTTACACTCTGCAGAGGTTGTACACTTTACCCACACCATCCGATAAATCCGCCAGGATTCCACCACGGACCGTCATACACAAGTATGTGGGGTTCGGATAATCGATCATAGCCTTCCATCTATCCACCTTAATACGGGTGCCTACCCTGTGGAGTATACATCCCCGGCAAACCCTGGCCGTCTACCTCTGTCGAGCGTAGTTCCAGTGCCACGGCGGGAGAAACCCAAGTGTCTTCCGGCCGGATAAATCCCAATGGATCCCGATTTACTATTGCCCATAATCTGGCGGCAATCCGGATTCCAGGGTCCTACAAACCCTTATATTGTGCGAGGCTCCCCGCACTAAGGCAGATAAACTTCGAACTAAGCCCCGTCCCATACCGGGGTAATGTGGTTGCACGGATTAAATTGCCCCAGGTGAATACATAATCACCAATGTCTTTTCTTTAGAAAACCACCAACTTCTTTCCCTTCATAACCCATTTTCCATTTGTCCCAAAAATCCTTTAGAAAACATTTCAGTGGAGTAGATACCACTCCAAGGTTTTCGAAATCATTTTCGAAACTTTTCCGAGAGTTTCCCATCCTAGAGTTTTTGGCTCCACTAGAAGTTTCCCAATGGCATTGCTGCTAATCAACAAGCCACTAATTGCAAGGATAAAGAATAGGTGTTCAAAGGGGGTCATCTCGAAGGATGATAATAAGTGGCTTGTGGAGCTTGAGCCGACAACAATTGCTATAAGGGATATAGCAATCTAAAAACATGCACTTTAATAAAATAGTAAGAGATATGCAGCAGGTATAATTAGGATTCAGATATGCATCAAGTTAGGTGGCTTGCCTTGGTTGGCTTGTCCATGATCTTCTTCTTTCTGGTACTCGTACACTTCACCCTCCTCGGTACACTCCTCGTTCGATTCTATCATCGGAGAGTAATAACACACAGTAAATATACAAGCATACATGATTCACACACATTCAGCAAACAATATCACACCATCAAAGAATATCAGAAGCAAACAAGTTTAGAAAATAAAACAAGTCTTTATAGGCCTCTAATTAGCAATTAAGCCTATTAGAACTAGGGTTTCTTATTTGGTGTGATCACAACCACTTAGCAACCAAATCCAAGCATGCAGGCATAAGTTCAATCAAACAGAACTCCTAGTAATCATGCAGGTTGACAACAATCTTAAGAACCTAACAAAATTGGATTTACTAAAAAAAACAAGTTGTGGTTAATTTCTTATGAATTAACCAATAGGAAAATATCACTGGAGTACCAATTTAATCCTCAAATATTCTCTGTTACTCAGAAAAATATGAGGTCAAGTGCTCTGGAAAGCTCTTCCAGAACACAATCCAACAAAGTTGGATTCAGCACAAGATTCAAATCTTACTGCAAGTTATGATTTTTCTAAGCTTAAATACACCCTATGCCATTTTAATTACTACTGCAAGATTATAAGCCCTAAAATAGAAATTCCAGTGAGTCAAGCAGGATATAATGATATGCTAACATTGGAAATTGGTTTCACCCAATTTCACCACACCAAACTCAAGATTTGCATTAAAGTAAGCAAAGAGGCTAATAACACAACCCTATTTATCAATTATTCTACAGTGATCCAAAAAATCATAGGACCTATGCCATCTGAAAGCTATTGACCTTAGTTACTCATAGAAATTTGAATCACTCAAATTGCATGCTCAGAATAATTTCTAGGGCATTCCAAAGTTTGCAGAACATTTAAAATAAAAATGCATTTCTAAAATAAACTCGAACAGGCCGATTTTCCCGCCCAGGCCGCTGCGGGGTGAGCTGGGTCGGCCCATCGGCGGCCTTCCCGCGCTGGCACCCGGCCGAACCGGTACGCGCCTGGCGGCGCGGCCGCGCGTCCTCGCCAGAGAAAGGGTCCAGGCTCACCTAGGGCACGTCGGAGAAGCTGGCGACAATGTGATTCGACGGCGGTGACGTGAGGGAGAGCTTGGCGACGGTGGCGTGGACTGGTTCACTGCAGGTGGTGCCGAGGGTGCGCGCGTCGTTCCCGTCCTGTGCTGGCGCCGGCGAGCTCCTGCCTAGCTCGAGCTGGAGCTCCTGGGCACGGGAAAAGCAGTGCGTGAGTGCAGGATTGGAAGGAGGGAGTAGACAGAGGGAGAATGGCGGTGAAGTTTGGTCGAAAACGGCCGCCGTGTCGACCTTCTTCTCGGGTGCTGGGAGGACGAAGGGCTCCTTCTCCGCTCGGGAGAGAAGCGGGCTAGCTCTGGGTCTGTCTGGGGAGTGAGTGGGGTGGTGGTGGTGTGGTCTAGGCGAAAAGAAGCGAAGGCAAGAGGGGGGTGCGGGCTAAATACTCCCGGGGCGGTGCATGGTGGGCTAGGGCTAGAGCGAGGGAGGTGGAGTGGGTGTCCTGCGTCGACATTGGCTGGGGAGGCGGTGTGGACTCGGCCGATGGTGTGGGCGGTGGTTTTGGATGTTTGCCAATGCCGGTTAGCTCGCGTACGCTTCTGGCCAGAACGGCACCCTGCAGGTGCTCATCCGTGGAGTGGTGGCTCAGGGCGGCGTGGCGTCGAAGTCAGAGGGGGAGAGAGAGGGCATGCGTGTACCAGCAGGCTCCTGGACATCTCCTCTCCCCACGCACGTGAACCAAAGTGATGCGGAGAGAGCGTGGAGTCGAGGGCAGAGACGTGCCTGGGGCGATGTGGGCATCGCCGGTTGGGGGTCGATTGGTGGCGGTGGTGCACTAGCGGGCTAGGGAGCTCGCCTGGGGACTCAGCGAGGTCCAACGGGGCTGCTGCTCTCGCTGGTTTGGTCGGAGGGATAGAGAGAAGGGGGCGGGCTTTGAGGTGCTCGACCCGGTCCCTTGTCCAGAGTGTGGTCGATGTTGGGGGCTAGGGTTAACCCCTGTGGCTGGCAAGCGGGGTAGGGCAGCCTACTGGGTGCGTGTACCCACCTGGCTAGTGGATGAGAGGGGAGAGAGAGATCTGGTGAAGATCTTGCAAGATCTTGAGGCATGCATGTTCGGGTCCTCTCTCCCTCCTTCTTTTCTTTCAAATTTTTCGAGCTATGCTAGGGCTGGGTGATGCTAAGTGATGGGCTGGTTAGTTGGTTAGACCTTGATGCTAAACCAAGGAGAGAAAAGGATCTGATCCCAAACAAGAAGAGGAATGGAAAGAAAAAAGAAGAGAAAGGCTCACATGAAATGATAGGTCCATACTCACAAAAATTTGAAATGCAATTCATATTCTAACTTGGTGAAGTGTTTGGAGAATTTGGAGTCAAACCCCTAGGTCACTTAACTTGCTAGAATTTAAAGGGAAAAGAAAATCAAATAGAAAAGGGGTTTAAAATAAATCCACACATGCACATGAAATGATGATGCAACAAACAAGCAAGACCTAGTTTTAATCTTTCTAGGTTTTTGATTTGTTTTTAAAATAAGTTTGCAAACCAGCACACAACACAATTCATACTTGCTAGAATTTCAAAATAGAGTTTTGAAACCAAAGATTATTATAGCACCCTACTCAAGCACACAAGATCATGCACACACACTTCCAATACCTTAATTAAAAAGTTTTTGTTCCCCCTAAATAAAGGATTATTTGAGCTAAATATGTAGTACAAAAGTGGGATGTTACAGACCTTCCCCCCTTAAAAGAATCTCATCCCGAGATTCCGTAGCTAAGCGTTGAGTAACCCGGGAAATTCTCGTTGAAGATAGTCTTCACGTTCCCAGGTGGCTTCGTCTTCGGTGTGATTGCTCCACTGAACCTTGTACATGTTGATCTTTCGTCTGCGGGTGAGACGGACATCTTTTTCCAAAATTTGGATTGGTCTCTCGTGGTAGGTCAAGTCATGATTAAGGTCAATGGTATCTTGATCAATCTCCTTGAAGGTTTCGGGCTTATTGGGAGCTTGGAGACATTTGCGAAGCTGAGATACGTGAAAGACATCATGGAACTCGGACAACTTCGGGGGTAGTTCTAGTTTGTAGGACATTTCTCCGCGGCGTTCGAGGACTCTGTACGGGCCAATGTAGCGGGGTGCAAGCTTTCCCTTGACATGGAAACGCTGCATACCTTTAAGTGGTGTCACCCGGAGGTAGACAAAATCTCCCGCTTGAAAGGTAAGGGGTCTTCGGCGAGAATCCACATAACTCTTCTGTCTAGATTGTGCGGCCTTCAAGCGGTTGCGGATCAATTGCACTTGTTCTTCCGCTTCCTTGATGATGTCGGGGCCAAACACTTGGCTTTCTCCAGTTTCTGACCAGTTGAGAGGGGTTCGGCATTTACGGCTATGCGGGGCTTCGAAAGGGGCCATCTGCAAACTAGCTTGGTAGCTATTGTTGTAAGAGAACTCGGCGAATGGCAGGCAATCTTCCCACTTGGCTCCATATGATAGGACACATGCTCGGAGCATGTCCTCAAGAATCTGGTTGACCCTTTCGGTTTGACCTCCCGTTTGTGGATGATAGGCTGTGCTAAAGGAAAGCTTGGTCCCTAAGGCCTCATGTAGGCTGTTCCAGAATTGAGAAGTGAACTGGGAGCCTCTGTCTGAGACAATCACCTTAGGAACTCCGTGGAGGCTGACAATACGGGCAAGGTAAAGTTCGGCCAAACGCCTTCCATTGAAGACAGTCTTGACGGGTATAAAGTGAGCTACCTTGGTGAGGCGGTCGATGATTACCCAGATGGAATCGTGACCTCGGTCTGATCTGGGCAAGCCTATGATGAAGTCCATACCAACCTCTTCCCATTTCCACATTGGTACCTTTAAGGGTTGCAACAGAACCGCAGGCTTTTGGTGCTCAGCCTTGACACGCTGGCAGACATCACACCGGGCAATATAGAAGGCTATCTCTCGCTTCATCCCATGCCACCAAAACTGCTCTTTCAAGTCTTGGTACATTTTGATGCCTCCTGGGTGAATTGAGTAGGGAGTATCATGGGCCTCCTTCAAAATGAGCTGCTTCGACTCTTCGATATTTGGGACGCATAGGCGGCCATTATACCATAGCACACCTTGCTGATCAGTCAAAAATCCAGGTAATTCCTCTCGTCCCATCCTACGCTTGATTCCCTCAATGCTCTCATGGTCTTTCTGAGCTTCCTTGATTTGATCAAACAGAGTGGGTCAGACTTCAAGGTTAGCTAGGAACCCATGGCTCACTAGCTCCAGTCCAAACCTCTCAAACTCTTCACATAGGGTAGGCTGATTGGTCTTTAGTAGGGCATTTAGGGAGTAGGGCTCTCGGCTGAGGGCATCGGCGACCACGTTCGCCTTGCCCGGATGATAATGAATGCCTAGGTCATAATCCTTGATGAGTTCAATCCACCTACGCTGCCTCATATTCAACTCCTTCTGAGAGAAGATATACTTCAAGCTCTTATGATCGGTGTAGATCTCACATCTGTTTCCCATAAGGTAGTGTTGCCAAGTTTTGAGTGCATACACGACGGCAACGAGTTCCAGATCATGGGTAGGGTAGTTTAGCTCATGCGGGCGCAGTTGACGGGATAGGTAAGCAATGACCTTGCCATCTTGCATCAGGACACTCCCAAGTCCAAGCTTGGAGGCGTCGCAATAGACGTCAAAGCTCTTGGTGATGTCGGGCATGGTCAATATGGGAGATGATATGAGTCTCTTTTTGAGTTCTTGGAAACTCTGCTCGCACTTCTCAGTCCACTCGAACTTCTTGTCCTTCTTGAGGAGCTGAGTCATTGGGCGGGCAATGCTGGAAAAACCTTCAAAAAACTTCCGGTAATATCCAGCTAATCCGAGGAATGCTCGAACTTCGGTGGGATTGGTTGGGGCCTTCCTTTCTAAGATAGAATTAATCTTTGATGGGTCAACGGACACTCCCCTGGCTGAAATGACGTGTCCCAAAAATCCAACTTCCTTTAGCCAAAATTCACACTTGCTGAACTTGGAGTAAAGTTGGTGTTCCCTCAAGGTTCCCAACACTAGCCGCAGATGCTCTACGTGCTCTTCCTCCGTCTTGGAATAGACCAAGATATCGTCAATAAATACCACCACAAACTTGTCGAGGAACTTCATGAACACCTTGTTCATGAGATTCATGAAGTAGGCTGGGGCATTGGTCGGGCCAAAGGACATCACGGTGTATTCAAACAACCCGTATCGTGTGGTGAAAGCAGTCTTGGGAATATCGGACTCGCGGACCTTCAGCTGATGATATCCAGTGCGGAGATCAATCTTGGAGAACACCTTAGCTCCATTCAGCTGATCAAATAGGTCTTCAATCTTTGGAAGTGGGTACTTATTTTTTATCGTCACCTCGTTCAACTTGCGGTAATCCACACACAGTCGAATGGTACCATCTCGCTTATCTACAAATAGAACAGGCGATCCCCAAGGTGACACGCTAGGATGGATAAGACCCTTGCTGAGCATATCAGCGAGCTGCCTCTTTAACTCTTCTAATTCCTGGGGGTTCATGCGTTAGGCTCTTTGTGCTATAGGGGCTGTTCCGGGAATCAACTAAATAATGAACTCAATATCCTGGTCGGGGGGGCATACCTGGCAACTCTTCAGGGAAGACATCGGGGTATTCACATACCACCGGAACTTGGTCAAGGGTTGGCCCAGACATTGACTTCTTGTAGTATGCCTTACGGGATGGCATGGTTGCAACGTGTTCGATCTAAATGCCCTCACTGTTGGTCACGACTATAGACTTCTTGGCGCAATCAATGTGCCCCTGATACTTGGACATCCAGTCCATTCCCAGTACCACATCCAAACCCTTCATGCCTAGAATGATTAAGTTGGCTTTGAAAGACACCCCGCGGATATCTACCGGCACATCTATGCAATTCCTCTTGGTTTTCATAACTGACCCGGGAATTTGAACTAGCATGGTCCTAGGCATCATGGTTGACTCTAACTTCCCCTTTTCCACAAAGCTTTAAGTCACGAAGGAATGAGAGGCGCCAGAATCAAATAGCACTCTTGTAGGGATGGAGTTGACGAAAAACGTACCCAGGACAACATCAGGAGCTTCGGCTGCTTCCTCAGCGGTCACATGGTTCAGGCGGCCTCGTGCAGTATTGGCTTGGTTCCTTGAATTCTTCCCAGTGGGTCCACAGCCTTGACCTTGGTTGGGTCTCGGCGCGCTGAGGCTCGGTGCTGAGGGCTTCTTCAGAGGGCACTCCTTGGAGAAGTGACCTGGCTGGCCACAAGTGTAGCATCCACTGCCCTGGCTTCGGTTGGTGGGGTTGAATGTGTTGCGGTTACCTCCGAAAGAATTTTTGCCGGTGGGGCGGTTGCTGGAGTATTGACAGTTTGGGTTGTTGGGCCTTGAGAGGCAAACCTCTGAGGGGGTGGCGCAGACCTTGACGGGGGCATGCTGCGGGACCTTTGATTGCTTGGGCCTCCCTGACTCATCATCCGCCTCTTGCGGCTCTCACGGGCAGCCTTGTTCTTGTCCTCAACCATTATGGCGGCATCCACCATGGCTTCTATGTCGGGATAGTGCACGGCTACAAGGTAGGTCTGCAGCTCCTCTTGCAGTCCATTGAGGAACTGCTCCCTTTTCTTCTCATCGGTGTCAATATCATTGGGTGCATACCTTCCCCAGGAGGTGAACTTGTCAAGGTACTCAGGGCACTCATTCCTCCTTGCTTCAGATTGAGGAACTTATCCCGCATGATCTTGATGAGTCCAGAGGGAACGTGGGCCTTGCGAAACTTGGTCTTGAATGCCTCCCAAGTCATCACTTGACCCTCAGGCTGCATGGCACGGACATTTTCCCACCATGCTCCAGCTGCTCCAGCTAGGAAGTGGGTTGCATACAACACCTTGTCATTGGCGCCGACTCCGGCGTACTCTAGCTTGTTCTCCATGGTGCGGAGCCAATCATCGACATCCAATGGTTCAATGGACTTGGAGAAAACTGGGGGATTGGAGTTCTGGAAATCCCTAAGCTTGTTCTGGGGCTCATCATTGCCACCATTGTTGTTGTGGTTGGTGGCCATCTGGGCGAGTTGCTGGAGTGTGGCTAGGTTGGCTTGACGCTCGGCGCGTGCGGCTTCACGCTCCTCTAACAGGAGCCGCAGCACCTGCGTCATGTCGGGCTCTGGAGGTGGGGGCGGGTTGTTGCCAGCGTGGGCACGAGTCTCCGGAGCCATTCTGGAGAGAAGTTTATCTTGTGAGATACAATAACAGTTTTAAATGCAGGGGAAAATAAGTTGTGCAACAAGACATGGGAGGAATTCATAAGAAACATAGCTACACCAACATCCACAAGCATACATCACCAACCATAGTCAACAAAGTCCATCACATGCATACAACATACAAAAGAGGTGCCAATATAAGTCTAGCACACATACCACAAGGTCTCATGCACACACACCAAATGGTTTCAGCAGAACCATGCACATCATACGCAAAAGGGATCGGGTAGTCCTACTCGATACGCAACATCCTAAGTGAAGTAGCAGTGCGCCGGGTACCTACTCGTCGGCACTAACGTGGGGCTCAACCTCCTCAGGGTCCTCCTCACTCGGGGTGGCAGGAGCGTAGAAGTCCATGATAGCGTCGCGGTCATCACCGCCATCGCTACCACGGTCGTCATCGTCGGTGCTCGCGGGCTCCTCGTCGTAGGCCTCCTGGTGGTCGTCATCGCGGCCGAGTATCTCCTCGTTCTCCTTGCGGAGCTCGGCGGTCTCCTCCTCTAGCTCGGACACGTGACTCTCAAGTGAAGCGAGGTGATCCTCCAGATCACGAACGCGCTGACGCAGAGCTCTATTCCTCTTTACGATCCTCCTCTTGGCAGCGAGGAGATGGTGATGAGAGAGAATAGACTCCTACAGGTCCTCATGAAGAACGACCAACTCCAGGCCGCGCTCGTTAGCAACCATACGGACATGGTCCAGCTGCCCCTGGGTGTGGTGCAGCAGGGCCTCCGTGTGGCAAAGGTGGCGGCTGAAGGGAGTGTGGACGGCGGCCTGGTGAGGAAAACCATCGGAGTCAACTCGCTCGTAGTGCTCGTAGCGAGTGCCGAGAAGCTCGTCGTAGTGGAGGTGGACGAGGCGCGAGATAGCGTGTCGCAGAACACGCATGAGTCCATCGCCCCAAGTGCGCTCGATCACCTCGAAGGTGAACTCCGGAGAAGTCAGCGGGACCTCCTTCCCGCGGACCTGGCAAACGACCCGGTATGCCAACTCTCGGGTACCCTCCTCGAACAAACGGTAACCCCGCACCTCGGGGCGCGGGCGTCCGAGGCGTGCGGCTAACTCCACCAGGTCGCGCTCAAAGACGAGCATGTCCTCGTGGGTACCAACCTGACGGTGTGCAGTAAGAATGTCCATCTACAAAAAAAATTAAGGTAGGTTGAGTTAATATCTTACCCAAGTGTACAATATTTTAAATACAGTAAAAACTTGAATTAAGATGCAAGTAATTCTAAATGCTTAAAGAATAAGAGAAGAGATGAGAGCAATATATATTTACCTTATATATATTAAGCCATCTCTTTTAGTTTTTAGTAGTTAAAATATATTTTGGTCCTGTCTAACGCCCATGCTAACTAGGGTCTCCTAAGGTCAGGATGGCTCTGATACCAACTCTCTGGGGACCCCGGTTTACCATCCGGAATTCCCGTTATGCATACAATTCATGATCCCAGGAAGACCGTCATGAATCCACATAACAGAGTTGGCATTACAGAGTACATCATCCATTACATAAATAAGTCGCAAGTCTTACATGGCTACTTGGCCGAATTCAAATGCCACGCAGGGCAAGTTCACTAAACAGTGCAACAGATACAAAGGTAGCGTAGATAGCCCGTGTCATGCCTCTACCCTATAGGCGACTGACCGGGAGACGGATCCTAGTTCGCACCGGCGTCGTCGAACTCCTCACCATCTTCTTCGTAGTCTTCATAATCTGGCCAAGTTAATAGCCATGGACAAAGCCGTGAGTACATTTTGGAATTGTACTCGCAAACCACCTAAGAGGGGAAACAAGAATTGCATGCTATTTGGCTGTAGCAAGATAAGTTTGGTTTTGAGGCTAGTGTTCAATCCTAACTATAGTTTCTCGTGTCGATATAGCATGTCATACGACATCTCTATATCCTTATTAAAGAAGAGTTTTTGGTAAAGCATCTTTAGAAAAGCTCTAGGAAAGGGGGAACTCATTTTCAAGAGAAGAGTCGGGGTCAATCAAACATGACCACCATTCTTATTAATCTCGGTCAATCGCACATGACCACCTCCAACCTTCGGCAGTACCCTGCAAGTACTCTGAACCACCTCTGTGCCGCGGCAGTACCCTACGAGTACTCCGAACCGGCACCAATTTCCGTCTTTCCTGAAAACACTTTTGTAAAACCAAAACTTGATATTGGGTTAGGCAACAACCAGTTCAACCGTCCATATCCGAGGACTCGGCTATTCGAATAGTTTTACACTCTGCAGAGGTTGTACACTTTACCCACACCATCCGATAAATCCGCCAGGATTCCACAACGGACCGTCATACACAAGTATGCGGGGTTTGGATAATCGATCATAGCCTTCCATCTATCCACCTTAATACGGGCGCCTACCATGTGGAGTATACATCCCCGGCAAACCCTGGCCGTCTACCTCTGTCGAGCGTAGTTCCAGTGCCACGGCGGGAGAAACCCAAGTGTCTTCCGGCCAGATAAATCCCAATGGATCCCGATTTACTATTGCCCATAATCTGGTGGCAATCCGGATTCCAGGGTCCTACAAACCCTTATATAGTGCGAGGCTCCCCGCACTAAGGCAGATAAACTTCGAACTAAGCCCTGTCCCATACCGGGGTAATGTGGTTGCACGGATTAAATTGCCCCGGGTGAATACATAATCACCAATGTCTTTTCATTAGAAAACCACCAAATTCTTTCCCTTCATAACCCATTTTCCATTTGTCCCAAAAATCCTTTAGAAAACATTTCAGTGGAGTAGATACCACTCCAAGGTTTTCGAAATCATTTTCAAAACTTTTCCGAGAGTTTCCCATCCTAGAGTTTTTGGCTCCACTAGAAGTTTCCAAATGGCATTGCTGCTAATCAACAAGCCACTAATTGCAAGGATAAAGAATAGGTGTTCAAAGGGGGTCATCTCGAAGGATGATAATAAGTGGCTTGTGGAGCTTGAGCCGACAACAATTGCTACAAGGGATATAGCAATCTAAAAACATGCACTTTAATAAAATAGTAAGAGATATGTAGCAGGTATAATTAGGATTCAGATATGCATCAAGTTAGGTGGCTTGCCTTGGTTGGCTTGTCCCTGATCTTCTTCTTCCTGGTACTCGTACACTTCACCCTCCTCGGTACACTCCTCGTTCGATTCTATCATCAGAGAGTAATAACACACAGTAAATATACAAGCATACATGATTCACACACATTCAGCAAACAATACCACACCATCAAAGAATATCAGAAGCAAACAAGTTTAGAAAATAAAACAAGTCTTTATAGGCCTCTAATTAGCAATTAAGCCTATTAGAACTAGGGTTTCTTATTTGGTGTGATCACAACCACTTAGCAACCAAATCCAAGCATGCAGGCATAAGTTGAATCAAACATCACTCCTAGTAATCATGCAGGTTGACAACAATCTTAAGAACCTAACAAAATTGGATTTACTGAAAAACAAGTTGTGGTTAATTTCTTATGAATTAACCAATAGGAAAATATCACTAGAGTACCAATTTAATCCTCAGATATTCTCTGTTATTCAGAAAAATATGACGTCAAGTGCTCTGGAAATCTCTTCCAGAACACAATCCAACAAAGTTGGATTCAGCACAAGATTCAAATTGTACTGCAAGTTATGATTTTTCTAAGCTTAAATACACCCTATGCCATTTTAATTACTACTGCAAGATTATAAGCCCTAAAATAGAAGTTCCAGTGAGTCAAGCAGGATAAAATGATATGCTAACATTGGAAATTGGTTTCACCCAATTTCACCACACCAAACTCAAGATTTGCATTAAAGTAAGCAAAGAGGCTAATAACACAACCCTATTTATCAATTATTCTACAGTGATCCAAAAAATCATAGGACCTATGCCATCTGAAAGCTATTGACCTTAGTTACTCATAGAAATTTGAATCACTCCAGTTGCATGCTCAGAATAATTTCTAGGGCATTCCAAAGTTTGCAGAACATTTAAAATAAAAATGCATTTCTAAAAAAACTCGAACAGGCCGATTTTCCCGCCCAGGCCGCTGCGGGGTGAGCTGGGCCAGATCATCGGCGGCCTTCCCACGCTGGCACCCGGCCGAACTGGTACGCGCCCGTCCGATCTAAATCGGACGGCGCAGAAGCGATCCGGGCGCCGGTGACCTAAATCTGGCGGCGCGGCCGCGCGTCCTCGCCGGAGAAAGGGTGCAGGCTCACCTAGGGCGCGTCGGAGAAGCTGGCGATGATGTGATTCGACGGCGGTGACGTGAGGGAGAGCTTGGCGACGGTGGCATGGACTGGTTCGCTGCAGGTGGTGCCGAGGGTGCGCGCGTCGTTCCCGTCCCGTGCTGGCGTCGGCGAGCTCCTGCCTAGCTCGAGCTGGAGCTCCTGGGCATGGGAAAAGCAGCGTGTGAGTGCGAGATTGGAAGGAGGGAGTAGACAGAGGGAGAATAGCGATGAAGTTTGGTCGAAAACGGCCGCCGTGTCGACCTTCTTCTCGGGTGCTGGGAGGACGAAAGCTCCTTCACCGCTCGGGAGAGAAGCGGGCTAGCTCTGGGTCTGTCTGGGGAGTGAGTGGGGTGGTGGTGGTGTGGTCTGGGCGAAAAGAAGCGAAGGCAGGAGGGGGGGTGCAGGCTAAATACTCCCGGGGCGGTGCACGGTGGGCTAGGGCTAGAGCGAGGGAGGTGGAGTGGGTGTCCTGCGTCGGCATTGGCTGGGGCGGTGGTGTGGACTCGGTCGACGGCGTGGGTGGTGGTTTGGGATGTTTGCCAACACCGGTTAGCTCGCGCACGCTTCTGGCCAGAACGGCACCTTACAGGTGCTCTTCCGTGGAGTGGTGGCTTGGGGCGGGGTGGCATCGAAGTCAGAGGGGAAGAGAGAGGGCGTGCGTGCGCCAGCAGGCTCCTGGACATCTCCTCTCCCCACGCGTGTGAACCAAAGTGACGCGGAGAGAGCGTGGAGTCGAGGGCAGAGACGTGCCCGGGGCGACGTGGGCGTCGCCGGTTGGGGGTCGATTGGTGGCGGTGGTGCACTAGCGGGCTAGGGAGCTCGCCTGGGGACTCAGCGAGGTCCAACGGGGCTGCTGCTCTCGCTGGTTTGGTCGGAGGGACAGTGAGAAGGGGGTGGGCTTCGAGGTGCTTGACCCAGTCCCTTGTCCAGAACGTGGTCGTTGCTGGGGGCTAGGGTTAACCCCTGTGGCTGGCAAGTGGGGTAGGGCAGCCTACTAGGTACGTGTACCCGCCTGGCGAGTGGATGAGAGGGGAGAGAGAGATCTGGTGAAGATCTTGCAAGATCTTGAGGCATGCATGTTCGGGTCCTCTCCCCCTCCTTCTTTTCTTTCAAATTTTTCGAGCTATGCTAGGGCTGGGTGATGCTAAGTGATGGGCTGGTTAGTTGGTTAGACCTTGATACTAAACCAAGGAGAGAAAAGGATCTGATCCCAAACAAGAAGAGGATTGGAAAGAAAAAAGAAGAGAAAGGCTCACATGAAATGATAGGTCCATACTCACAAAAATTTGAAATGCAATTCATATTCTAACTTGGTGAAGTGTTTGGAGAATTTGGAGTCAAACCCCTAGGTCACTTAACTTGCTAGAATTTAAAGGGAAAATCAAATCAAATAGAAAAGGGGTTTAAAATAAATCCACACATGCACATGAAATGATGATGCAACAAACAAGCAAGACCTAGTTTTAATCTTTCTAGGTTTTGATTTGTTTTTAAAATAAGTTTGCAAACCAGCACACAACACAATTCATACTTGCTAGAATTTCAGAATAGAGTTTTGAAACCAAAGATTATTATAGCACCCTACTCAAGCACACAAGATCATGCACACACACTTCCAATACCTTAATTAAAAAGTTTTTGTTCCCCCTAAATAAAAGATTATTTGAGCTAAATATGTAGTACAAAAGTGGGTTGTTACATTAATAATATCACTCTCCACATCCTTATATTTCTGCATCTCACATAGCTCAACAAAATTGTTGAGATGAGCTGAAGCATCATCAGTACTAGCACCAGAAAATTTCTCTTTCATAACAAGGTTCAATAAAGCAGGCTTAATCTCATAAAAATTTACAGCAGGAGCAGGTGGCGCAATAGGAGTGCAGATAAAATCACTATTATTAGTGCTAGTAAAATCACACAACTTGGTATGTCGTAGGAATTTGGAGACAGTAGCCATGGGGAGGCTTATCGGAGGGGCTCGACGTTGGTGACGATGGGTCCGGCTCGGGATTGTGCCAACAGAGACACCACGATTTACCCAGGTTCAGGGCCCTCCCGGTTGGAGGTAAACCCCTACTTCCTGCCTGCTTCGTATTGATTAGATTGTAACGATTACAGTGCTCCTCGAGCTGTTCGGCTGGAGGAGGAAGAAAGAGATCGGATCCCCTATGCTAAGGGTCCAGGCCCCCTTATATAGACGGGGGCCTGGTTACAGGTTTCGGTAACGCTTCGGCCGGCTGCCGGCTCCTTGGCGGCGGCGTCCTTGGCCTCATCTCCTCTGGCGACGCTCTGGCAAAGGCACTTTATAAAGTGCCTTTTCCCCAGGCCGGCATAAGGAGAGCATATCCCCTCTCCTTTGCCTCGGATCCTGTCGTGGGGAAGGATCCTCGCCCTCTCATTGGTTGGTCGTGGTCGTGGCGCTCGTCACTCCTGTCTGCGCCCCTGTCGCTCTTGTCGGAGCCGTTCTGCTTTTGGCGAGACGGCCATTGGAGGAGCTTCGTCTCCATCGCCCGGCTCCAGCTCTCCTTGGCAGAGTCGTCGGCCGGCTGCTGGCGCAGCCGGCCCTCCTCGAGTGGAGCCGGTCTCCTAGTGCCAAAGCCTCAGGGACTCCTGGGACGCCAGCCGGCATATTGCCTGGCTCGTGGTGCGCCCCCTAAGTCATCCCCACGACACTAGCCCCCGAAACTGGCGAAGTCTCATGGGCTAGCATGGGGCTTCGGCGGGTTCTTCTTTTCGCCAAAGTCTTGCTCGTCCTCGTCGAAGTCCCAGGATCTCTTGCCCAGCCCGGTCGATCGAGTCATCGAGGCTAGGCCATGCGGAGTTTTCCCGGCCGTCTCGGGACGAACTGGCTCCGGTGATGGTCCAGCTGACGGCTGTTCCCCGGCCGCCGCTTCCTGGGAACTTGTTCCCTCGAGGGCTGGACCAAGGCTCCACCTGGCCGCCCGTTGTCGCGTCATACCCAATCGACCCCGGCTCACGATCCTTTGCGGCTACCACGGTGGTTGCCCGATCTTTACACGATCGTGGGTCGTGACGAGAAGAGTCAGTTGCCGTCCCATCGTGGCTGAAATAAGCAACTGACTCGTCCCTTCACTTTTAAACCAGGGACCGTTTCGGAAACAGAGCATCGGTTGCCCGTTCCTCCTCTTCCTTCCGCATTCGCCCCACTTAGAATCCTCAGCTGCCGAGTTTTGCCTTCAGGGAATTAGGGTTCCTTGTTTGCTCCGCCGCCATTCTGTTCATCCAGATCCGCACCCGGATGGCTCCCAAAGCTCCCCGGCCGAAAGGGAAGGGCTCGGCGGCGGGTAAGAGCGCCGCTCCATCCGCCCTGCCAAAGGGATCCTGGGAAGGCTCTTAGGTTAAGGACAAAGAGATCGAGCTACTGCGCCGGGGCCGAGTGCTCCCACCCGCGGATCTCGTGGGCTGCCGCTCCGCCGGCGATGAACTGGTCCCTGCTCCCGCGCCTGGGGAGGCGGTGGTCTTCTATGACCATTTCCCCCGGGGTTTCGCGCTGCCCGTGAGCAGCTTCACGCGCCAATTCCTGGACTACTTCCACTTGCAACCGCATCACATCGGAGCGAATGCGATGATGGTGCTGTCCGCGTTCGCAACCCTTTGCGAGGCGTACTTGGGCATCTGGCCCAACATCAAGCTATTCCACCGGCTGATCTTCTTCAAGACCCAGACGGCAGACACTGTTCCAGTGATATGCGGCACGGCCTCCTTCTACGCCCGCAAGTCTGCAAGCTTCCCCGGCATAAAGGGGAAGGAGTCTTGCAAGAAGTGGCAGCGCTCCTTCTTCTATGTGAAGAACTTGAAGGGAGGTGAGGATCATGTCAACTTGCCGCCCTTTGAGGCAGGCGGGCCTAAGCGGGAGAACTGGAGCACCGCTCCTCCTCGCCTGTCGCCGGTCATGGAGAAGATCCTTCAGCGGGTTGCCACGCTGCAAGCGGAGGGCGGCCTGGAGCCGACTGACCTTCTCCTCGCCTTCCTGGTCGCCCGCGTATCTCCGCTTCAGCGCCGCCCACACAAGATGTGCTTCCTGGGATCCGCTAGGGATCCTACTCGATATTCCTCCAAGGCATTGTCAGCACTGGAGGTGGCTCGGAAGGCGAACCGCATCGCCGACGTGAAGCTTCAAGCCTCGTGGACTGGAACCTCACGACCGGGACAACCCAATTGCTGAGGTGAGCTCGTCGGTCCTAGCTTCAAACCTTTCCCTCCTTTACAACTCTGGTTTGCTGACCTCTGGTCGCTTGGTCCGGGCAGAACTTGTTCGCTCTGCAGGCGGCGGAGAATTTGACTCAGCGCCAGGCTGGCTTCGCCGCCGATAGAGCCGAATCGGATGACAAGGTTGTCTGGGACGAAGCCGAGGAGGTAGAGGACGCAAGCTCTCTGGCCGCCGTTGAGAGTTTGAGCACCACTCATGGTGATGAAGGGAACGACGAGCCCGCGGACTCGGGCGAACCCCTTGTCCAATCCAGTAAGTTTCCCGGTCCTTCCCACCTAAGAGATTGGTCCGACGATGACGATGGTGACACAGGACCGGCTGCCACCCTCGAGGGTGTAGCTCTCCACGTAGCCGCCGCTGCCGCTGCCGGAGCTCTGGCTCCCCCAATCGTGGATCTGCCGGAGTCTCCGGAGCGAAGCTTTGCCGCCCCGGAGCTGGCAGACCTAGAAGAGGCTGGAGACGATTTAGCCAGCACCAAGAGAAAAGCCCAGCCGGCTTCCTTCGAGCCGGCTGACAAGCGCCAGAGATCGGAGCCGGCAGCGCAGGATCTGCGCTGTCTCAAGATGAAGAAGGTGGCCAAACGGCGGGCTACCGCCGTAGCCGGGTGAGCCTCCCGTTTCCTCGCTTCTCGCCCTTATTTTGCCATTGCAGTCCCGATTGACTCGGTCGTGGGATGTTTTCTTTGCAGGTCGCCTCTTTCTATCGATCCGGCTGCCCAAACTCCTCCCACCGTTGCCTCTGAGGAAATCGTGACCCCGGCTCCCGAGCTCTCCCGCCGCAAGAGGGCGCGCGGGGAAGAAGCGGGCGGCGACTCGGGTCGCGCTGAGGACGTTCGCCGCTCCCCACGGTTGAAGCTTGTGGCAGGCGATGCTGGGCCAGAGGACTCGGCGCATCCGGAGGTGCCTGCGAGCGCTGCTCCCCATCCGGCCGCCGCACCTGAGGACGATTCCGCGCACACCGCGGGGACTACTTCAGTTGGGATTGACATGCCCCCACTTCCTGCCGCCGACGGCACCACGGCGGGGGACGACACCGCTAGCCATGAGGCAGGGACTGCAGAAGAGGTTTCGGTACGCGCGAGGTCTTCGGAGCTTCTGATGCCAGCTGCCTAGACTCCTCCCAGCCTTGGGCCCATGTCGATTGCGCGAGACGCGGTGCCAACAGCCGGGATGAGAACTGATGTGGCCGCTGGTTCCCTGCTCCTTGGGCTGGTCACCGGCTCTGGCGAAGCTTCGCGAGAGCTCCTCACCACTCTGGTGGCAAGGAGTGAGCGTGGAGATGGCTTGCCGGCTTTTGCTGCAGTGGCCAAGGGCACACCCAGTGGGAAGGCTCTTATCGCCATGGCCGAGTCCAGCGTCGGGAGTTGGAGCTCCGCCAGCCGGCTTCAGCAGGAATGGGCAGATACCGCTTCGAGTGCTGATGTCAGAGAGAAGCTCAAGGTGCAGGGCAGCAAACCGACTCTGGCAGAGTTGGATAAGCAGTTTACTGCTGCCAAGGGGTCGCTTCAGAACGCCGGCCTCCAACTCCTTGAAGCTATACAAATGACCAACGTGAGCGCTGCGCCTTTAGCCCTGACTCCTGCTATACATCCTAGCCCCCGAGTTTTGAGGTAGCTGTAGAGACAGCTAGCTTGAAAATGGATTTTGCTAAGAGTCATCGTCTGTCCGTTCTTCGCAGGAACTGAACGCGCTTCGTGCCGGTGTCTTTCAGAAGCTGCTGGCAAAGTATCATGCCGGCAAGGTCCAGTACCAGGACTTGAAGAAAGAACTGGAGAAACTGTCAGGTGAGCTCGGGACCCCTTATTTCGAAAACACTGCTGCTGTCCTTCCTGCTCTCACTCCTCCACTTTCAGATTCTGCCTCGCTCATCGCCTCGCTTGAGTCCCAGTTGGCCGACTCGGTGTCAGCCGCCGCTGTTGAGTCGCTCAAGCGGGAGCATGCCGAGGAGCTTCAGGGCCTGCAAACCCAAGCCGTCCGGGTTCTGGGGCTGGAAGCTGATCTGGCAAAAGCTCGGGAGGCGGAGTCGTCGCTGCAGCTGGAGTTTGATCGTCGGCTGGCCGAAGAGAAGAAAATCCTCTCCGCGGAGTTTGACAGCAAGGTAAAAGAGCTTCACGCAACTTTGGGGAGCGAGGTCGAGAACCATGACGCCCAGATCGCCGAGCTGCAGACTCTTCGGGGGCTCGACAGCGAGCGTTTTGACACAGAGATCGGCATTTGGCGCGCCCACGATCGTAAGGTTCAATCCGGCCTGCTGGGACTGGAGGAAGCTCTTCGTGGTATACTTCCTGTCCTCTTTCTCGGCTTTTGCCCTTTCCTGCCGTCCTCTCACCCTCTGACTGCCCTTGCAGGAGCCTTTCCTTACTCCGACGAGTCTGCCGCGGCGGCGCTGAAGGAATTTAGGGCAGAACAGGGGATCGCCCCTCGCAGTGACCCTAAGGCCGAGCTTTCCTCCGGGGAGTTGGTTGCGTTGGCCAAAGGCCGGCTCCACCCGGCTGCCAAGATGGGCAAGGATCTGCGCGAAGCCCTCGTTTCCGTCTTTGGAGCCTTGTGGCCGGGGAGGGCAGCGCCTGGCGGGATCCGGGCGCTCCTCCAGTGGGTCCTTCTCGCGTCCAACCGGCTTGAGGTCTGGAAGGAGTCCGCGGCTCGGGCCGGTGCTCAGCAGGCTCTGGAGTTCGTGCTCTCCTGGTATCCAGGCGTCAACCTGGACCAGCTGGAGAATCTTCGTGAAGGCGGACTGGCAGGCCTCGACGAAACTAAGCTTCGCCGGCGCGCCTGCGCCATTGCTGAATGCGCCGAGACTGAGGCGCTTTTCGATGCTGGGGATAGTGACGAATCCTTGGATGGCGTGGACTTCGAAGAGCCTGATTCGGCGGAAAGACCTCAGAAGGCCCCCGAGGATCCCGTTGGTCACTCCATTCCACCGTCCCCCAGCGGCGACGACTTTGTCCTGGCGTCTCGAGCTGGCGACATTTCTTCACTGGAGCCGGCTGGCTCGCCAAGCGCCCCCTGAGCGTGTCAGGGTCTCCTTATTTGTTTTTACGCGCAATGAACTCATGTCATGCCTGGCAACATTTCGTCCATGTGTACCAGTGACGCTTTTCCCTAAATTTCTTACGCATTGGTCTCCAGTTGTTTGTGAACCGAACTTGACCTGACCCCTTTCAGCTTTTTCCTTTATCCCCCCATCCTTCAGCCCTTCTACCCCCAGCCGGCAGCCTGGTGCCGGCTGGTCTCCCTTGGACCGACAGCCGAATGCCGGTCTAGGGTGGGAGCGCGCCGCGGGATGGGGAGTAGTACTTCGGCGTATAAGGAGTCTGGCTTGGTCCAGCTTACGCATAACTTTTAACCAGTGCGCATGGGTTAGGGGTGAGCGCTCGTTCTGTCCCCTTAGCGATTTTCCAGTGTGAATGACCTGCCGGCTCCATCGCCCTCGACTTGGACTGGAGGTTAGGCTCGGGGTCTGGTTCGCACACGGTACTCGTTCGTCTGACAAGGGATTCGATTCGTCGGGTCGCGAGTGTTTCCTCTAAGCGGTTTTCCTGGGTGGGTGACCAGCCGGCTCCATCCCACACGGCGCGGGGCAGAGGTTAGGCTCGGGGTCCGGTCCGCACACAGTACTCACCCGGCTGACAAGAGGATCGTTTTGTTAGGTTGGGGCTGCCGGCTCCCGACTGGAGGCGACTTCCAGCCCCCGTGAATAACGCTTAGAAAGGTAAAAGGCACTTCAGAGCACTTTTTCCTGGGATCGGCCATATGCCACCCAACTTTCTTTTATTCAACGACACTTGTTCGAGATACAAGATTTTTGCCTTGGCTTAGCCGAAGGTCTTAAGCGGTTTTGGACTTGTCTCAGGCGAAGCTGCGAAATGCTTCCCCCTACCTCGAGGAGGAGCCAGCCCCCGAGACAAGAGCCTCTGACTTCTTGCCTGCTTCGGGCGGGACTTCCTTGGACAGGCTCGCCAGCTTGAGGAGTGGAGCCGGCAGTCCCGTTGCCAGGCTGCCCGGCTGGACTGCCACCACCCTTTGCAGCAGTTGTCGCTTCTCTTCAGCAATGACCAAGGCCTCCGCCAGTTTGGAACTGGCTCTTGCGCACTCTATTGACTTCTTGTAGCATCCAGTGACAGTGATCACCCCGTGAGGGCCTGGGAGCTTCATCTTCAAGTAGGCGTAGTGCGGGACTGCCATGAACTTTGCCAGGGCTGGTCGTCCCAGCAGCGCGTGGTAGGGGCTGTTGAGGTCCACCACCTCGAACCAGATTGGCTCGCGACGATGATTGTCCTTCTCGCCAAACAGCACCTCCAACTCAATCCTTCCCATCGGCGTACACGAGTGCCCTGGCACGATCCCATGGAAGGTGAGCTTGGTTGGCTTCAGTTGGATCTCTGGGATTCCAAGCTTCTCCATCGAAGTGCGATAGAGAAGGTTGATGCTGCTGCCTCCATCAATAAGTACGCGCGAGAATCGGCAGGTGCGCGTCTCAGAGAACACGATTGGATTCAAGACTAGCGCATAGCCCCCGGGCTTCGGCATGAGCGGCGGATGGTCTTCACGCCCCCAGGTGATCGACGCGTCAGACCAATGCATGTACTGAGGTCCAACTTGCATGACTGCATTCACCTCGACACCAAACCATGGCTCATCCTTTGGCTCCTCCACCTGGGAAGTGAACACGTGGTATTGTTCCACATTTGCTTCCTTGGGGTAGTCCCCTGCTGCCTTGGCTGGCTGCCGGTTCTTGTTTCCATGCGCTTCAGCCGGCGGGCCCGGCGGTGGCCCGGGCAGCTGGTGGTTTCCCTGCTCCAGATCCCTGGTGAAGCTGCATTGGCGTGTGGTGTGCGCTGCCGGCTTGCCAGAAATGCTATGGAACTTGCAAGGTTGATCCAGCATCACCTCGATGGTGTACTTGTCCTTGTTGAACTTGTCTCCTTTGCGCTTTTGGCTTCCACCCGTAGCCCCCGGGCTTCCCTGAACGGCGGCTACTTGCTGGGAGCCATACTTGTTGTCACGGCGTTCGTCTTTCCTCTTGCCATGTCGATCACGGCTGTGATGTCCCCCTGAGCCGGCGGCCGGCTGAGACTGGTTTCCAGCCGGCGCGGGCTCAACACATTGCACTCTTGCTGCGGAATCAGCAGAAGCGTACTTGTCCGCTATCGCCATGAAGTCTGCCATTGACTTCGGCTCGGCTCTGTGGAGCTTGTGCTTTAGCAGGGTCCCTTCTCTGCATCCGTCCGTGAAGTAGCCAATGGCTTGCTCCTCACCCACTCCTTCGCATGAGTTGCGCAGCTCGGACCATCTCGTGAGGTAGTCACGATCTGGCTCGTCGGGGCCTTGCTTGTAGAGGGCCAGCTGTCGCGAGCGGGGCGGACGCTTGTAGGTTCCCGTAAAGTTTTTGATGAATGCCTCTTGGAAGTCATGCCAGGAGTTGATCTGCAAAGCCGGCAGGCTGTTGAGCCACGTCCGAGCAGATCCCGTCAGCATGAGTGGTGCGTAGCGCACCGCTGTCCTCTTGTTGCCACCTGCGATGTCGACGGCTGTGACGTAGTCCGACAGCCAATCCTCCGGCTTCACCGCCCCAGTGTATTTGGGCATGTCTCGCGGGAGCGCGAACTTGGCCGGGAAAGGCTCGTTGCGGATGCGAGGGCCGAAACAGACCGGTCCTGCCGAAGATTCTTCCTCGTCAAGCTTGGAATCCGCCAACAGGTTGAGCCGATGGCGCGCGTCGTCCTTCGGCGGGTCGGCGCGCTCCCCGATCCTCTGGCTCACATGCGAGCGAGCCAGATGATGTCCCTGAGCGCCCTGGCCAGCTCCCTGAGCCGGCTGGGCCGGCGCTGCAGACTTGCCGCGCGCCGGGTCCGCCACGTCCACCCGAGGAGGGTGGCGCGGCTTGCTGGTGACTGCGGCGGGTTCTCGAGGCTGCCGACCGTGGTGGCCGGAGTGCTGAGTGCGGTGGTTTCCACCACTTTTGCCTGGAGCTCGATTGCTCCGGCTGTGCTCCGCCGGGCCATGATTTGGCGACGAGGCTTCTCCATGCGACTTGTTCTGGCCGGCCACGACGAGATGGTTCTCGCCTCGAGTGACGCTCGCCTCTCCGCGTGGTTCCATCGCCTGCTGCTGTAGATCGGCAGCGTCCAGGAGTTCCTGGATCTGGGCTTGCTTCTCCCGCAAGTCCTCACCTTGTAGTCCATCCAGCTCGGAGGTGATGTAGCGCGCGGCGCGGAGGTTCTTCGTAGGCGTGCTGTAGGTGGGCTTGTTGATGATCGGGGGTAGCTTCGCCGAGGGCGCCGCCTGGTTCAGCTCCGCCCCCAACTCGCGACCTCGCTGACGAACTTGACCCGCCCGGCTCGGGCCATCTCCGGCTGGGGTGAAGCCATGGGCGACATTGTACTCGTTGATCGTGGAGAGGACACGCCGGCGGGTGTCGTCGACGTCGACCGCTTCCTTGAGGAGGTTGAGGCGCGTCCGCTCCAGATCCTCGGAGGCCTTGACCGGATCCGCAGAGATGTCGAGCGGAGCGCGCAGGTCCGTGATGGCCGCATCCAGCACGTCCCGCTCTGGAGGTGGAAGATCTTGTTCCGGCAGAAGTGGGCGTTCGAGCGGCGGGCGCGCGGTGCGTGGTAGGCTGTCGCCACCATCTTCCTCCAGGGCCCGCACCTCGACCATGTTGCAAAAGTCGATGCTTTCGCCGTCGTCGGGGTCTGCGTCACAGAGTGGGTCAAGCACATCGGTTACCTCTTCCGGGAAGGGCTTGGCGACGTAGAAGCGGTGGTCGCCGACGTCGAGGAAGGAGTCGCCGTTGCCGAAGCCGTTCTCGAAGTGGGCCAAGTTGTCGTCGACGAAGTCGAAGGTGCCGAACCTCCAGACGAGGCCGGAGGCGACCTTCTCGCCGGAGGGTCCCGGCCGGAACTTGACTCCGCTCGCCACCGCGCTTTGCCCCACGGTGGGCGCCAACTATCGTAGGAATTTGGAGACAGTAGCCATGGGGAGGCTTATCGGAGGGGCTCGACGTTGGTGACGATGGGTCCGGCTCGGGATTGTGCCAACAGAGACACCACGATTTACCCAGGTTCAGGGCCCTCCCGGTTGGAGGTAAACCCCTACTTCCTGCCTGCTTCGTATTGATTGGATTGTAACGATTACAATGCTCCTCGAGCTGTTCGGCTGGAGGAGGAAGAAAGAGATCGGATCCCCTATGCTAAGGGTCCAGGCCCCCTTATATAGACGGGGGCCTGGTTACAGGTTTCGGTAACGCTTCGGCCGGCTGCCGGCTCCTTGGCGGCGGCGTCCTTGGCCTCATCTCCTCTGGCGACGCTCTGGCAAAGGCACTTTATAAAGTGCCTTTTCCCCAGGCCGGCATAAGGAGAGCATATCCCCTCTCCTTTGCCTCGGATCCTGTCGTGGGGAAGGATCCTCGCCCTCTCATTGGTTGGTCGTGGTCGTGGCGCTCGTCACTCCGGTCTGCGCCCCTGTCGCTCTTGTCGGGGCCGTTCTGCTTTTGGCGAGACGGCCGTTGGAGGAGCTTCGTCTCCATCGCCCGGCTCCAGCTCTCCTTGGCAGAGTCGTCAGCCGGCTGCTGGCGCAGCCGGCCCTCCTCGAGTGGAGCCGGTCTCCTAGCGCCGAAGCCTCGGGGACTCCTGGGACGCCAGCCGGCATATTGCCTGGCTCGTGGTGCGCCCCCTAAGTCATCCCCACGACATGGTATTTTCAGGAGTAGCCATTCTAGCAAAGCTAAGAGCAGACAAGTAAAAATGATAACTATAAGGAAACTAAATTTTTTGTGTTTTTGATAAAATGATGCAAGTAAAAATAAAGTAAAGCAAAACTTAAAACAAAGTAAAGGATGTGCATGCGAAACTCCCCTTGCAGAAGTCTTCTTTTTCCCCGGCAACGGCGCCAGAAAAATCTTTGCTGATGGCGGTGTGTGATGGTGTAAATCATTGTCCAGTTGGGAACCCCAAGAAGAAGGTATGATGAGTACATCAGCGAGTTTTCCCTTAGTAAGAAACCAAGGTTTGTCAGTCCAGGAAAAAGCCAAACTCCAAAAGGTGATGCTTGCTAGCTTTGTGACACTCCAACAAGGGCGCCGTTAACGATACTTGTTAGCGCGTCTTCAATTAGCAGCAACGTGGAACCTGCACATAACAGAACCAATAACTTTGCTCCCAACTTACGATGAGGTTGTCAATCTCACCGGTTTGCTGTAAACAAAGGAATGAGCGTATCGAGTGGAAAGCAATAGTAGTATGCGAGAAAGTAAACAGTGCGAGTAAAGTAAACAGGTGATAGCAATGTAAAGGAAATTGGACCGGGGTCCACAGTTCACTAGTGGTGTCTCTCCATAAGATAAATAACAACATGCTGGGTAAAGAAATTACAGTTGGGCAATTGATAGAATAAAGACAACGTGCATATGTCGAGAGGATCACTATGAGATTTACTCTGGGCATTACAACAAGATACATAGACCGCCATCCAACTGCATCTATGACTAATAATCCACTCGCGGGGAATCATCCGAGGACCCCTTGAGTATTAAGTTGCAAACAACAGATAACTGCATTAAGCAAAGTGTGTAATGTAAACAAAGCATATACCCTTGGACATAAGAATGTTGTTTTCTCCCTAGTGGCAACAACACATCTACAACCTTAGAGGTTTCTGTTACTCCCCCAAATTAAATAGAGGCATGAACCCAACTATCGAGCATAAATACCCCCTCTTGGAGTCACTAGTATCTACTTGGCCAAGATAGCTACTAACAACGGAGAGCATGCAAGATCATAAACAACATAGAGATAGCATAAGATAATATTCAGCACATCAACTCAATCATAACACCAATATTCATCGGATCCCAATAAACACAACATGTAGAATTACATAAAGGTAGTCTCGATCATGTAAGGCAGCTCACGAGATCTAAACATGAAGCACATGGTGGAGAAGACAACCAACTAGCTACTGCTATGGACCCATAGTCCAAGGTAGACTACTCACTCATCGCGCCGGAGGCAAGCATGGCGATGAAGAAGACCTCCGGTGGTGATTCCCCTCTCCGGCAGGGTGCCGGGAAGAGCTTCTGGACCCTCCCGATCTCGGGTCGATGACGGCGGCGGATCGCGATGTGTTTCTGGAAAAGTGATCGGGTCTTTAAGTTTTTTCCATCAGAGGGTCTTTATAGGTGAAGGGGCAGCGTCAAAAGTGGACCAGGTGGGGCTCACCATAGGGCGGCGCGGCCAGGCCCTGGGTCGCGCCCCCTGGTGGTGAGACCGCCCCCTTGCTCGGCTCTGTCTCCTCTTCGGTCTTCTGGAAGCTTCGTTTAATATCTGGATGTTCGGCTTTGGTTTTGTGCAATTCCGAGAATATTTCCTGTGTAACTTTTCTGAAACACAAAAATAGCAGAAAATAGAGAACTGGCACTGTGGCGACTTGTTAATAGGTTAGTTCCAGAAAATGCATAAAAGTGCCACAAAGTGTAACGAAACATTAGGCAAATGGTTTAAAAACAAGCATGGAGCATCAAAAATTATGGATACGTTGGAGACGTGTCATCGAGCTCGTTGTCGAAGCTTGAGAAGATTGAATTGTCATCCTCATGAAGCTCTAATCCTGTCTTCCAGGTGTCTGTTGATTTGTCTGAAGTATCATCATGGCAGATCATGAGGTCTTCGAGTTGATCTCCTAAGTCGAAATTCTTTGTGGTTTCATTGACTTCTGCGATTTTTCCTTCTTCTATTTCTGTTGCTGCGAAGCTGACCGGCGAGTTTACCTCGATGGAAGAGCCCACTGATGATTCTGACACTGCAACTATCTTGGACTTGCTTGCCGACGGACCCGGTTTCACCGGATCTAAAAGGCGAATCGAACCTAGAGATTCGACGTGAAAGTTTAAACTTCCGATTGTCAGGTCCATATCTTGATCCATACTCTCGAATATTGGCATGAAGTTTGACTGGTGAGGTTGAAAATTGATGGTTCCGAATGGTATCTGGTCTTCGTCGACTTCTAACTTGCTGTTGGCTGAAAGCAAAAAAACCGTCGAATTCATGATTCCAACGCCCAGAATCCCCACGGTCGGCACCAATTGACGAGGGTTAGCTCAACAAATGTCCAATATGAAGGACTTAGGATCAGGGGAGTAGGGCGTCGGATGAACTCAAAGGTAAAATCAGTCAAACAAGGTGTGTATCAAAAGTAAACGTGGTGGTAAACTTGGCTTGCTTTCAATCTGTCCCTCACCGTCCTCTCCTGGCCCCTATGTATAGGTGGCCAGGTCTCAAGGTATGGGAGGGGTCCGATACATATTACAACATCGGTATACGACACGAACTCGTATTTCGACTAGGATTACACTTGGGCCTAGCTTAACGGGCCTCAGGGGTACTCAAGTAACAAGCTCTATTATCTATACCCTTGTCAATAGGTCTCGTCTCAGATTTTTTGCAGGAAAATTACTCTCGAAATGGGAAGGACCCTTTGTTATTGAAGAGGTGTATCGTTCAGGTGCGGTAAAGATTGCTTCGCTTAAAGATAACACTACTCAAGTGGTGAATGGGCAAAGACTCAAACATTATATTTCTGGAGATTCTTATAATGAATATATCGATATTATTCAAATGATTACTCCGGAAGAATTTATCAAAGAGCATATGCAAGAATCTGCAGAGTCCGTTCTCGAATAGGTAACAGTTCTAGTCAGAAAAGGTTCGCGTTAAACTTTTCTACTTACATTTTTGTTGTTTTTATTAAATATGAAAAATCACGAGACGAAAACGGGTTGGAAATGGAGGTTGGTGGATCCTCACCACCAGGGGCGCGGGCCCACTCCTGGACGCGCCGCCCTATGATGAGACCACCCCGAAACTCTTTTCCGTCCCGGTTTCCTCCTATGACTTCGCTTCGATGTTTAATTTTCGCCTATATAACCTCCCAGATTTTCTGAGGTATGTATATCATGTTCTTGTTGTGTTTTCATTTTGATTTGTTTCTGTCAAGAGTTATCTCAGTTTTAGAGTCACCATGTCTTCATCTGGTTCATCCGAGGAGAACTCTCTTGCGGACATCATTAATCTGTATATGAGGGAGCTGAAGATGCATCCGAAGGAGTTGTCACTCAAGGATGGGAAGCTGCAGATAGAAGATGTCTAGGGCCCAATAGGAGAAGGGAGTCTTGAAGCCAGGATGGAAGCGCTAGAGCAAGAAGTCTTTAAATACAAGACGATGGCGGAACACGAGGTGGACATCATCCATAGGATAAATCAAGAACTCATCGCCAAGCACAAGAAGGAGACCGCAGAGCTCTGGGATGACATCTTGTCGCTCCATGAGACCACCAACAAATTGCAAGCACAACTCTATGACTTGCAGAACCAAAACTATGAGTATGAAGCTAGGTTTAAACAAATGAGTGTTGCTGCCAGTTTCAGGATATTGGAGACCAAGACATCTTTCCTTGATGGGGAACCTCTGCCTTGGAAGTCTGATGATGATAAAGACTCACCACCACCGCCAAAGGAGTAATTCGTCATTGGTATAGGCATCCCCTTGGTCTGTTCCAAGCTTAGGGGAGTGTCGCGGTATCACATCATTATCTTTTACTCATTTACTTTTCAAGTAGAGCCATATCATGAATAGAGAAGTTATCTTATAGAATAGTTTGCAGTGTGGAAGTATCCTCCTTTAGTTGGTTATCTATCTATCCCTCGGTGTGAGTTGCGGTTGAGAAATATTAATGAGAAGTTTTATCATTTACTTTCCGCACACTTTATTTTAGTTTGCAATCTTTCTTATATGATTAGTCTTGTTGATTAGTATTGGTATCACTGTGGGAGTATGAGTAAATCTAGTTGGTTTTGGCAAACTTAGCTTGGTCATTAGCAACATTACCTTGAGGTTCGAGTAGAAAAAAGAGAGGGAAGTGTTAGTAGATACATCATTTCAGTTTTCCTTCATGATTGTCTTGTAAGCATTAGTATTCTCAAGTTAAAATCTTTTGTGCTTTCAAGGAAAATTTGCATGATTGTTTCCTATCATATGTATGTATGCTTGTTTCATGCAACTCTTCTGCTTGCTACCCAGCTTTGCTAGCCAAAAACCTGTACTGAGAGGGAATACTTCTCGTGCATCCAATCCCCTAAAACCAAGTTACTTCCAAAGAGTCCACTATAAATTCCTATGCATGGTATTTCAAGCCATTCCAAGTAAATTTTCATGTGCTACCTTTCAAAAACCTTCAAATACTTCTCATTTTGTGCCACTGTTTTTAGCTCATGAGGACGTAGTGGTTGGGTTTGTTATCTTCCATACTAAATTGAGTACCCCTTGACTTGCATGCTTCATCTGCTCGTCATTAATTTTGCAAGGGAGCTGGTCAGACCATTGTAATCTAAAAAAAAGAGACAAGAAAAGAAAAAGGCACTCCTCCATGGTATGTGAAAGTTGGTGGGCACCCGATGGAATCGGTTAGCCATGGTTTGAGAAAGGAAAAGGTGGGGCGGAGTGCCAAGCTATAAAAGAGCACAATTGTGCCAATTAATCAACATCTCGGAACCGCTCTCACTTATTTAGTATGAAAGATATCAAGAACTCCGTTGCTAGTCGTTGACAAAAGCAACCACCTCTCAAAACAACTTTTACCTCTATTTTACAAATGAAAAGCTCTAGCACATGTTTAATCCCTGCTTCCCTCTGCGAAGGGCCTATCTTTTACTTTTATGTTGAGTCAACCTATTCCCCTCTATCTTAAGCAAGCATTTGAGTTGTTATGTTTCATTCATCCATATGTTGATTTGTTCAATCATGTTTACTATATATCTTCCTTTGTTTAGTACAATGTTTTTATCTGAAGGAATATATCTTTGAAAGCTTTCTATGATTGTAAAGAGTTTGTTTCGTTGAGCATATGGTTTTTGCTATATTAGCTCTGTTATAAAAGGCTCCGTTCAAAAATAAGTACAGTTTGTTCATTGTTCTCTGACCAAGAACAAAGGTTTGCCATCACCAATCATGATTTACCTTGTGCATCTTTATTGTGATTTCCTTTGTTAATTGCAAGTCTAAATTATATGAAGGGAAGTTGTTGTCTATTATAACTTGTGCCTTGGCAAATGTGATGCTTCTTGTCTGTATTTTGTTTATCAACACTTCACTCCATAAACCCGTGGTCATGTTTACCGAGTTCAGTTTTTGCTTGGGGACAAGCGAGGTCTAAGCTTGGGGGGGTTGATATGTCCATTTTGCATCACTATTTTGTATCATAATTTACTGTTATTCATTGATATATTTCATATTTAGAGATGATACTTATGTTGTTTCCTTTATTTTTACATGTTTGATGACTATTGGAGAATTTGCTGCCGGAGTTAGGATTCTGCTGGAAAAATGACCATCAAGATACTATATTTCTGAAGATCAACAATTCCAGAGAAATACCCAGAAATTCATATAATATCAGAAGACATAAGTAGCCAGAAGGAGGAGGCGAGAGGAGCAGCAGGGTGGGCTCACCACCAGGGGCGCGGGCCCACCCCTGGCCGCTCCGCCCTGTGGTGAGGCCACCCTGGCCCACTACTGCCATCGCTCCCTCGCGTATATCATCATCCCAAAAACCTAAGTGAGGGGGAGGCATCAGAGATAGACACCGCCACCTCTGCGGGACAGAAAACACCGAGAGAGAAAAGCTCTCTGGCAGGGAGGAATCTGCCGGGGAAATTCCTTCTCGGAGAGGGGAGATCATCGCCATCGTCATAACCATCGCGTTGGACTTCATTGGGATCATCACCACCATCATCATCATCAGCACCTTCATCCCCACCATCACCACGTCATCCCGCTGTAACATCTTGGGTTCAATCTTGTCAAATTCTTGGGGAAAACTTTCCCGGTGTTAATTACCTTTGTGGTTGATGCTATTGAGTGGAACCGTTGAATTAAGGTTTATGTTCAGATTATTATTTACCATTATTTCACCTCTGGTCATGATCAATATGATGTCTTGTGAGTAGTTCGTTTAGTTCTTGAGGACATGGGAGAAGTCGAGATGTTAGTAGTGAAACTATGTTGAGTAATATTTAATGGTTTGATATTTATGTTGTGGTGTTATTCTACTAGTGGTGTCATGTGAATGTCGACTACATGATACTTCACCATTTATGGGCCTAGTAGAATGCATTGTGTATTTAGCTACTAATTGTGGGGTTGCTGGAGCGACAGAAACCTAAACCCCCGTTAGGAAACCATTGCATCAGGGAGCGTAGGATCTCAGAGATTAAGGTTGTGGTTAGATTCATCTTAATTACTTTATTGTATTTGCGGATGCTTGCAGGGGGTATAATCACAAGTGTGTATTAGTCCTAGTAAGGGTAGTACGCTAGCACAGGTTCACCCCCATAACACTTATCAAACCAATGAAGATTACTTAGCAGCATGAAGCGAAAGCTCTCGACAGAAACTCCTGTGTGTCCTCAGGAACGTTTGGTAATTATAAGTTACACAACCGGCTTGTCCTTTGCTCTAGAAAGGATTGGGCCACTTGCAGTAATTACTATTATTGTCTTTTATTTACTTGTACTTTATTTACTTGCATTACCAAATACCCCTGAAAACCCGTTTGCTAGTATTTACAGTGAATCCTTGATCAAAACTGCTTGTCAACACCTTTGACTTTGGCACTGGTCAGAACAAAGAGGAAAAAAGCATAACTCGCCAAGTTAACCTAGTAGTAACATCACCTCCAGCAACCATGGAATATTTACACTGGTCAGAACAATCCATAGAATTCAGCAGGGACGATCACCCCATAACAGTACCTCGGCTGGGAAACGCGCCTCTGGTATTCAAAGCTCAAATTGGGACATACGATGTCGACAAAATATTCATAGATGCAGGAAACAGAATAAATCTTATATACGCAAAAACTCTCATGGCAATGCACATATCACTAGAGTTCCTGAAACCAACCGACTATTCCTTCCACGGGATCGTCCCAGGGAGTGCTAACTATCCATTAGGTCGAATAGCACTCAACGTTTGCTTCGGGAATCGCCAAAACTATAGAAGAGAAAAGCTCGACTTCGAAGTCATGGACTGGCCATCACAATATCACGCGATCCTCAGGCGACCTGCGTTTTCGCGATTCATGGCAGTACCTCACTATACGTACCTGGTCCTTAAGATACCAGACCCAACGGAATTATCACGGTAAAGGGAAGCTGCGAACTCTCGGATTTATGCGACAAGGAATTCCACAAAATGGCCCAAAATTTTGGCATGATGGCCAACTACGGAGAACCCAAAGACAAGACAAAAAGCGCGACTACAGGAGCCGCACAACAACTCGAAGGACATCCAGTAGAGCCAGAAATGAAGAAACTGCGGGTACAGCCGTCAGACCCAGGGGAAGCTATAGGAGAAGAGGAAAAACCTCGGCAACATAAGACAGCAAGTACGGAAGAGTAGAGTAGAAAAACAAGGCTATTAAAGCCACAAGCTATCCTAGGGCAATGCCCTCTAGATCCAGAACACGGGCCATTGGCCGGATCTCTTGGGACAACCCATGTATCCTACATCACAAGCATAAATAAAGACAAAGTTCCTCCTATTCGAGTTTACGTGTCTTCAATATCTCAAACGAAATTGTGGCAAACGCACTAAACACAAAATGCCCTAAGAACAAAAACTTCTGGCAAAAAACCCAGAAAATGGAAACTCTCACATTTTACATGCAAAACATATATACAATAAAAGCGCTACAACATTGGTTGATCCGAATCATCTACTCCAAGGGGATTCAAGTAATGGTGCTCGCGGAAAAACCCAGCATCCTCTCAAAGCAATCTAGCTATGATCCTCCTCGCTGGTTCAAGCGTAGCATCCATATGGACTTGCAGCTTCATGCCCCCTGGGGGAAAACTTAGCGACATAGAACTATAATTCAGCCTTGGATGCCACTTGCGTATCCATCCAAGATCAAAATTAGCACCAGCCACTAAGTTGAGCTCTATCAACCGATGAATTCGTTGACTAGATCGGAAAGCATCGAGTAGCTGCTTAAAATTCCCTGGCGAAGGATTGCGGGGAAGCATAACGGAGTACATGGTCGTCAACGATCTTCGACAACCATCAACAACTTCCCCAATGTGTTGAGCGCGATCCTGTAGGAGAACAACAGCACCGCGGCGCCGTGGGTCAACCCACAAAGAAGTCGTATCTTTCGATACCCTCTCCAAAGCTGCGATTCGCTCGGGAACTCGACGGTTTTCATCAGCAGGATGTAAGCAAGTACCTGGAAGGTGCGAACTCATCACTTGGGCCACCAGACCCGACACTTTATCCTCAAGAACGGATATCTGCTTCATCAAGACATAAGATTTGCCGGCCTGGTCCAAAGCAGTTCTCGCCTGACGCTTCATCAAGGCCAAACGACCTTCGAGGTCCGAAATCCTCGACAAGTACTCAGTGCATCGGCAAGGAGAACGAGGAGGAGAAGGAATCGCAAAATGGAACGCATTGGCAGGAGGCGAATCATAACCACGATCCATTGATCCACTAGCACACTCAGGCTGGAAGGCAAAAAAGAAAAGAGAAAATAACTTAGAAATGCAACCAAGCACAACATTTCATAAAGGCAAAGTATTCACAAGGAGTACAGAGTTCCCTGACTAATTTTTAGGCAAAATATGAACGAGTTTGCTACATGCAAAGAAAAGAAGAGTACAAGGAAAAGCTAAATCTACGCCACCTCAGTAGCAGGCTCCGTGGCGGTAGAAGGTGTGGAAGAAGCAGCACCAGCGCTTGGCGGAGGCATCAAAGCACTTGCCGCATGAGTCGAGGAGGTCGGCGTATGATGTCTACGCATGCGTCTATTCTTGTAGACAGTGTTGGGCCTCCAAGTGCAGAGGTTTGTAGAGCAGCAGCAAGTTTCCCTTAAGTGGATCACCCAAGGTTTATCGAACTCAGGGAGGAAGAGGTCAAAGCTATCCCTCTCAAGCAACCCTACAATTACGATACAGAAAGTCTCTTGTGTCCCCAACACACCCAATACACTTGTCAGATGTATAGGTGCACTAGTTCGGTGAAGAGATAGTGAAATACAAGTGGTATAGATGATTATAAGTAGTAAATGCAATCTGGAATAAAAATGGCAGCAAGCAAACAAGTAACAAAACAGCAAGTAAACGGTGTGCAAAGCTTGGAAACAAGGCCTACGGATCATACTTTCACTAGTGGACACACTCCCAACAAATATAACATAATTGAACAAATAAATAACTTCTCTTCACTATGCTATTCTGAATTACTCTCCTATTGAATAACACTAATCATTGCATAGTGGCTATAGAAGCACCCCTTAAAGTTCATCAAGTACTTGACAAACACCACTCATAGAGATATCCAAATGAAATCACAGATCAAGATAAATATTATTGCAACTTAGACCAAGTACTAACACGGTGCACACACTGTCAACATTACACCATGAAAGGAGAAATAGATCACTTCAATACTATCATAGTGATAATTATTCTCATAATCTATATGAGATCACAATCGTATCCTAGACCAAGTACCACCACGATGCACACACTGTCACCGTTACACCATGGCAGGAGGAATAAATTACTTTAATAACACCACTAGAGTACACATAATGATGAAGAGTAGCATCTACTTATTCAACATGATACAAAGCTCACGATCACATAAAGATCACATCATGGGAGAGAGAGGTGAACCACATAGCTACCGGTAGAGCCCTCAGCCCCGGGGGAGAACTACTCCCTCCTCATCATAGGAGACAGCAAGGTTGATGGAGATGGCGGTGAGGTCGATGGAGACGGCGGAGACGGCGATGGAGACCGATGGAGATGGCTCCGGGGGCACTTCCCTGTCCCGGCAGGGTGCCGGAACAGAGACTTCTGTCCCCCAAAATTTGGCTTCGACGGCTGCGGCGCTGCGGAACTGTTCTGGAAATTTTGCCGACTCCCCTAGGGTTTTCCGTCCCGAGGCTTTATATAGGCGAAGGGGCATCATCGGGGGGCTGCCAGGGCCTCCTCACACATAGGGGGCGCGGCCAGGGCCAGGGCCGCACTGCCCTGGTGTGAGGCTGGCCCCTGGCCCCCCTTCGGATCTCTTTCGGTCCTCGTCCTTCGTCCGGGAAATATAGGAGTTTTGGAACTTGTTTCATCCAATTCCGAGAATATTTCCTGTGTAGCTTTTCTGAAACACAAAAACAGCAAAAAACAGGGAACTAGCACTGTGGCATCTTGTCAACAGGTTAGTTCCGAAAATCGCATAAAAATGCCACGAAGTGTAATGAAACACAAGGCAAATGTTGTAAAAACAAGCATGGAGCACCAAAAATTATAGATACGTTTGAGACGTATCAGCATCCCCAAGCTTAACTCCTGCTCATCCTTGAGTAGGTAAGTGATAACAAAAGAAATAATTTTTGAGGTGACATGCACCTACACAATCTTGACCATCTATGAAAGCATTGAGTGCTGGGATCAAAAGAACTTAAAACATGGGCATGAAAGACATAATCTTGATAGAAGAAACTTAGCAACCATGTTATAAACATGAAAATGAACACAAATAAAAGATCATGAAAATGAAACAATGAAAGTCAAATGTGTGTTCAAATCATAAGGAAAAACATACAAATGGTTTTCCGCTTGTCCTTAATAGAGAGCAAAACATAAATGCATAGGACACCTTCAAGTTTAAGAGGGCGACTAGATACAAATAATTTGAGAACAAGTGAAACCAACAATATGAATCAATCAATGAAAACTTTGGGACAATGCACATTATACTAAGAATGACAACTATGCTCTCTTAATGGTGCATAAAGATAGAAGGTGGTGACTCAACATAAAAGTAAAAGAAAGGCCCTTCGCGGAGGGAAGCAGTGATTGCAAGTTTTATAACCTTCAAAAATTATGGTACTTACCGGCTTTGAGCTCTCAATGCCCCCATCATAAGCATCTTGAATGGTTAAAGTTAATGCAAGAACACTTACGCTGCATATGCTTGACAAATCATAAGTTGAAAACCTCGTGTCCCGTGAATACGAGTACCCAAACCTCATGCTACTTTACTTAGAGTTCCAAGCAAGCTCTTGTCATCGTAAGTATACATGTATCATCGAGAACCGCCAACGGGGTACCTCCGTGCCCGATGACATGGAACACGCCCACATCAAAATGACAAGACAAGCAGACAATGAACACCTCGACATCTCTTTTATTTACCATTTGTATAGCTTTTTATTTTGAGATGCGTCGTCGAATGTCCACTATGGGCATGCTGCAAATTTCCACCATGAATTATGCATGGCTTAGATTGGTGGCCCAGGCGTTTCTCTAACACATATACAAACTCCATGATCCCGCAAGATTCCTAATTCATTTCACACCGCGAGTATCCATAAACAAAAGATCACGATATCAACTCAAATAAGAAGTGCAATGTTGAAAGCTTGCCCCATGACGGCATGGCTGGGCTGGTTCCCAACTTACAACTTGCAAGCATAACAACTCAATATAAGAGACTACAATGTCAAATTTTTAAGAACGAGAAAAAGTAAAGTGTGCCTTCCAGTTCGTGAGAGCTTTACTGACCAATTTTCGCATAACACTGGTAAGAGTTTAATTTGAAGAGTAGATAAAAGCAAGTCAAATGTACTTTGGAATAGCAAATTGCTAGTAGGTATGTATGGTGGACACTTTGGCAAAACTTGTTTTTTTAGGAGTTGGATGCACGAGTAGAGCTCATACTCAGTACAAGGCGAGGGCTAGCAAAAGACTGGGAGCGACCAACTAAGAGAGCAATAACGGCCATAATCATGCAAAGCGACAAAGCAACATTAAAAGAAGCATAAGATGGCATCAAAAGTCAAAAACTAAATGATCATAGAGGCTATTGGCGACTTTGTAAGAGTCTAACATGTGTGAGCATGCGCCAAGTCAACCCAAATAAAGCATCAAGGAGAAAACCAAATTAATGCTTCCAAACGATAAAAACAACGCATGATTTTTTTCAAAGGCTCATTAAGCAATCTCAGTTATTTGAGACAAGTCATGCTACAGCAAAACCACTAAGCATACTATCAAAAAGACATCAAGCATGACATGAAAAAGCCTAAACCGCAGTCTAAACAAGCTCCTTTTTGTACCACTTTTTTGCATAAAAATTTTTCTCTTTTCCAACACCATTCAAACCTTTTTGAGGAAACTCTTTTGAGGAAAACCAACATAGACCAGAGGTCCAAATACACCTTGATGCAAAGATAAAACAAGATCTGAACAAAAATCAAGGTGAAAAATGCAAGCTAAACGCGGTAGCAGAAAAAGAGAACACTCGTTGAAACGATAAGAGTGAAAAACGGAGTGTTCTTGGCAAATGAAAAATGGAGCATGTCTCTCTCCATAAGAAACATGATGCGATCTAACCAATTATTGCAGCAAACAAAGCAAAAGAAAACTGAAAACAAAAACAACTGACGCTCCAAGAAAAACACATAGTGCATGAAGCAATAAAAATATAGTGTCTTGAAAGGTGACCTGATTTTTGCCGATGAAGAAGGGGTGCCTCGGGGGCATCCCCAAGCTTTGAAGCTTGTACCTCTTGGATATTTCTTGGGGGTTGCATGGGAATCCCCAAGCTTGAGCTTTAGTCCATTCTTCATCTCATCTCATCATTCTCCAATCCCTACACTTGAAAACTTCCTTCATACAAAACTAAACACAATTCTATTAGCAACATTAGTGTAAGCATAGCATTGAATCAACCCTTTTTGCCTCAGGTTTCAACTCAAAACCACCACATATAAAGTATAAACTACTGTAACAACTTCCCCAAAAGTTCCGTGATCAAAAGAACTCAAAAGAAAGCGATAAAGCGGCAAACACAAATATTGGCAGAAATCTATTAAAACAGAACAGCTGAAAAAGGTCGAATTTTTAGAGCATTTTCTGTTGCTCAAATCAAAAAGTGTTAAACTAATGAAAGTTTGGATATAACCTGGGGAATATGCACAAGAAATCCGAGGTCCAAAAGATATACAGAGAATTTTCACAAATTTTTACGGTGCAGCACCGAAAACTGTTTCAGGACAGCAACATCCCCAAATCTTACCTCACTCAAATTAGAGGCTTCTCTTGGCACAACAATGAAATAAAAAGGATAAGGAGCAGTTATTACAGTAGTAATAACTTCCAAGACTCAAATAAAAGAAAAAGTACTGAAAATAAAACAATGGGTTATCTCCCAAGAGTGCTTTTCTTTAACGCCTTTGAGCTAGGCGCAGTAATTTGCAAAGATGCTCATGTGGGCGCCATATAAGAGCTTGAGGTAAAGGCGCCATATAGGAACTTAAAGCAATAGAGAGCATCAAAAAGCAAGTATGGAACACATTTAAATCTAAACCACTTCCTATGAAAAATAGTCTTGTAAAAAGACAAGTCATAAAAGCGCAAAGCAAAAAGCATAGGAAGGCAAAACAAGTACAACTTCAAGAATTGCAACAAAAAGAGGGGAAACTTAATATTGTTGAGATCCATCAAACCATGTTTCCCTCTCTCATAATAACTTTCAGTAGCATCATGAATAGAACTAACAATATAACTATCACATAAAGCATCCCTATCATGAGCCACATGCCTAAAAGAATTAATACTCCCCACATGAACAATCGTAGTAGGAGCAGATTCAACGAAATAATTATTCTCATCACCATAATCATCAAAAACAGGAGGCATATTGTAATCATAACTAATTTTCTCCTCAAAAGTAGGTGAACTGAAAACATTATACTCATCATCATAGCCATCATAAACTAGAGGTTTAATATCATCACAAGCTAAAGAACAGCTATTTCCCAAAGCATATTCATCAAACATATCATCATAAGAAGGAACATGGATAGTACTAATGGTACAACAACTATTAACCTTAGAATTGGTACCAAAAAGATTTTCAATATCAAAAGTAGAGTGCTTTTCCCAATCATGATCACTAACATAGGTAACAGGCATATGAACATCATCCCAATCAGAATTATCATAATCTATAGCAGGATCATAATGCTTAGGGGAAGATACCGTGTCCTCTCGCCTTTTACTCCTCTTCTTCTTCTTACTTTCTCCTTTAGGAGGGAGAGACTTGAAGGGCATCTTCTCCACATAATCTGGTTTGCTGACAGAAACAACAGAAGAAACTTTGGAGGATTTCTCCTCTTTATTAATAAGATAAAAACATCTATCAGTCCTGTTGTAGCTTGGCAAAACATCAAGTTTTATAAGATTTTGTATATAAGTATTTGCAAGGCAATCTTTAGCACAATAGAGATGACAACCACGAAGGGTGCTATTAATATCAACATCATTCATATCTATCAAAGCAATCTTTCTAGATATCTCTTCACACGCCAAGAACAAAGTGATCTCATCATGCTGATTGAGAGTAATCTTGTCATCACAATACAAACTTAAGGTACTAGAAGAGTAACTATTAGGGCTTGAGCATTGGAAATCAAAATGACCTATGTCATCGCAATGTTTACAAAGAAAAGGATAAAGCTTGCAAACCTTTTTACCGATCTCGCCTATGTCCTTGTACCACATTCGGGTTTCTTCATTTGATGGTGGACACAATAATCTTCCTTGTTGTAACTCTGTTTACAAGGTCTATGTACTCCACAAAAATTAACATGCTTATAAGAAATAGGACTTTCAGAGGTTCGAGCATGTTTATTGCAATCATCAACAATAATATCATTTTCTACGCAAGTGTCCTTAAAAGGTTCATGATACACGTCCCCATTTCCTTTAGGAACATTCATATGGGAAGCAAAGGCTTTAAAGCAATCAACCATAATTTGAGGATCAAGACCATATTTAGCACTAAGCTCTTGAAAATTAGCAGTTTCAGCGAAAGACTTAATGCAATCAAACTCGTAATTCATACCTGATCCTTTACCTTTGTCGCTATCCCAACCTTCAATATTGTTTTGAATTGTTTCAAGCAGATTCCACTTGGTGTTAACATCCTTGCTTGTGAAAGACCCATCAAAGCATGCATCTAGATAGTCCTTGTAATATCCTAAAAGCCTTGCATAAAAATTATTAATAACAATATTACGGGGAAGATCATGAATAGGATATTTATGCATTAGTAACTTCAATCTTCCCCAAGCTTGGGCAATGCTTTCTTCATCATGAGGCCAAAAGTTATATATCCGGTTACGATCTTTATGAATTTCACTTGGAGGATAAAACTTGGAATAAAAGAGAGGTACAATTTCCTCCCATGCAATAGATGGACCATCTTTAAGCAGCTGATACCACTCCTCAGCTCTACCCTTCAGTGAATAAGAGAATAGCTTCCTCTTAACTTGGCTTGATGAAATACCTGCACACTTGAACAACTCGCATAATTCTTGTATAAAGAGTAAATGATCACCCAGAGGGACTGTCCCATCTCCTAAATAGCGGTTATTCATAACACGTTCAACAATTTTCATAGGTATTTTAAAAGGATGAGGAGCACAAGCATCATTAGAAACATCACATATGGGAGATAAAGTATCATCAGAGCAAACTTTCTCCACTAAAGCTAGGAAACTAAAAATATCATGCTTAACAAAACCAGCTTCCCCAAGCTTAGACTTTTCTATAGCATTAGCAATAACGGGATTCAAAGCATTCGTACTAATAACATTGCTATGCGAAATAAGCTCCAAAGGTTTTTCAATTTTCTCTTCAAATCTAAACTCAGAAAAAAGACTAAAGAACTCTTTATTTTCCATTAAGCCTAACTAGTGAAAATAAAAACAAGAAACAAAAAGATATAATTGCAAAATCTAAAGGAAATAACTCCGAGCACTCACACAGGAGGATGCGAGTACCTTTTACCTTACCTCTCGGCAACGGCGCCAGAAAAGAGCTTGATGTCTACGCACGCGTCTGTTCTTGTAGACAGTGTTGGGCCTCCAAGTGCAGAGGTTTGTAGAGCAGCAGCAAGTTTCCCTTAAGTGGATCACCTAAGGTTTATCGAACTCGGGGAGGAAGAGGTCAAAGCTATCCCTCTCAAGCAACCCTGTAATTACGATACAAAAAGTCTCTTGTGTCCCCAACACACCCAATACACTTGTCAGATGTATAGGTGCACTAGTTCGGCGAAGAGATAGTGAAATACATGTGGTATAGATGATTATAAGTAGTAAATGCAATCTGGAATAAAAATGGCAGCAAGCAAACAAGTAACAAAACAGCGAGTAAACGGTGTGCAAAGCTTGGAAACAAGGCCTAGGGATCATACTTTCACTAGTGGACACACTCCCAACAAATATAACATAATTGAACAAATAAATAACTTCTCTTCACTATGCTACTCCGAATTACTCTCCTATTGAATAACACTAATCATTGCGTAGTGGCTACAGAAGCACCCCTTAAAGTTCATCAAGTACTTGACAAACACCACTCATAGAGATATCCAAATCAAATCACAGCTCAAGATAAATATTATTGCAACTTAGACCAAGTACTAACACGGTGCACACACTGTCAACATTACACCATGAAAGGAGGAATAGATCACTTCAATACTATCATAGTGATAATTATTCTCATAATCCATAAGATATCACAATCGTAGCCTGGACCAAGTACCACCACGATGCACACACTATCACCGTTACACCATGGCAGGAGGAATAGATTTCTTTAATAACACCACTAGAGTACACATAATGATGAAGAGTAGCATCTACTTATTCAACTTGATACAAAGCTCACGATCACATAAAGATCACATCATGGGAGAGAGAGGTGAACCACATAGCTACCGGTAGAGCCCTCAGCCCCGGGGGAGAACTACTCTCTCCTCATCATAGGAGACAGCAAGGTTGATGGAGATGGCGGTGAGGTCGATGGAGACGGCGGAGACGGCGATGGAGACCGATGGAGATGGCTCCGGGGGCACTTCCCCATCCCGGCAAGGTGCCAGAACAGAGACTTCTGTCACCCAAAATTTGGCTTCGACGGCAGCGGTGCTGCGGAACTGTTCTGGAAATTTTGCCGACTCCCCTAGGGTTTTCCGTCCCGAGGCTTTATATAAGCAAAGGGGCATCGTCAGGGGGCTGCCAGGGCCTCCTCACACATAGGGGGCGCGGCCAGGGCCTGGGCCACGCCGCCCTGGTGTGAGGCTGGCCCCTGCCCCCCCCCCCCTCCGGCTCTCTTTCGGTCCTCGTCCTTCGTCCGGGAAGAATAGGAGTTCTGGAACTTGTTTCGTCCAATTCCGAGAATATTTCCTATGTAGCTTTTCTGAAACACAAAAATAGCAGAAAATAGGGAACTGGCACTATGGCATCTTGTCAATAGGTTAGTTCTAGAAATCGCATAAAAACGCCACGAAGTGTAACGAAACACAAGGCAAATGGTGTAAAAATAAGCATGGAGCATCAAAAATTATAGATACGTTTGAGACGTATCAGCGTAGAAGTCGAAGAAGCTGCCGATGGAGCGATAATCGATACGATGCCTGGTGCATACTTCTTTGCCTTCTCAAAGAAGCCCAGCAGTTCCGAGAGAGGACGAGCACGAGAAGAGCTAACCTTCTCCCAATTCACCTCCTTGTCGTGCGACTGAGCAAGCGCAATAGCCCCTTCGACACCCCGCTTCACTGACCGACTCTTCATTGTAAGAACAAGATCTTCAATGGCGTCGAAGGTTTCAGCAAACTTCTTGCGGTCGACTGGCACCTCCGCCCTCTTCTTCGGCCACAACCCAACAAACATCTGTGACAATACGTGGCGAATCAGCTGAAGAAATTCCTAGACCAATTTCCAGTTAGACTCCAGCAAATCAACCGCAGCCATCAGAGGATCTTCGGTATCCGGCTGTCAAGGTGCTAAAGGTAGTCCAACCTTTTCCGCTACAGCATAGAAAACAAAGACAAGAGAAGACGAGAACGTATCAGCAATTAGGAGCACGAGGAAAAAAGAAGCAAAAAAATAAACAACGCGACGCTCACCACCAAGAAAAGCTGAAATCTTGTCCAAGCGTTCGGCTATAGTTTGATCTCTCTGAGCACAATTTTTGTCAGTAGTGACAAGCGCTTTCTCAGCTTTCTTCGCCTTGGTCTCTGCTGACTTAGCAGTCTTCTCAGAAGCGACCTTGGCAGCAGTGGCAACATCCCAAGCTTTTCTGGAGGCATCAAGTTCGGCTTCTAGAGACGCTATGCGAGCATTGGCCGCTGTCAAAGCATCTACAGTACGGAACAGGGAAAGGAAAGGTGAATAAGATACCACGGAAAGACACACAAGACAGGCCGAAGATACAATATAAAAAGAGCTTGCCCCGAGAAGCCTGAGCAGCCTTCAGGAACTCGACACACTCAGTACCCAAAGAGACGAATTTTTCATCAGAACCTATCAAAGGAAGGCATGAGAAGAAAAATTCAAGCAATAAAAAGAGCAAGCCATAAGAAGCAGTACTCACATCACCAGGAGAACCCACCGGTCGGTGGGTGTCGAGGGAAGCGCTCGCCGCTGTCGCCTTCTTCAGACGTTTGGAAGCACGAGAAGAGGTACCCTTCTTAACAGGAGCTTCTGGCGACTTCACTACCACAGCAGCCTCTTGAGAGGGCGCTTCATTGGCAGCCAAAGTATCCAAGAAGGAAGCAGTGGCATCGTCCCTCTTCGGGTCCTCATCGTCACTAGAAAGGGAACCAAAAGCGAAAATTTTACATGAGTCAAGAGAAGGAAAACGAGTAAAAGATAAGTATTTGAGTTAGCAAAACTCACGAGTCCAAAGCATCGAAAATCTCAACTTCAGAAGGATTGGGAGCAGAGGGCTCCCCGGCGGCATTTTTGGGAGCAGAGGTACTCGAAGAAAGAAGCTCGTCGACACGCTTCCTCTTCTTATCAAGGCTAGGTTCTTCCGAATGTGCAGGAGGAGGCGACGTAGTCAAACTATTTTCTTCTAGCGAAACATTAGCATCATCTCCATCCTGGTCTTCGTCAGCCTCGGGGGCTTCGGAAGTAGCAGAAAAAGGATCAGCCTGAATAGGTCCTTCCTCTGGAAGAGGGGGATGAGAAACTAAAAATTGATGGTCCTGGCAAGTCGCAAAATTGTCAAGAAAGCATCAACAAAATAAAAGAAGGTGAGCAAATGAGAAGTTGGTGAATGAAAGAGCACATACCGCAGGCAAGGGGTGAGCGGAGTCAAAGAAATCAGCTGTCAATGTTGGGATCTCATTATCCTTTGTGAGAGTGGTCAAAGCTCTCACTCTTTTATCAAGATCCTTTTTATCTATTTCCTCTTTGGACACTCGAGAAGGATTCTCCAGGCCAGAGTATGACCACAACTTGGAAACACGATGTTGAAGAGGTTGAATGCGCCTCTGTAGAAAGAATGCCATGAGTTGCGTCCCTGACAACGCACCTCCAGTTACACTCTTTAGAATTTGGATGCAGGCCAGCAAGGGCTTGATATCTTCCATTTCAGCTTCCGTGGGAGGAGAATCCCATGATGACAATTTCTTCAGATCTTTGTTGGCATCAAAGGGAGCAATGCCGTAATGGTCAGAGGAAGAATGTTTCTGGTCTTTGATATAAAACCATTTTTCCTCCAACCTTGAACCGAGGTGGCCATGTTAAACTCCAAATAATGCGCCTCCACGCGGACAGACACAACAGCCTCGCCTAGCTCAGGGTTTTTTGATAAAGAGACACTAGGGCAAAGGTGGAAGAGAAATTTCTAGAGAATCCAATGAGGTTTGATCCCCAGGAAAGACTCGCAAAGAGTAACAAAACAAGCGATGTGCAAAATAGAATTTGGCATGAGCTGGTGAAGCTGCATGCCGTAAATGAAGAGAAGCCCATAGAGAAATTTGTGGGCAAGAAAGGATAAGCCGCGCAAAAGAAAGGCAAGAAACATCACCCGATAGCCGCTCGGGGGCTTGGGGATGCGCTCGGTGCTGGGGAAGATGACTTGGTCCCTTTCGACGAGAAATCTATTTTCTTGGGCCTTGGTCAGATCAGATTGTTCAAACTCCAAGGGCACCCAGCTGGTCGACGCGTTCGTGCTCTTCTTCTTCGCCATCTGATTCTTGTGAGCGACTCTCTTGATGCGCATCTACAGAAGCTACGCTTGGGGCTGCGAAGAAGCTCAGAAGCGCAAGGCAGATGAAGCAATGGTGGCGGCAGAAAGGGCAAGGAGCTGGTAAACAGTAAAATCCCCAATCTCCCCCTTATAAAGCTTCCTGACAAAGGAACGTGGGCTGAGACGTGGCACAAGAAGCGGAAGCGGTACCCACTAACGGACAGGAAAAATTGTAAAGTTACTGCGCTGCCCACGAGCAACGGTCAGCGCCCAGTCAAATCACACGCATAAGTGATTCTACTAATGACGTCATGAGCATTCAAGTAACTGGGAAATAAAAGCATTAAGATACAACGCGATGATCATGGGTACTCATCGCAAATTCAGCAGAAGGTCTCGCATGTTACTTTGCCCATCGGTGCTGATCAAGGTACCCGACGAATTTTTTTACACAAGATAAAAGACATCTGTGAAGAAAACTCATCTTTGAGTCCATACCCGAAAATATTCGACTATAGCCTCGGGGGCTACTACCATCGGGAGCGCTGGCCGCGCACCCGACGATATTATTACACGAGCTACTATGTGACAGTTGAAAGAAGGAAAATTTACTTGAGCCTATACTCGAAACATGTTTTCGAATATAGCCTCGGGGGCTACTCCCATCTGGAGCGCTGGTCGCGCACCCGACGAAAATTTTAAATTCCTAGGAGAGGAAAGAAGGCGAAAAGAAGACTTGAATAGTGCAAATACTCCCATCGGGAGGGAATTCATATTAGTCAAGGATGGACAACCCGAAGATTTTCAGAGCTGAAACAGTCAAACAAGGTTAAAAGACTGCGAGATACGATTCTCGAGTAGCGTCATCGCGGCGAAACTCGAATGCCATGATTGAAACATATTGTGAAGGTAAGACCCCAGGATCTATCCTGTGTGGCCTGGTATACGCACCTGGATGCGCTCTGCTAGTAATTATCTGTGTCTACGACGCAAAGAAAATCCTGGTGGACGCACTAGGTACCCTGAGAACCACTGGAACTCGTTCTTTGTAAGTCCTAAATGCGGCAAAAGAATGAGTTTGACCAGTTTCCCAGATTCAAGTCCAAGGGGATTAAATTTGAAGTAGGTAACAAGTATCTGCTCCGGCAGTTAACTGGCCTCTTGATCCATCAGAGTTGTCAGGCTTGTTCATCAAAACCCCTTGCGAGATAATATAATGGAAGTTAATTATTTTTACAGGAAGAAGAAGAAGTCGAAAGATTGATCAAGTCAAAGATATAAAGATTTGAGATTCAACCCGAATCTATAATTCTGGTAGAACCTCGGGGGCTACTGACAAGGGTATAGATAATAGAGCCCATAATTTGAGTACCCCTGAGGCCCGTTAAGCTAGGCCCAAGTGTAATCCTAGTCAAAATACGAGTTCATGTCGTATACTGATATTGTAATATGTATCGGACCTCTCCCGCTCCTTGAGACCTGGCCACCTATATATAGGGGTCAGAAGAGGACGGTAAGGGACAGATTGAGAGTAAGCTAAGTCGATCACCACGTTTACTTTCGATACACACCTTGTTTGACTGATTTTACCTTCGAGTTTATCCGACATCCTATTCCCCCGATCCTAAGTCCTTCATCTAAGACATTTGTCGAGTTAACCCTCGTCAAAGATAGATTTATTTTTCCACTCTTTGGTTAATTAGAATAGATATGGGCAAAGCTCAAGCGATGTTATTAGTATTAGGCAAGACGACATGGCTAATTGATGGCCAGAGAATTTAGCAAATATGTACAACATGTATATTGCTGAAATAATCTGATATGTCGTTCAAAATTTAAGATCCCAGAGTTCATGGAGGATGTAATTAACCTTATGTTGATCCTTCTCCTCTACTCATGTTTGAAATTGCTATATATTCCAAGTTTTCCACACACAAAAAAAAGCAAACAGAGTAAACATGATGTGCAATGTCTTCAGACCTTGGGAAATTTCTAATTAACAGGTACTTTAAATTTATGCTTGTGCTTAATGTCATGACTGCGAGAACATACTTTTCTGTTCTGAATTTGGCGTATCAAACATGCCCATTGATCTGTATGATTATTACTGATTTCGTTGGTTATTATTTTTGTTGTATACAATATCAAGGAGTCAAAGCAAGCAAATTATGTCCGTTTTGTTCATGATCGTAGGAAATGAACATGCCTTTGTGATATCCTTATTTACATCGTTCAGTTTTTACTTCTCTCTTAAAATCCAAAATTATGGTGAATATTGAAAACTTTCGTCACTTTAGTTCTGGTTTTGCCTGCCGGAGTTATTGCGGGTGTTCGACTAGTTGTGCACGCCAAAATTATGGTGATCTCATGTCCTGACGTTGGGAAACTCACTCGCCACTACCTACTTAACCCCTTACATGTAACACCTCAATCACCTCGTGACCGGGCCTGTTACCCTTGGCAGTTCTCTAAGACCTTTAGACTAGTCCCATAAATTAACATTAGTCTTTTCTACGCATTTTGTCCTCACTCATGCGCACCCGGGAACAACTTCTCGGTCGGTCACCCATCCTCAAATCGCTCCAGACCAAGCATGCTTAACCTCGAAGTCCTTTTCAGATGAGTTTTCGGAAAAGAAGGTATACCTTGTTGATATGAGTATCCTATCAATCCTATTAAGCCCTGGGCCAGGATGTCACACACTCACCCCCTTAGCAGACCGACGTCCTCGTCGGTCAACCTCAGTCCAGGAACTTCCCCTCTTGGACACGTCCATGCGTCCAGTGTCGACCCATGTGCCACGACGGGCCACATGTCCGTGCACCTGACCCGCACACGCCCGTGTTACCGCGAGGTTCGGCTCTGATACCAAATGTAACACCTCGACCACCCCGTGGCCGGGCCTGTTACCCATGGCAGCTCTCTAGGACCTCTAGACTAGCCCCACAGATCAACATTAGTTTTTTCTACGCACTTTGTTCTCACTCATGCGCACCCGGGAACAACTTCCCGGTCGGTCACCCATCCTCAAATCGCTCCAGGCCAAGCACGCTTAACCCCGAAGTCCTTTTCAGATGAGCTTCCAGAAAAGAAGATATACCTTGTTGATATGAGTATCCTATCAATCCTATTAAGCCCTGGGCCAGAATGTCACGTTACATCAGTCACATTGCTTCACGTTACATCAGTCACATTGCTAAAACAAAGTAACCACGCATCAATAGAACATACAAAAACACAGAGTGAGACAACGCCTGGTAGGCGGGCCGGACGAAGCCGGCTTGTTTGTCTAATACAAGTTATTTCTAGTGCTTTTTCTTGATGGCGTGGAGGGCTAAAGAAAGCATATCTTCTTTATTATTGTGCATGGTCTAAGATTTTTGTTGTCCGAACCGGCATGACCTGCACATGTGCAGCTTAACCACGTCCACATTCAAGGGCGTATATCGGTGTATGGAGGTAACAAATAGCCATGGCAGTTATGCAAACAGGAGCATGTTGACGTGGGCATATAAAAAGAACCAAAGATCTCTTCCACGCAAAAAAAAAAAAAGATAACCAAAGATCTCTTGCCAGGTTTTTATTAGGGCACTTGCAGTACACTCGACATTGATTCAAGTACAAGCTAGAGACCTTGCGCACGGGGATGCCCAATCAGCTGTCTAGAATGTGCAAATTGAAAGAATTAGAAATTTGACCTAAACTCAATTCTTGTAGGACGGTGGGCATACTTAGTACTACCTACATTCTGAAATGTAGGACCCTTTAGAAAGCTAATTCTAAACAAGATTTTATTTTAAAATGAGGGCAATAGTAAATATTTGATATCTCGAGATATATCGGTCAAACATTATCTATGAATGCTCACCACTACAAATGAGGACGGACGTTCCGTAGCTATGCGTATCAACGTCACGTGCGATTCATCGATGGGACAAATGGACTATTATCCGCTCTCAAAATTGACTATAGACTGCTCGAAAATCCACGGGTTCCATCTTCATGTGCATCATCTGTTTACCGACGAAATCGACTTCATTTCTAGAAAACCATATTGTTTATATGTGTAGGAAAAAAAAAATTGGTTGCTTATGCTGAAGGTTTCTGCTTGTGGGCCTTGCATTACCTCTACGGCTCTACCGCGGTCAAATTTTCGCTTGTGTCACAAGTACGCAGCATGAATCGAATCAACTCTTCAAATCAAATGAAAAAAAACTATCGTGACTGAAAGGATTGTTATATAGAGCATAATAATAAATTTTGCACAACCAGCTGGTTTGCCCGAGTGGTTAAGGGGGAAGACTTAAGATCTTCTGCACATAAGTGCGCGTGGGTTCGAACCCCACAGCCAGCAGCGCTCAGTTTTAGTCTACGGAACACCAGTATCTATGTTTGAACGAATTTTTCCTTCTGTGTTGCAACATTTTGGTGGTTGGCAATAGCGGCAAACAGTCTTTTGTGAAATTTATTGTCTCATGCACTACCGTCTACTGCATTACTCTTTTTTACATGGTTACTGCAGTACTATTTCCTAAACTCTATCCATGACTGTGCTGACACATTTGGTATTGACAGTAGCTAGGGATTTAAACAACTTTACAATCATACACCACTGGTTGAATCACATAAGACGGGCCTCATTAATTCAAAGAATTATCAAAGAAACTTTGTAGTTGTGTTTGATTCCTATAAAATCACTAAAAAATTAAAAGATGTTCTCTCTGAATCTTGTTTGATTTGTAGGATTAGAACTAGAAGGTGTTCTGCCCATTGCAGAGAAGCACAAAGCACATTATGGTGACACACACACTATATATCTCTCACTCTTAAGACACGCATCCAGCTAGATATGTATCAAGAGTGAATTGCATAGCACAATAATCTCTTTTTGGCTAGCATGGTACGGTAATTGAATTGTTGTGTTTTGCAAGGAGAAGCTCCACTAAAGCAAACGCTTATGTTAGAGATATAATTAGGCACATATGTGTGATAGTTAGGATAGAGATAGGACTCATCGTGTCTTGTCTTGCATTCCAAGAGGCTTATGTACGCTTATATATACTCGCCCCCGAGGCTCAATAATACATCCATCATATTCCATCATACCTCTCTCTATCGTTCTACATGGTATCAGCCTAAAACTCTAACTCGATCCTACCCTAGAACGTAGCCGCCGCCTCCACCTCGGGCCGCCGCCTCCGCTCCCAAACCCTAGCGCCGCCGCCCCCCATGGCGCCGGGCTAGGCGCCGTCGAGCACGCTTCCGCCGCGCCGCCCCCGGGGAGGTCGATCTCCATGATCTCCGCCGGGGCGGGCTGCGCAACCCGTACGCAGGGTTCGTTCGCTGATCCGTGATCGGCTGCCCGGTGAGTCTCTTCTCCGATCTCTTGATCGGTTTTCTTTTTTGGTTTACCGATCTTAGATCGGATTGAGTCGCCCACCGCCGTCGTCAACCTGCGCCTCTACTCCGACAACGGCTTCGACCTGCACCGGCCATCTTCATCAACCGCTCGGCACGACAATAGGCGCCGCACACGGGGCGCCCCTACGTGCGTCGCAACAGACTGTTCTCGTCCGCGCGGTCTCCTTCGCCGGTCCGTCTTCATCGTCATCGCCTGGGACTTCACCGACAACGTGGCCATCAACACCGATCTACGCATCGTCGTCCATGCCATGGCGTGTCCTGCGCCGTCGTCGGTCTGATCAACCGATCTAGCGCCCGTCTATGCCAAGCACGTCCTCGAGCACGCGCCTACCGCCGACCGAGCATCGGATTGCCGCTGCGTCGCCCCTTCAGGCCGCAGCGCCGCCGCCTATGGTCCAAGCCGCCGGCTTCTAACACGCCTTCCAAGGCGCATACATAGCTGGTGGTCACGCCGCTACATCGACTCGCGCCCTGCAGCTACGCTGCCCCTTCGGGGTGTAGCGTCCTACGCGCGGTCATCTTCGCCGTCCCCGCGCACTGACGTCCCAGGCTATCGCCGCGCCGCCTCCCATGGTGCAGGTCGCCACGTCCATGCAAGGTCTTCGTCAAGCGCGGGGTTCTTCCTCGCCTACTTAGACTACCGCCGCCGCGCCTCTACAGGTTACTTGCATGGCCACTTTTGGCCATCGCCGTTCCCGCCGCCTACACTGTCATCTTCGTCCACTACGACTTCGCCGCCAGCATCATCGCCTCTTCCTTGACAAGTCTACTCCTACAACCGCCGACGGCTTCGGCCCCTCTTCGTCGCTCTGCGTCTCGCAACCGCTTTGGAGCCTCGTCAGCAAGTCCCTCGACATGGCGCGAAGTTCATACTGGTCCCGCTCTACGCATGCTCAATGCTAGCAATACTGCCGCGTGCCTTCATCCCCGACGCCTCCTGGCAAGCTCGGATCGGTGCCTCGTCTTCATCGACCTCGACAATGTCTTCTTCGGCATCGACTCCTACGACTGCCTCGACCGCGCCACCGACGATTCTTCTTGCGTACTCGGTTCTGGCAAAACCGCAGTATGCCTACGGACGTGCGCCTAGTTCTGGCACAACTACGGCCGCACCTCGTCCTCGACGGCTTGGACTGCATCTACTTCGGCATCATCATCTTCGATGACTGCCATCGACATATCTCCGTCATCATCACCATGGCGCCTTCTTCGCGCCCGCGGCTTCACGTGCGGCTACCTCGACACCGTCAACCCCGACCACGACATCCTCTCGCACGGCTACCTCGACCAAGGTTGCAGCACCCACCGCTCTCGGCTACCTCGATATCGACACAAGGGCTACCACCTCGCCTGAGCACTCGTCGGCTTCCTCTCCAGTCCAAGCATCCGCATCGCGACATCGACGACGACGCTCCCGCTCCGACTGCGGGGGGGTGTCAGCCTTCTGGATCTACTTCGGTTTATCTCCAGTCTGACCGTCCACGTCGTTCATGTTGTTCACGACGCTCCCGCTACGACTGCAGGGGTGTTAGAGATATAATTAGGCACGTACGTGTGCGGTAGTTAGGATAGAGATAGGACTCGTCGTGTCTTGTCTTGCACTCCAAGATGCCTCTATACGCCTATATATACTCGCCCGCGAGACTCAAGAATATATCCATCATATTCTGCCATACCTCTCTCTATCGTTCTACATCTTCCAAGCCACATGACAATGCCCCCATGCAAACAGGCGCGCATGTGATCAGCGTATGCTTCCTGTTCCTTGCACGTCTTGCAATACCGTGCCATTTAATCAGAAGTTCAGAACCATTCATTTGTGCAGGGAAAACTTGAAAGCTAAAGAAACAAGACAATTTCATGTGCTTCTGCGTGCAGAAACGCACAAACATTCCGGCCAAAGAATATTCTCTCTGGGGCTTTGGCCGATCGACGAATAAACAGTCTGCATACTTCGAAGGTTTTCGAGAATATGAAAATAAAATTTCATATTCAACAATATAAGAAAATAAATCAGCTTTATGAAGAAAGAAAATCAACAAACCGTGTGAATTTCGACAAACGAAAGAATCCTATACACGAGAAATTATTGCTCTCAGTTCACATCCGTATATACGCAACGGCAAGCACACGTGGATGGAACTCGGTTAGTGGCCGCCGGCGTCCATGCCCATGAGCTCCATTGCCGTGCCGACGAGCGCGCAGAGGCTGACCGCGTGCCGGCTCATCCCTGCGCTGCCGGAGAAGACGTGGAAGCACTCCAGCTCCGACGTCGTCTCCGCCACCCGCCGCAGCTCTCGTCCCATTCCCGCCACCGCCATAAGCTCCGGGAACGAGGAATCCATGCCCAACATCCCGATCACAAGCTCCACCGTGAACCGTCTGATCCGCGGCACCTTGATCGAAGGGCTGCTGTACCTCGCCAGCACGTGGACCAGCCTGTTAACCAGGTCCACTTGGCTGACGCCGGCGCGGGCGAGGTGGTGGCCGAGCTCGTGCGGGCCCATGAGCCTCACCATCCGCGCCGCGAGGCCCAGCGAGACCTCCAGCAGCCTCGACTTCTTGGACATGACGTTGCGCAGCACCGTCGCGGCGCCGGACGTGACGGCCCGCAGCTCCGCGAACCGCTCGCCGCCGGCGGAGCACGCACAGAGGTTGGTTAGGATCCTCGCAGCACCGACGCCGACGGCGTCGTCCCTGAGCGCCTCGACGAGACGGCCGACGACGGCTGGCGCGGCCGCCAGTATTCGCTCGCAGTTGCCCGGGCTGTCGAGCGCCAGCATGGCGAGCGCCTCGCCGGCCTCGACACGCACGGCGTTACCCTCCTCCGTGATGCCTGGCCGGAAGAACATGGCGAGGAGGATGGATACGACGCTGCCGGTGCCGCCGATCTTCTCGCGCGCGTCCTCGTCCATGGCGAGGCGGGTGAGCACCTCGGCGCCGAGCCTCTGCAGCTCGAGGTGTGCCCCGGCGTGCTGGAGCACGGCCCGGATGTTGCTGACCGTGAACACGATCTCCGCCACCTCCTTCCGCAGCTGCTTCCCCGTGCTCCCTGTCGTGTCGGCGAGCATCCTGATCACCTGAAGCGACCGCTTCACGGCCTTGGCGCGCGACGGGGTGATGACGACGGCCGCGGATGGTGAGGACGAGGCGCTGACGATGGCGGAGAAGTCGATGATCTTGTCGAGGAGGCCGCGGGCGTTGCCGATCTTGCTGCAGTTGTCGTGGTCGTGCGCGAGCTTCTTGATGATGAGGAGGCCCAGGAGGTTGCACTCCTCCTCGGAGGCGTAGAGCAGCGACGACACCGACTCGATGGCGCCCGGGACGCCGGCGACGCGGAGCGCGTTCCGCTTCTTGCTGGCGAGCTTGGACACGACGAGCGCCGCGGACGCCCGCGCCCCGGCCTCCGGTGCGCCCTTCCAGCTGAGCATCTCAACCAGCCGCTCCATGACTGCCGGCGACGTGCCGACCCGGCGCAGCGCGGCGTCGCCCAGCCGCGGGCTCCCGGCGACGTTGACTAGGATGCCGACGCCGATGCGCTGCTCGTCGTGCGAGCCCTCCACGAGGAGCTCCTCGGAGAAGGAGACGAGGTCCATCCGGAGGCCGTCGAAGATGCTCCCGTCCACGCACCGGGAGTAGGCGTCATAGAAGAAGCGGCGGATGGCGAGGAGCCCCGGCGCGCCGGCGAGGTGGCACTCGCTGGCGACGCGCTCCAGCAGGCGGCCGTGGCTGACCTCCCACTCCCACACCGCCTTCTCCGCGAGGAACAGCAGCGCCTCCGCCAGCGCGAGCCCGTAGAAGATGTCCAGCGCGGAGCGCCGGTTGGTCCGCGCGTCCACCGCGTCCCCGAAGTCCTGCCTGACGAGCCGCACCGCCGAGAGCGTGACGCACGCCGTCGCGGAGGCGAGCTGCAGCCAGTAGAAGGCCTTCCCGACGTGCCTCGACAGGAATCCCCAGCTCCTGAGCCTCCAGCTCCACCCAGACGCCGCGGACGTGTTGCTCTTTGGGGTGCCGTTGTCGAGGCCGAAGACGAAGCGGAAGGAGCGGGCGACGAGGCGGAAGCTGGAGCGGCCGGCGGCGGAGAGCGACCAGGTGGCCTGGTGCTGCCACTCCAGCTCGTGGCTGCGGCTGAATATGCGCGCGCCCTCGATGAGGAGGATGACGGTGACGGACCAGAAGTCGTCCCGGCCGAGGGTGATGGCGAATCCCCCGAGGAGGACGACGGTGGCCCAGATGAACCCCAGCGCGCCCAGCCCGCTGGCCGCCTTCTCCAGGATCGCCAGCCGCAGCGCCAGCAGCGTGAGCCTCCGCTCGGGCCCCGCCGCCGCGGCCCCCTCCACGCCGTCCCACGCGCTGCACGACGGCGCCCCGTGGTTGGCGGCGCCGGCCTCGTCGCTCGAGCGCGGCGGCGAGTCGTCCGACAGCTGCGGCTCGAACGGCGTGGCCGCGAACAGCACCCCCGCGCTCGGTTGGGCCTCGATGAGCACCCGCACAGTCCGGCCAACATCGGCGCTCACGCCGCCGCCGTCCATCTCCACGCTAACTGATCAATGTATCTACACAGAATCTAACTCGCTCAAAATCTATCTGCAGAATCCAAGCCCTCGGTGCTTGCTTGATTGCTACGACCCGCGCGTTGTTCTTCAACTCTTGATGACTCGGTACGAGATAGGCACTTGATGTTGATAGAGGTCGTGAGTGCAGGTATATATACTGCAGCTGCAGGCGCCCGCCATGGATGATCGAGGGCGGGTTGCGTTGCGTGCAGCTTGGGCGGGAGATATGTTTGCCCGGAAGGCAAGAGACGGTGGCGCGTGTGGCGATCGTCTGCACGGTCTGGATGGACTGATGGGACGTGATGGACGGATGGGATCGGGTCTAGGCGTGGTGGAGTAGCGGGGCGGCGCTGGGGGTGATGTGGAAGCAAGGTGAACCCGAGGCGCGTGCTGTCGAGCGCTCGATCGCACGCACGCTTGCTTGCCTGCGCAGATCAAGTAACGCAGCGCGCCCAAGCGTTGTGCGAGATCAGCTGTCAGCAGCCTAATTTGAAATCATACACATGGAATTCATGATACCATTTTCCGTGTGTGTTCATATGATTGCTTTGATATGATCACGATTACTATTGATTTGTTGTTGTGAGCTACGTCATGTTGATTATATGAACGTACGTATGCACCTAAGGATTCATCATATTTGTATCCATTGCTTGAAAAACACATTTTAAAATGTAAAAGAAAATAGAAATAATTATTCGCATGTATCTAGACATTCTACTCGCACATAACTTTTCCGGAACAAAAGAACATTTTCCTTGTCGGCTGTAAAAAAGACAATTTTTGGTGATCCAACAACACTATTTATTGGACATTTTTGTCTTTTTACACAAGCCACATAAAATGTTACTTTTTCACGAAAAATTATGTGCGAACGTAGAATGTTCGGATGTACACGAGAAAATTTGTCGGATTTTTTTTAAACATCTCACTATAGATTCATATTAACCCAGAAGCCAAAACATCACCTACACCTTCATGCCTTGTTTACTTCTCTCGTATTTCCACCTCGAAGGGTCTGGAGATGAGAAGGGATTTAATGAATCTCCCCCCTTTTACTAATCCCCTATAATTTCCTCAAATATTCTTTATCCAAAATACACAGTACGATACAGAGTTCTAAATCTAGCAAAAAAAGAGAATTCATGGATCGTGCGGCCCTCCACATCATTTAGAGAGAGCAATTGATATAAGTCGTACAATGCATCATCTCTTATTATCATCCCTAACAAATTAGTGTGAATCAGTTATTTGGTAAGAAATTAACTCGCTAAGAGAAGATATATGGTATAATTGGTCTTCTCTTATTTTCTATGAGATCATCCTGTAGGTAAAGAATGACAACCTTCTCTTTCTTATTTCTCTCTCCACCAACTAAGCAAATATCGTACGTGGCAACTCTAAGGGAAGTCTGACATCACCCCATTGTGCGTGTCTGAACAGACTATTAGGATTTCTTGAAATCATAGATAATTCTCTTTAATTCCCTAGAATTGTTTACTTCTTTCCTATTTCCATCCCCAAGTGGTTTAGAGATGTGAGGGGATATATATAAAACCAGCAGCCGTACGTCCGTACATAAGGAGTGTGGTACTAGGTTAACCATGCGGTTAGGCAAGCAAATTAGTTAATCAATGCATATCGTCAAAATCACAACATAGGCAACTTTGATGCCTCTGACCCGGCACGCTACATTCACATGTTCTCCAATCATATGTAGGCGTAAGGACATTTCCCAAAACAGAGTGGAAAACATGATATTTTCGGTCCACAACTAAATACGGGTGCAGGTACATGGCCATAATTTTGCCGACTAATCAAACCAATCATCCTAGCTAGCTAGCTAACCATTGCCAAACTTCTGTTTTCTTTTCCTGCTTTCTTTCTAGCTTTTGGTCGGTTAGCAAATTAAGATCGTTATCTGGTCTTAGAAGCGACTGGTTCGTCAATCATTCATGAAGATAGGCCGATATGCAGCCAGAGAGCGAGATCGATCTCGATCCAATATTGCTTCGGCCAGCAAGCAATATTGTTTTAGGAAGGTCGTCAATGATCCTTTCTTCTCCAAATCAGAAGTACGATGTTTTTAGCATAAAGTGGCAATGGCAACAGAGAGGCCACGGGGCAAGATATAAGCGCCATTGCTTCGGCCAGTAAGCAATGAAGAACCCTCGTGAACGTTCTCGAACTATTTTCAGAGATATCTTGTGAAGCGGTTAGAAAGAAAAACATATCAGCTGGAGAAAGCTAATAGAGTAGTACACTTTGTTGTTATATAGTTTTTCAAGGATACGCCCTGGATAGATCGGTTTCAAAGAAGAAGGGCCAAGCGGAACACGGTCGACACAGGTGTCGAGGCCGCAACTCCATGCTGCCTATTCTAGGACAGCAAGAAAAGAAAACACATGCTAACTACTCGCCGAGCCTCCACCTATCTCCTAGAGAAAGCTCGGCCCTGAAGAGGCCTGCAGCCTTCCACAACACAGCTTCCGATCGAATGTTGCGGATGACCGTCGATGCCGATGGAGTCGTGCCTTCAAACACGCCTCATTCTGATGCCTCCAAAGACACCAGCACACTAGGGCAACCCCGGTCCAGAAGTCCCGAATGTCAGCAGCCCTCCCACGCCAGGACTGCAACCAGTCCGAGAGCAAGACCCCTTGAGAGGGCATCCGGTCCTCCTTATCCCACCAGCGGAGACAGGCGGCCCACACTTCTCTTGCTAGCACACAGTCAAGTAAAATGTGAGAGATGGATTCCTGAGTCTGGTCACAGAAGGGACACGCCGAAGGGCGCGGAAGTCGTCATCTCTCAAGCCTGTCGGCTGTCCAACATCTACCGCGCAACGCCAGCCAGAGAAAGAAACGGCATTTGGCTGGAGCCCGTGACTTCCAGACCTGCAGGGCGCCTGCCATGGCCACACTCCCATGGAAGAGACCAAGATAGTAGCTCCTCGATGGCGAGAGCATCAAGGTCAGTCGGAATGTCGTCCAACCATCCACCATCAATGCAATCCCTAACCATTCTTGCTTGGGATAATCTCCTCGGGATCGAAGCAAAAAGGTGCGGCGCAAGGTCTTTCAGTCGTCCGTCTGGTAGCCACTTGTCGAGCCAGAAGAAGGTGGAAGCTCCGTCACCTAGTACCGAAGATGTCGCAGCCTCAAAAATCTCCCTCACCATGGGTGGCACTTGGATCTCAAATTCTTTCACGGCCGTGAGGCCTCCACTCGGCTAAGCCAAAGCCAGCGCACTCTAAGCGCTAAGTTCATCTTCCGGAGGTTGATGATCCCCAACCCCCCGAGCTCCTTAGGCATGCAAACCCGGTCCCACGCCACCAAGCAGTGGCCTCCATGTGCCTCTCTCCGACCTTTCCAAAGGAATCCACGCAGGATCTTCTCGATCGCCAGCAGGGTCTCGATCTGAACGTCCAGGGACATCAAGGCGAAGATAGGGATCGCCGCCAACGTCGATCTAACCAGCTCTAGGCGTCCTGCTCGGTTGAGCATGGATGCCCGCCACCCCGGCAAGCGATTTGCCACGGCGTCCACCAAGTATTGGAGCTGTGCCGCGGTCGGCCTCCTGAGTCCTAGTGGAAGACCAAGGTACCATAGCGGGAATGGTAGCACAGGACATCCAAGCTCCAGATCTACGAGGGCAGATGTTTCCATCGGACACCTGATCAGGTGGGCAGAGCACTTGCTGAGGTTGGTGCGCAAACCAGACGCAGCACCAAAGTCATCAATGATCGCTGCAAAACACCTAAGATCCCCCACATTCGGGCGGAGAAAGGCAACCACGTCGTCCGTGTAAATGGATGTGCGCTGCCGGAGGCCTGAGGTGGCTAGGGGGCCAGGTGCCCCTGCTGCGTCCCCTTCTCCAAAGCAAAATGGAGGATTTCCATGACCAGAATGAAGAGCTGGGGGAGAGGGGGTCCCCCTGCCGAAGTCCACGCCTGTTGGCCACACGAGCCCCTGGGGTGCCGTTTAGAAGCACACGGGTGGATGCGGTCGACAGTAGGGCGCAGATACATGCAAGAAGTCTCGCACCGAACCCCATCTTCTTAAGGACCTCAAGGAGAAAGGACCAATCCGCCGTGTCGAAGGCTTTAGTGATGTTGAGCTACAGAAGGATAGCCGGCTATTTTAGACTGTGCAGCTTACGGGCAGTGCCCTGGACCGTCATGAAATTATCATGAAGGCAACGCCCACGCACAAAGGCACTCTGATGGGCCCCCACCATCTGCGGGAGTAGAGGCGCTAGCCGGTTGGAAATCACTTTGGCCACCCACTTGGCAAAGCCATGAATCAAACTAATCGGCCGAAAATCCCGCACTTCTTCAGCTCCGGGCTTCTTCGGCAGGAGGGTGATTAGCGCGCTATTCACCGCTCCGAATCCACGACTGTCAAGGCACGACAAAGAATTGAATGCAGCCATGACGTCCACTTTGATGATATCCCAGCAAACCATGAAGAAGCGGGCAGAGAACCCATCAGGCCCTGGGCACTTATCCAGGGGCATGTCCTTGATGGCATCCCACACCTCTTCCGGGGTGAACTCCCCGTCAATCTGCCGTAGGTCGGTCGAGGGGATCCCAAGGAAGTCAAGGTCTAGGGAGAAGGGGCGATCAGCTGAGGTGCCCAGCAACTCCTCGAAGAAGGAATCCACGGCTTCCGCCTTATCCCCATGCTCTGTCACCCTCCGGTTATCCACCATAAGATGTCCAATGAAGTTCTTGCGTCTACGGTGACTAGCATGCGTGTGAAAGAAACGCGTGCATGCATCGCCCTCACGCAACCACAATAGACGCGACCGCTGCCGCGCCAACATTCTCTCGAGAGAGGCAAGCCCCAACAACTTCCTCTTCAGAAGGCGCCGATGCGCGCGCTCCTCAGCAGTCAACAGTCGGGATTCCATCGCGACGTCAAGCCGAAGGATCACCTCAGTCGCCAATAGGATCTGCATCTTCACGTTGCCGATGAACTTCGAGCTCCAACTAGATAGGCTCTTTGCTGTGGCTCTCAACTTTTGGTCTAGTCGCTTGAAGGGATTTGGTTCCTCCGGTAACGACGTCCACGCTCCCTGGACCACATCCAGGAAGCCATCCACCTTGGGCCAGAAGGACTGGAACTGAAATCGTCGTCCACGATGTAGATCCGGTGACAAGCTCAGCACTAAGGGGCAGTGATCTGAAGGCCCAGTAGACATGGCAGATAGAAAGGCGTCAGGGTAGAGGGCTTCCCAATCCACAGTCAAAAAGACCCTATCCAGTTTCTCCAAGGTAGGACGCTCTCTCTCGTTGGACCAAGTGAAGCACCGTCCATTTTGATAGAGTTCCTTAAGCTCTAGGACCGATAGAGCCCTCCGAAATCTAGCCATCATGCTACGGTGAAGGCATCCATGACTCTTGTCCTCTGGGTCCACAATGAGGTTGAAATCCCCGGCCACCAACCAAGGCCCCACATGTAGATCACGAATATCCTGTAACTCCTGGAGGAAGGCACGCTTATCCACATCCCTTTGGGGCCCATAGACTCCTGTGAACCACCAACTCTGGTCCACGCCGATGGAAATATGCGCCGTGAGCGCATTCATGGAGAAGTGCGGGTGCGAGACCGAGACTAGAGCAGACTGCCAGGCCAGCAAGATCCCTCCACGGGTGCCAATTGCAGGGAGGAAGAAGAACTTGTCGAAGGAGGGACCAAGGCAATCCCTCACCACGCGATCGGAGATGACCGCCATCTTTGTCTCCGGAATACATACCACGGCCGCATTGGCCGGTGAGATCGCCTGGTAGACAGCCAAGCGCCGAGCAGGTGAATTCAGTCCACGTCCATTCCAAATGGCAAAAGATAAATCCGGGTCTGACATGACTACAATCCGGGATACAGAAACAGAAACAACAACACAAAATCTAGACCATACACTCCACAAGGGCCTCCTCAGAGAGCGGGAGAGCATCAGGTTGCCACCCGAAGAGCCGAAGGATCACATCGATATGCTGCTACCAAAGGGGCCTCGCGAAGAGGTCCAGGTAGGCATCCAATGCCTCGTCCCCGATCACCTCACCCTCCCGTGCTAGGCCAAGCCGAGAGATGAGGGTGCGCTGCTGCTGCCGAACCAGAGTGCCTGCCGCGAAGCGACCACCAATCCTCCGACTGCGCCTCACCGGCCCCGCATAAACCTTCCTAGGCCTACAGCATCGCGTGGATGGCCTCGGGAGGACCGGCGAGATGGGCCGTCGGCAGGAGCTCTGGAAGTCGGCGAAGCCGGTGGATGATGCCTGGTAAATGACCGGCCCGTTGGGAACCCCAAGAGGAAGGTGTGATGAATATAGTAGCAAGATTTTCCCTCAGTAAGAAACCAAGGTTTATCGTTCAGGAGAGGAGCAGACAAACGACTGAAGGTGATGCTTGCTAGCTTGCGACAGCTCAGGACAATTTATAGGGTGCCTCGTCCAAGCTTTGCTTTGCTAGCTGCAACGCGGAACCTGCACACAACACAACGAAATACTTTGTTCCCAACTTACGATGAGGTTGTCAATCTCAGTGGTTTGCTTGAAACAAAGGGTATGAGCGTATCGAGTGGAAAGTGATAATAGTATGCGAGTAAAGTAAACAGTGCGAGTAAAGTAAACAGGTGATAGCAATATAATGGAAATAGGACCGGGGTCCACAGTTCACTAGCGGTGTCTCTCCATAAGATAAAATAACACATGCTGGGTAAACAAATTATAGTTGGGCAATTGATAGAATAAAGACAACGTGTATATGAAGAGAGGATCACTATGAGATTTACTCTGGGCATTACAACAAAATACATAGACCGCCATCCAACTGCATCTATGACTAATAATCCATTCACGGGGATATCGTCCGAACACCCCATGAGTATTAAGTTGCGAACAACAGATAACTGCATTAAGCAAAGTGTGTAATGTAAACAAAGCATATACCCTCGAGCATATGAATGTTGTTTTCCCCCTAGTAGCAACAGCACATCTACAACCTTAGAGGTTTCTGTCACTCCCCTAGATTAAATAGAGGCATGAACCCACTATCGAGCATAAATACCCCCTCTTAGAGTCACTAGCAACTACTCGGCCAAGATAGCTACTAACAACAGAGAGCATGCAAGATCATAAACAACATAGAGATACCATAAGATAAATTTCAGTACATCAACTCAAGCATAACACCAATATTCATCGGATCCCAACAAACCAAACATGTAGAATTACATAACGATGATCTCAATCATGTAGGACAGCTCATGAGATCTAAACATGAAGCACATGGTGGAGAAGACAACCATCTAGCTACTGCTATGGACCCATAGTTCAAGGTAGACTACTCACTCATCGCGCCGGAGGCAAGCATGGTGATGAAGAAGACCTCTGGTGGCGATTCCCCTCTCCAGCAGGGTGCCGGGAAGAGCTTCTGGACCCTCCCGATCTTCGGGTCGATGGCGGCGGCGGATCGCGATGTGTTCTGGAAAAGTGATCGGGTATTTAGGTTTTTCCCGTCAGGGGGTCTTTATAGGCGAAGGGGCATCGTCAGAAGTGGACCGAGGTGGTCTCACACATAGGGGGCGTGGCCCAGCCCCTGGCCATGCCGCCCTGGTGTGTGGGCCCCTCGTGGCCCCACTCCAACTCCTCGTCGGTTCTCTGGAAGCTTCGGTGAAATTCTGGGCGACTGGCTTTGGTTTCGTCCAATTCCGAGAATATTTCCTGTGTAACTTTTCTGAAACACAAAAATAGCAGAAAACAGGGAACTGGCACTGTGGCGACTTGTTAATAGGTTAGTTCCGGAAAATGCATAAAAGTGCCATGAAGTGTAACGAAACATTAGGCAAATGGTGTAAAAACAAGCATGGAGCATCAAAAATTATGGATACGTTGGAGACGTATCAGCATCCCCAAGCTTAACTCCTGCTTGTCCTCGAGTAGGTAAGTGATAACAAAATAAATAATTTTTGAGGTGACATGCACCTACACAATCTTGATCATCAATGTAAGCGTTGTGAGCTGGGATCAAAAGAACTTAAAACATGGGCATGAAAGACATAATCTTGATAGAAGAAACTTAGCAACCATGTTATAACATGAAAATGAACACAAACAAAAGATCATGAAAATGAAACAATAAAAGTCAAACGTGTGTTCAAATCATAAGGAAAAACATACAAATGGTTTCCAGCTTGTCCTTAATGAGAGAGCAAAACATAAATGCATAGGACACCTTCGAATTTAAGAGGGTGACTAGATACAAATAATGTAAGAACAAGTGAAACCAACAATATGAATCAATCAATGAAAACTTTGGGACAATGCACATTATACTCAGAATGACAACTATGCTCTCTTAATGGTGCATAAAGATAGAAGGTGGTGACTCAACATAAAAGTAAAAGAAAGGCCCTTCGCAGAGGGAAGCAGTGATTGCAAGTTTTATAACCTTCAAAAATTATGGTACTTACCGGCTTTGAGCTCTCATTGCCCCCATCATAAGCATCTTGAATGATTAAAGTTAATGCGAGAACACTTACGCTGCATATGCTTGACAAATCATAAGTTGAAAACCTCATGTCCCGTGAATACGAGTACCCAAACCTCATGCTACTTTACTTAGAGTCCCAAGCAAGCTCTTGTCATTGTAAGTATACACGTATCATCGAGAACCGCCAACGGGGTACCTCCGTGCCAGATGACATGGAACAAGCCCACATCAAAATGATAGGACAAGCAGATAATGAACACCTCGACATCTCTTTTATTTACCATTTGTATAGCTTTTTAATTTGAGATGCGTCGTCGAATGTCCACTATGGGCATGCTGCAAATTTCCACCATGAATTATGCATGGCTTAGATTGGCGGCCCAGGCGTTTCTCTAACACATATACAAACTCCATGATCCCGCAAGATTCCCAATTCATTTCACACCGCGAGTATCCATAAACAAAAGATCATGATATTAACTCAAATAAGAAGTGCAATGTTGAAAGCTTGCCCCATGACGGCATGGCTGGGCAAGTCTCCAACTTACAACTTGCAAGCATAACAACTCAACATAAGAGGCCACAATGTCAAATTTTTAAGAATGAGAAAAAGTAAAATGTGCCTTCCGGTTTGTGAGAGCTTTACTGACCAATTTTCGCATAACGCTGGTAAGAGTTTAATTTGAAGAGTAAATAAAAGCAAGTCAAATTTACTTGGAATAGCAAATTGCTAATAGGTATGTATGGTGGACACTTTGGCAAACTTGGTTTTTAGGAGTTGGATGCACGAGTAGAGCTCATACTCAGTACAAGGCGAGGGCTAGCAAAAGACTGGGAGCAACCAACTAAGAGAGCAATAACGGCCATAATCATCCAAAGCGACAAAGCGACATTAAAAGAAGCATAAGATGGCATCAAAAGTCAAAAACTAAATGATCATAGAGGCTATTGGCGACTTTGTATGAGTCTAACATGTGTGAGCATGCGCCAAGTCAACCCAAATAAAGCATCAAGGAGAAAACCAAAATAATGCTTCCAAACGATAAAAACAACGCATGATTTTTTCAAAGGCTCATTAAGCAATCTCAGTTATTTGAGACAAGTCATGCTACAGAAAAACCACTAAGCATACTATCAAAAAGACATCAAGCACGACAAGCAAAATCCTAAGCCGTAGTCTACACAAGCTCCTTCTTGTACCACTTTTTTGCATAAAGCTTTTTCTCTTTTCCAACACCATTTGAACTTTTTATAAACACCTCTTTTGATGAAAACCAATAAAGATCAGAGGCAAAAATACACTTTGATGAAAAGATATAACAAGATCTGAACACAAATCAAGGAGAAAATCGAAAGCTAAACGCAGTTCTAGAAAAAGAGAACACTCGTTGAAATGAATAGAGTGAAAAACGGAGTGTTCTTGGCAAATGAAAAGCAAGGCAACTTCTCTAAAAGAAATTTGTTGGGGTACAACCATTTATTGCAGCAAACTAAACTAAACTAAACTAAAAACTAAAAACTAAAAACAACTGATGCTCCAAGAAAAACGCATAATGCATGAAGCAATAAAAATATAGTGTCTTGAAAGGTGACCTGATTTTTGCCGATGAAGAAGGGGTGCCTCGGGGGCATCCCCAAGCTTTGACACTTGTACTTCTTGGATATTTATAGGGGTGATGTATGGGCTTCCCCAAGCTTGAGCTTTTGTCCATTCTTCAACTCATCTCATCACTCTCCGATCCCTACACTTGAAAACTTCCTTTATACAAAATTAAACACAAATCTATTAGCAACATTAGTGTAAGCATAACATAAAATTAACCCTTTTTGCTTCAGGTTTCAACCTAAAACCACCACATATAAAGTATATACTACTGTAACAACTTCCCCAAAAGTTCCGTGATCAAAAGAACTCAAAAAGAAAGCGATAAAGCGGCAAACACAAATATTGGCAGAAATCTGTCAAAACAGAACAGCTGACAAAGGTCGAATTTTTAAGGTGTTTTCTGTTGCTCAAATCAAAAAGTGTTCAACCAATGAAAGTTTGGATATAACCTGGGTCATATGCACAAGAAATCGCAGGTCCAAAAGATATACAGAGAATTTTCACAAATTTTTACGGTGCAGCACCAAAAACAGTTTCAGGACAGCAACATCCCCAAATCTTACCTCGCTCAAATTAGAGGCTTCTCTTGGCGCAAAAATGAAATTAAAAGGATAAGGAGAGGTCATTACAGTAGTAATAACTTCGAAGACTCAAATAAAATAAAAATAACTGAATGAAAAACAATGTGTTATCTCCCAAGAGTGCTTTTCTTTAACGCCTTTGAGCTAGGCGCAGAAAATTGCGAATCAAGTAATATCAAGTGGTGAAGCATCAAGCTCATAATTTGCTCTAAGAATAGAGTCAAACACTAACTTCTTTCTCTTCCTAGGGAAGTGTTCCATACCTTTCTTGAGTGGGAATTGATATTTGATGGTGCCTTCCCTCATATCAATGATGGCACCTACAGTTCGAAGAAAGGGTCTTCCCAAAATAATAGGACATGATTCATTGCATTCAACATCCATGACAAGAAAATCAACGGGAACAAGGTTATTGTTAACCTAAATAAGAACATCATTAATTCTTCCCAAAGGTTTCTTCTTAGCAACATCAGCAATAGGAACATCATAATAACACTTTTCAAGCGGTGGTAAATCAAGCATATCATAAATCTTTCTAGGCATAATAGAGATACTAGCACCTAGATCACATAAAGCATGGCAATCAAAACCATTAACATGCATATCAATGATGGGTTCCCAACCATCTTCTAACTTCTTGGGAACAGAAGCTTTTTGCTTCAACTTTTCATCCCTAATTTTCATAAGAGCATTGGTAATATGCTTAGTAAAAGCAACATTTAAAGAACTAGCATTAGGAGTCAAAGTAAGCTTTTGCAAGAACAAAATAACTTCAGATATATTGCATCCATCAACATCAAAATCATTAAAGGAAATAGAGCTATCATCTCCTACACTCCGAAAAATTTCAGCACTCTTTTGAGAAAAAGTTCTAGTAGTTTTAGGCTTTTTGACACAAGGAGTGGGAGTTTTCTCTACACCAGTCAAAGTAAGAGGATTGCTAGCATTAGGAGCAACATCATTAGAGGTAGTAATAGTACAAACTTTCATATTCCTAGCAATCTCATCCTCTCTTTCCCATCTAGCATGCAATTTTGCTAACAATCTAACATTTTCATCAATTCTAACTTGGATAGCATTAGCAGTAGCAAAAACATTGTTCTCTTTCACATCATTAGGCAACACTTTTAATTTCAGAAGTTCAACATCATGAGCAAGGCTATCAACTTTAGAAGCAAGAATATCAATTTTGCCTAACTTTTCCTCAACAGACTTGTTAAAAGCAGTTTGCTTACCGATGAAGTCCTTGAGCATTACCTCAAGCTCGGAGGGCGCGGCCCTAGTGTTGTTGGAGGAATTATCATAATATTTACCATAACCATTACCATTAGTAGAAGGATACGGCCTATAATTGTTACTAGCAAAATTGTTCCTATAAGCATTGTTGTTAAAATTATTGTTTCTAATGAAGTTTACATCAACATGCTCTTCTTGGGCAACCAAAGAGGCTAAAGGAACATTATTAGGATCAACATGAGTTCTATCATTAGCAAGTATAGCCATAATGGTATCAATCTTATCACTCAAGGAAGAGGTTTCCTCAACAGAATTTACCTTCTTACCTTGTGGAGCTCTCTCGGTGTGCCATTCGGAGTAATTTACCATCATGTTGTCGAGTAGTTTGGTTGCGGCGCCCAAGGTAAGGGACATAAAAGTGCCTCCAGCAGCTGAATCAAGTAGGTTCCTCAAAGAAAAATTTAGTCCTGCATAAAAAGTTTGGACAATCATCCAAGTAGTCAGTCCATGAGTGGGACAATTCTTTATCATAGATTTCATTCTTTCCCAAGCTTGAGCAACATGTTCATTATAAAACTGACTAAACTTCATAATATTACTACGCAAAGCTATAATCTTAGCAGGAGGATAGTATCTACCAATAAAAGCATCCTTACACTTAGCCCATGAATCAGTACTATTTTTAGTCAAAGACAGCAACCAATCCTGAGCTTTTTCTCTCAAAGAAAAAGGAAACAACTTAAGCTTAATAATATCACTTTCAACATCCTTATATTTCTGCATCTCACATAGCTCAACAAAATTGTTGAGATGAGCTGCAGCATATTCAGTACTAGCACCAGAAAATTGCTCTTTCATAACAAGGTTCAACAAAGCAGGCTTAATCTCATAAAAATTTGCAGCAGGAGCAGGTGGCGCAATAGGAGTGCAGATAAAATCACTATTGTTCGTGCTAGTAAAGTCACACAACTTGGTGTTTTCAGGAGTAGCCATTTTAGCAAAACTAAAAGCAAACAAGTAAAAACAACTATCAAGGATACTATTTTTTTGGGTTTTTGATAAAATGATGCAAGTAAAAATAAATAAAGTAAAGCAAAACAATAAACAAAGTAAAGGATGTGTGTGCAAAAACTCCCCTCGCTGAAGTCTTCTTTTTCCTCCCCGGCAACGGTGCCAGAAAATATGCTTGATGCCTGGTAAATGACCGGCCTGTTGGGAACCCCAAGAGGAAGGTGTGATGAATATAGCAGCAAGATTTTCCCTCAGTAAGAAACCAAGGTTTATCGTTTAGGAGAGGAGCAGACAAACAACGGAAGGTGATGCTTGCTAGCTTGCGACAGCTCAGGACAATTTATAGGGCGCCTCGTCCAAGCTTTGCTTTGCTAGCTGCAACGCGGAACCTGCACACAACACAACCAAATACTTTGTTCCCAACTTACGATGAGGTTGTCAATCTCACTGGTTTGCTTGAAACAAAGGGTATGAGCATATCGAGTAGAAAGTGATAATAGTAGGCGAGTAAAGTAAACAGTGCGAGTAAAGTAAACAGGTGATAGCAATATAATGGAAATAGGATCGGGGTCCACAGTTCACTAGCGGTGTCTCTCCATAAGATAAAATAACACATGCTGGGTAAACAAATTACAGTTGGGCAATTGATAGAATAAAGACAACATGCATATGAAGAGAGGATCACTATGAGATTTACTCTGGGCATTACAACAAAATACATAGACTGCCATCCAACTGCATCTATGACTAATAATTCACTCACGTGGATATCGTTCGAACACCCCATGAGTATTAAGTTGCGAACAACAGATAACTGCATTAAGCAAAGTGTGTAATGTAAACAAAGCATATACCCTCGAGCATATGAATGTTGTTTTCCCCCTAGTAGCAACAGAACATCTACAACCTTAGAGGTTTCTGTCACTCCCCCAGATTAAATAGAGGCATGAACCCACTATCGAGCATAAATACCCCCTCTTGGAGTCACTAGCAACTACTCGGCCAAGATAGCTACTAACAACGGAGAGCATGCAAGATCATAAACAACATAGAGATAACATAAGATAAATTTCAGTACATCAACTCAAGCATAACACCAATATTCATCGGATCCCAACAAACCAAACATGTAGAATTACATAACGGTGATCTCAATCATGTAGGACAGCTCATGAGATCTAAACATGAATCACATGGTGGAGAAGACAACCATCTAGCTACTGCTATGGACCCATAGTCCAAGGTAGACTACTCACTCATCGTGCCAGAGGCAAGCATGGCGATGAAGAAGACCTCCGGTGGCGATTCCCCTCTCCGGCAGGGTGCCGGGAAGAGCTTCTGGACCCTCCTGATCTTCGGGTCGACGGCGGCGGTGGATCGCGATGTGTTCTGGAAAAGTGATCGGGTATTTAGGTTTTTCCTGTCGGGGGTCTTTATAGGCGAAGGGGCATTGTCAGAAGTGGACCGAGGTGGTCTCACACATAGGGGGCGCGGCCTAGCCCCTGGCCGTGCCGCCCTGGTGTGTGGGCCCCTTGTGGCCCCACTCAAACTCCTCGTCGGTTCTCTGGAAGCTTCGGTGAAATTCTGGGCGACTGGCTTTAGTTTCGTCCAATTCCGAGAATATTTCCTGTGTAACTTTTCTGAAACACAAAAATAGCAGAAAACAGGGAACTGGCACTGTGGCAACTTGTTAATAGGTTAGTTCCGGAAAATGCATAAAAGTGCCATGAAGTGTAACGAAACATTAGGCAAATGGTGAAAAAACAAGCGTGGAGCATCAAAAATTATGGATACGTTGGAGACGTATCAGTGGAGCCCTGAGGCGCCGTCGTGCCCACACCGAGCTACTGGCTATCCACGGCTCTAAGAGAGCCCGAGAGGGAGATGGGGAACATATCCATCACTGAACGGGGCGAGAGTGTCGGATCCGTCGAGCACGAGAACGGCGACCCAAGAGGGGTTTCGGAGCCGACACAAGGAGAGGGGATAAGCCCATCTGAAGAGAGATCCACGCCACCAGAGTTAGTACATTCCATGCCATGGCTGGCTAGCTGGTTTGGGGTTGTTGGAGTTGCAGCCGAATTTGAAAAAAAGCTGAATGCAACAGCTGTTGGAGGGGCCCCTTCTAACTCCAAGACAAAGTTGTCCAGAGACGGCTCACTAACCACCGGAGAAAACTTTCCGAAAGGGGAAAGTGGCGGGTCCCCAAGTCCCAGCACTTTACCACACGTCGGCCCCAGAATGGACGCGTCCACAGCAGCCAGCTCCACCATCATGGGATCCCACAAGCGAAAAGCATCTCCCTGGTCAAAAGAAGAGGCCCGCAGCAGAAAGGCTACGTCAGCGGGCAGGGGGGCCCCACCACGACCAGCTCCCGCATCGTATTCTTGGCCCATGACCGAACCTTCATGCCGGCGGCCATGGCGCCCAGGCGAGCCACCACGCCGTCGACCATCCTCACGGTCATCCCGTCGACCATCCCGCCGGCTACCGCCGCCCAGATCACGGTCCTCCCGGCGGCGAGGGTCACTATTCCGGCAAGGGCGTCGAGGATCGCCATCACCGTCACTATCCACACCATCATCGCCCGGTCTCGGAGCTCGCCATCTGCCAGCAACGTCCTCAGACCGAACCAAACGCACCGAAACAAGGTAACGGAGCATCGACTTCCCCAGCGGGATCAGTGCCTCGCCGGGCAGCACGAGGCCTTCGTCTTCCTCGAGCAGGTCGTCGGGCTCCTCGATGAGAAGCTCTCTGGCCAGAGGAAGCAGCTGGATGTCGTCAGTCCAGGCAACCACATGCAGCCTTCCGAGGTCCTCACGGGAGACTGAGTCCTCCCAAGCCTCTCCACCCACACCACCGAGCCAAGGACAACAGCAGCCGTGGTCTTATTGCAGGCGTGCGCCAGAATGCTGATTAGTTCCAGATGGACCCTGGCGCGCATGTCAAGCCGGACAGCTTGGAGCTGCCTGTTCCACGGCGAGAAGCTCAGGGTGAAGCCCCTGCCCTCCACCACACCGGCCGCTGCCACCGCGTCACGGACCCGCCGGCTGCTACAACGGATGAGAAAGTCAGAGGGCCAGTGCCGGTGCACGGTGAAGTTGTCCTCCGCCATCGGCACATTTGCCGAGATCGCGCCGCCCGCCTCGGACAAGGTCACGAACGACCAATGGCCAGAAACAGAAGCGACGAGGCCCCAACGGAGCGCGGCCTCAGCGGAATTGACCTCCAGCGAGCGAGGCAGGAAAACCCTTCCGGCCCTCGCCCTGTCCACAGCAACATCACCTGACGATGGCTGCGCCATGGCACGAGCAGGCGCCCTGCGCGGGGAACGCGACACGGAACGGGAGCAGGAGCGCGCCCTGGCAGAGGCACGATGATGAACCGGCGACGCCCGCCGCGCCGTAGTCCTGCCTCCTGCTAGGTGCCGGTCACCACCATAGGTCTGCCAACCAACCGGCCTCGATGCCACCGAGCTTGGCGGCGCTGGAGGAGACCGGGCAGGGGAAGCCGCCCTCTTGCCAAGACGGCGCCTTGCTGGGACACGATAGGGGCCGACCGGCCTTGGACGGGAGGAACCTTCACCGGGCGAGGCAACCGACGGTGGCGGCGGAGGCGACACGCGGGGACCCAAGCGGGCGCGCACGCTGCCACGCTGCACCGGCGATGCATCCCGACGCCCAGCTACGGCCACACCCGGTGCGTTGGCCTCCACCTCACGCTGGCCACCACCTCGCTGAATCGGAGCACACGGCTGCCCGTCGCCCAGCGGCTGGCCCAATCCATGCATTGGATGCGCTTGACGCCCACCCCCCCGCCGGCGGACGCGTCTCCGGACACTCCTTAGCATGATGGCCGCTCTTCCGACACTGCAGGCACACCATCTCTGCCATGCAGTTCCTGGAAATATGGTCCGCCGGGAGGAGGCAGTTGAAGCAGACGCCGGCCAGGTCCGGCGGCAAGTCCTCGTGAATTTGCAGCGCCGGCAGCTCAGCTTGTTGTCCACGGCGGTGCTTCCGCCCGCCGACGTGAATCCAAGGACCTACGCCACCCGCCGGGATTGCAGCTCCAACCATGCCACCCGAAGGGGCTTCCACACGAGAGGGGACCTCTGCCGCGAGCTGACGGAGAGGCGCCGACCACGGATGCTCCCCAGCGGCGTCCCGCATCACCGGAGGTGAGGGAGGCGAATCCACGCGAGGGGCGCCCGCCCTCGCCTTGAGCTGGCGGAGCGCCTCCGTCCACGGGCGCGCGCTAGCGCCACCCTGAGCTACCGTAGGCGCCACCACCGGGGGAGAAGGGGGCAAACCGCTCTGGAGCACCTCGCAGTAAGAACGGGGGGAAACATCCTCTTCGTCCTCGTCGTCGGAGTAGGCTGCCCAGCGACGAGAGGAAGAGGAGGTGGAGGGCGTCGAGGCCGGGGCTCGAGACAGGGGGGTGGACGCCAGCGCCGGAGTGGCGGCGGCGTGGGGGAGGGGGGCGCCGCCATCGGCGTGGGGGAGCCTACCTACCTACCTCCCTCCAACTGCTGACAAGGGTATAGTTAATAGAGCCCGCTAGTTGAGTACCCCTAAGGCCCGTATAGCTAGGCCCAATTGTAATGATAGTCGAATACAAGTTCCTATCGTATGTCGATATTGTAATTTGTATCAGACCCTACCCGATCCTCGAGACCTGGCCACCTATATAAAGGGGCCAGGAGAGGACGGTGGGGGAGATTGAAAGCAAGCCAGGTTAAACACCCAAGTTTACTTTCGACGCATACCTATTTCGACTAACTTTACCTTCGAGTTCATCCGACGCCCTATCTCCCCGATCCTAAGTCCTTCATCTAGGACATTTGTCGAGTTAACCCCTCGTCAATTGGCACCGACCGTGGGGACCTGGGCGTTGGAATCATGAATTCGACGGCTTTTTCGCTTTTAGCCAACAGCAGTTCAGAACTCGATGGAAATCAAGAGATGGAGTTAACCATTGGAAGTTTGAGCATCATTATCGGGCCATCGGGTTCATCCCACCTCTCGGATTCGACGAAACAAGATCCGTCGGCAAACAAGCCCGAAACAGAGGAAACGTTGGAATCATCAGAAGACTCTTCCAGCGAGGTAAACTCGCCGGTCAGCTTCGAAAAAGCACCAATCGCAGAAGGCGACAAAATTCGGGAAAATTTCGACTCAGAAGAAAGAGCGTGCCAGGCGCACAACAACGCAAAGGACTCCGCCGGGGGAAGCAGCGGCGTCTCCAAAGTACATCAGTTATGCGTTATTATCACTGAAGCAGAAGAAGAAAACAACAGCGAAGGAAGTAAAAAGGTCAACAAGCAAGTCGACAAAATGAAAGAACACAACAAAAAGGAAAAGGAGAAAGTCCACGTTTCGGCTGGCGAATGGAGAATGATCAAATCAGCTATCAATCATGGTATAGAAGTACCCGAAGGATCGAGAAGAGAAGTTCTAATGGGCTATCAGTATGCATTATACCAACACAGGAAGAAACTAAGGGAGGAAAGAGACATGGTTTTTCAAGACAATAACAGTGTATCAAGGGAGGAGTACTGGGAAGACTATAATGAAGATTTAGAGTACAGCAGAGAAAGGCACGGAGACCCAAAGCACAATAGAGGGGTGACGGCGCGTAGCAAAGAAGAAAGGTACTCAAGGAGCCCTACCCCACAGTCAGAAGAGGAGGAAGATGACTTCATACAAGAAACGCCAGAAGCAGCATTGGTAGCAGCACAAGCGTATTTACTAACTACAAGGCCAAAACCTGGGGACCCGCGAGAAGATATGCACCAAGCCGCGATACGAAGTCTTGGAATAGTGGAAAGCAAGATTAGGGAAAAAGGCCCAGAGACAAAGTCGACAAGCTGCAAGGGAAAGGAGAAGTTCAGATACAACGTCGCAGATAACGAATACAGCGAGTCATCAGAAGAGGAAAGGCGACAGAAGAGGAAAGAAGAGGCAAGAAATATAATAGCGCAAGCTCGAGTAAACAAATCACGTCATTCTTGGAGGGAAGAAAATTATGAAGACGACGATAAAGAGATGGGTGCGTTATGCTTTACCCGCAGGGTTCGCAAAACACGGGTACCCAAAGGATTCAAACTCCCACACGACCAGCATAAGTATGACGGGTCGCCAGAGCCTACCCTATGGTTATCAGACTATCTGCAGGCAGTACAGATATTGGGAGGAACAAAGGCGACTGCAATGCAAAGTTTGCAGCTACACCTCACCGGCGCAGCACGGTCCTGGTTGAATACCCTACCCAACGAATCCATCGGAAGTTGGGGGGAACTCGAAAGTCAATTCGCAAGAAATTTTCGTTCAACATACAAGCGCCCAGCATCACTGGAGGAAGTTAAGGCGTGCGTGCAGAGGAAAGGCGAAACTCTATGTTCTTATGTACAACGCTGGAGTATAATCAAAAACTCAGCAGAGGACGTCTCCGACGAACGAGCAATAGACGCCTTCACAGCCGGACTTCGTCGTTCAGATCTCGTGGAGGAAATAGGAAGAACAAGACCTACGACAGTAGCCGAGTTAATGGAACAAGCCAATAAATTTGCTGATGGAGAGGACACATATAACAACAAAAGAGGACATTAACCAGAAGTCAATAGAATAAGTAGACAGAGGAGATGACACCACAGCAGGGGTAACCAAGAAAGGCGAGGTCAGGTAGCCGCGGGCTACATAGTAGAAGAAGAGGAAGGATATGAAAATAGGAGGTTTCAAGTAAAAGGAGTAGAAAAATCAAGATACTCCGGTCCTTCGGCCGAGGATATGCTACATGGACCTTGTCGAATCCACTATGCATATCTCGATGGGAAAAGAGTCTCAAATCACCAGATGAAGGATTGTAGAACATTCCTAAGGCTGCAAAGCGCCATGGGCTCAAGCCAAGGAGGGAGGCAAGGAGAAAAACACAAAAGTCAAGGATACCAAATGCAAAGGCTAGCAAGGCACCTAGATTCAAAAGTTTACATCTCAGCCATGATTCAACCGGTGCCCAAGTCAAAGAAAGAGCGAAAAAGCATATCCAGGCAAGTAAACCTAGCTATATCATCACCACCAGCTACCACAGAGTACCTACGGTGGTCAGATCAACCAGTTAAGTTCAGTAGAGCAGACCACCCGAGAAAAGTTCCCAGGCCAGGCCACTCGCCTATGGTTTTAAAGGCGCAAATAGGAGGATACGACATCGGAAGAGTATTCATGGATGCAGGGAGTGGCATAAACTTAATATACGCTAGAACCCTAAAGGCAATGTGCATCTCGCTGTCGAGTCTGAAGCCAACAGATTGCTCCTTCCACGGAATAGTACCAAGAGCCGCAAACTACCCTTTGGGAAGAATAGAACTCGATGTCTGCTTTGGCAGTAGCGGCAACTACCGAAGAGAGAAGCTGGAATTCGAAGTTATGGACTGGCCGTCACAATATCATGCAATCCTGGGGCGCCCAGCATTTGCAAAATTCATGGCAGTACCACACTACGCGTATCTTACGTTAAAAATTCCAGGGCCCAAAGGAACAATTATAGTACAAGGGAGCTTTGAAGTAGCCAACACATGCGACAGAGAATTCAACAGGATGGCGCAAACCTTCGGCATGACAGCAGAATATGAGAGGTTAAAAGGAGAAACGGATCATAATGTGCTACCCGACATTGGACGACCCCTGCCAGATCAGGCTTTCGACATAACGCAGGACTCAAAGAAAATCCAGGTCCACCCTACAGATCCAAACAAGACGACATCAATTGCGGTGAACTTGGATCCCACATAGGAAGCCGCGCTCGTCGAGTTCCTCTGTGAGCGCTGGGAAATCTTCGCCTGGTGTCCATCGGACATGCCAGGGGTTCCCAGGGAACTCGTCGAGCACGCATTAAATGTAAATCCCAAGGCAAAGCTAGTCAAGCAACCATTGAGACGATTTGATGAGCCCAAAAGGAAGGCAATAGCGTCAGAATTGCACAGGCTAGAAAATGCCGGATTTATCAGAGAAATCAAAACCTCGAGTTGGGTATCGAATCCAGTCATAGTACCTAAGAAGAACACAGACGTACAAAGAGTGTGTGTCGACTACACATCTCTCAATAAACATTGTCCAAAGGATCCCTTCCCGCTACCCCGCATCGATCAGATAATCGATTCAACAGCGGGATGCGCGAGGCTTTCATTTTTGGACGCATATTCTGGTTACAATCAGATCAAATTGAAGAAAGAAGACGAAGAAAAAACCGCCTTCATCACACCATACGGAGTGTTTTGCTACCAAGTAATGCCGTTCGGCCTAAAAAATGCAGGAGCAACTTATCAACGGATGATGCAAAATTACCTCGGAAGCCAAATAGGACGCAATATCCAAGTCTACATTGATGATGTAGTCTTCACCACAAGAGAGGAGAAATCTTTAATCAGCGACTTGGCAGAAACCTTCGACAACCTGAGCAGGTACAAGCTTAAGCTTAACCCGACAAAGTGTTCCTTCGGCGTATCAGCAGGACAACTTTTGTGGTTCTTGGTATCAGCATGAGGAATAGAGGCAAACCCAGAGAAGATTCAAGCAATCTTAACAATGGGGAAACCCACGAAACTACACGACGTACAGAAACTCGCAGGACGCGTCGCGGCACTAAGTCGCTTCATTGCTCGACTGGGGGAGAAGGCGCTTCCTTTTTATGCACTTATGAAGAAATCAGACAATAAATTTGAATAGACAGAAGAAGCAGACGCAGCGTTTGCACAGTTGAAAAAAGTGCTTTCCACGCAACCAGTGCTGGTCGCACCAAAAGAAAAAGAACCACTACTATTGTACATCGCCGCAACCCATCAGGTGGTGAGTACAGTATTAGTAGTCGAAAGAAGCGAAGAAGGAAAAGCCCATGGCGTCCAGAGGCCGGTATATTTCATCAGTGAAGTGTTATCTCCAACAAAACAGAGGTACCCGCACTATCAGAAGTTGGCATACAGTGTTTTCACAACCGCACGTAAACTACGACAGTACTTTGCGGTGCACCCAATTATAGTGGTCAATGAGGCGCCACTGTCGAACATATTGAACAATCCTTCAGCAACAGGACGTGTCTCTTTGTGGGGAATCGAGTTATCTCCCATGGACATCACGTACGAAAAAAGGAAGGCGATCAAGTCGCAAGTCTTGCCAGATTTTACGGCAGAGTGGTTAGAGCTGTAGAGCACGGGACCACCAGACTTATCCAGCGTCTGGACAATGTACTTCGACAGTTCTAAGAGAGTCCAAGGCGCAGGCGCAGGAGTAGTTTTGATATCGCCTCATGGCGACAAATTGAAGTACGTCTTAAGGATGAGCTTTCCACAAGCTTCTAATAATGAAGCAGAATATGAGGCTTTGTTGCACGGAATGAAGATGGCTAAAGCGTGTGGAGCAACTCGCCTAAAAATATTTGGAGATTCCAACCTTGTTGTCCAGCAAGTTATGAACAGATGTGACACAATCAATGACAACATGATGGCCTACAAGAATTTGTACCATTATCTCGAAGGAACGTTCGACGGATGCGAAGTCTCGCACATAAGCAGGAATAGTGATGAAGAAGCCGACAATTTAGCAAATATCGGGTCACAGTGTTTACCCGTGCCGTCTGGAGTATTTTGGGAGGAAATAGTGGAAAGATCAATAAAAAGTGAAAAAAGTTCGACTACTGCAGCAGACTTGGGGGCTACGTCGGAGCCAGAGGAGGTCATGATGATAGAAGAAACATGGATGCAGCCATATCTTGCATACATGATAAATAAACAGTTACCAGAAGATGCAGTGGAGGCCAAGAGGATAACTCAAAGATCGAAAGCATTTGTCGTGTTACAGGGGAAGTTATATAAGAAGAGTATTACCGGTGTTTTGCAGCGTTGTGTAACGCCCCAGGAAGGACAAACAATACTAAAAGACATACACGGTGGAGTGTGCGGCTATCATGCTAGCAGCAGAGCAATAACGGCAAAGGCTTTCCGAGCAGGATTTTATTGGCTAACAGCCATCAAAGACGCAAAAGATATAGTTCGAAAGTGTGAAGCATGTCAAAGATTTGCATCTAGACCGCATGCACCAGCAGCAGAGCTACAAACAATACCATTGTCTTGGCCCTTTGCGCAATGGGGCCTCGACATGGTGGGAAAATTGCACAAGTCCTGGCCAGGAGGACATGTCTACATGCTAGTAGCAGTCGATAAATTTACCAAGTGGGTGGAAGCGGCCCCGGTAACAACTCAAGATTCTACATCAGCAATCAGCTTCATCAAGTCAATAGTATTCCGTTTTGGTGTACCATATAGCATCATCACAGACAATGGGACAAATTTCACTTCAAAGGAATTCAAGAGTTATTGCGAAGGACTAGGGATAAAGCTCAAATTCACATCTGTGGCACACCCGAAGACAAATGGGCAAGTTGAAAAAGCCAACGGTCTGATATGTAGTGGGATAAAAAAGAGGCTCTTAGCACCTCTCGAGAAAGCCAAGAGCGCTTGGGTAGAAGAGTTGCCCTCTGTTCTTTGGAGCCTAAGAACTATGCCTAACGCAGCAACTCAAGAAACTCCTTTCTTCCTGGTCCATGGCACAGAAGCCGTGCTTCCAGTCGAAGTTACACACGAGGCTCCAAGAGTGACGGCATACGACGAGACAACATCGACAGTAGCACTGCAAAATGATGTCGATGCACTAGATGAAGCAAGGGATAAGGCATTAGAAAGACCCACGCAGTATCAACAGAGTCTACAAAACTACCACAGTAGTTGAGTTCGTCCACGATCCTTTGTGGTGGGAGACCTAGTTTTGCGATTGAGGCAAGACAGCCATGGCAAATTGGAGTCCCCTTGGGTGGGACCCTACATTGTCACCGAAGTAATTCCAGGAGGAGCATATCGACTACAAGACAAGAAGACAGGAAAAGATGAGAGTAATCCATGGAATGCGGAGTAGCTATGATGTTTTTATGCGTAGAATAAATCTAGTGGTATCATTAAACTCGAGTTAACCTTTTGAACCCAGAACATGAGGCCATAGGTCGGGTTCTTTGGGTTAAACTCGACAAAATTATACAAGTCTTTCTACTTTTCTGCTCGGGGGCTTCAACCCTCGGGTCGTACGAACGAAATTTCTATCGCGACATGGAGACCTTTTTTACTATAAAGGTTGTGTAGACAACCTGATAATATTCAAACAATTTGGTTCACAAAAGAACCCGCTATTCTTCATACCAATTGGTTCGCAAAGAACCCGATATATCTGAAGCGTACCTCAGAACAGAGACTTGTTTTCATGGTACTAGCAAAACCATCAAAATAGAGTACGAATATTCATTACACGGCGGCAAGGACATTGTCAACCGAAATTACATAAAAAGAAGATCCTAATAGAAGTGGACTTCATCTTCGTACTTCTTCTGGCACTGGGTGCCATCGTAGATCTTCACGTTGAACTTCGACGTGCCGATGTGGAAGTCGAAGGCCATGAAGAAGCCTTGGTGGATGTCGTGGTCTTCTGTAAATTGCGACCAGCCGCCCCTCAAGTACTGTTCGTGTGACGACCCCGAATTTATCACAAATTCGAAGTGCCCATTATGCATTCCACCACAATCCCAGAATCATTGTTGTGATACACATAACGTAGTTGGTAACCAGTTCCATAGACATTACAATACGATGGTTCAAATACAATGGTCATATAGACCAAGTTCATATTACAACACAATATAGCAGCAGAAATAACGTCTTCGGGTCCATGCCTTCACCCTACAGGCAATGGCGACTCAGTAGAAGATCTTAGTTCTGATACTCTTCTTCATACCCTTCCTCCGGATACTCTTCCCCATAGTCTAGCCAAGTTGATAGCCAGGGACACAGCCGTGAGTACATTCGATGCACTCGCAAACCATCTTATAAATAAAACTGATGAAGTAGATATGCAAGGTTTGGTATGGTGGACTAAGCACTAAGTTTAGTTGCAAAAGCTAGTTTTATTTTCCCAAGAAGGTTCATTGGTAGGAAAGAGGTTTAATTCTCTAAGTTCAATCTAAAGAGGAACTTCAAGTGTGTCAAATCCAGGTCAAGTCAAGTCATGTCATTCACCAAGTTCACCATGAGTTATTATCATTCTTGACAAAAGTCAAGTACAGCTTGCCAACTGTCCATGACCGCGGACGCGGCTATTCGAATAGTTTGAAAACCTCTGCAGAGGGGTACACTTTACCCACAAGATTCGATACATCTGCCGGGAGAAATCCACGGATCGTCATACACAAGTATGCGGGGTTGAGATAATCAAACAAACTCTTTCACTTGCTCACCCTAGTATAGGATCCTTCCCTAGAGCCCGGGATACGGAATCCCCGCTCCGGCGCCTCTAGTTTTGGCCGCTCCGGGATGCCGGATTAGTGGAATCCACTCGGTTCAGAAGTAACCGCTCACGGTGTCCTTCCATAAAGGTTGATACAAGGCCTCCCATACTAAGGTAAATAAGCTACGGACTAAGCCCCTTCCCATATAGGGGTAATGTGGTTGTACGGTATGGTTGGCTCACATAGTACATCACTTAGTATCATTTGACAAATACATTCCATAGTTCTTAGTCACGATTATTTTCCTTCATAAAACCATAATGTAGGAGTGGTTTCCATTTCAAGTTCAATTCACCAAGTTCAAATGGGGTTCCTCTAGAGATAGCACCAATTTTATTAGCGACTAAGCAACTACATTGAGGGATGATACCACTAAGTAGAGTTGGATAAACTCATCTTGATGCTCTTGCTAAACAAGACATCACTACACTTCTATCAATCTACTCTAGCAATTCAATCATGCAATTTACTTAAATCAAGTAGAATGCAATATTAAAACTAGGCATTGGGAGTATGAATCAAAAGATGGCTTGCCTTGGTTGGCAAAGTGTCCGGGGTATCCTTCTTCTTCTTGATAATACTCCCCCTCAATATCCTCCTCCGCAACACTAGCGTCTAATAACGAATAATACAAAGCACACAATCATCACACAATACTAACATTACTTCAACACACATACTTGTTTTCACACAATAGTATTCATGGTGGATTTTATTTGAATTGGTTGGCAAGTTTTCTTCCAAGTTTGCATTGAGTGTGCATGTTCACATTTTCTACCATAAGCCATATGTGGTTTACTTATTAAACATTGGTATTGAACTAGGAGGGGTTGGACTGGTTCAAGTGAGAAGGGTTTAATTAAGTGGATTGGTATTGAGGGCAACAATTAATTCTAAGTGTGCAATAGAAATCTATCATTTTATGCTACTAACTAGAATTGGGTTAGGGTCTAATTGGTACCACTAACAAGTTTTTAGTGTATTAAGAGTGACTAACCAGTAGGGGAGGTAATTAGTGAGTTCACAAATCAAGTTTCATATTTTTAGGTGGCTTAAACCAATTTCTAGAAATTATCTATGATTAATAAAGTTAAGGTCACACTATTCTTATCTAATTAAATTCCTAATTCAAATGGAATTCTAACTAGTTCTACAGGCTAGAGCATTTGACAAGCTTTCCAACGCATATTTATTTGCTAGAAATGGATTTGTAAATCTCTTTGAATTAAAGTTTGAAAATCACATCTAAAAGTTATTTGAATTAATTCAAACGGCGGGAAAATAAATAAAAGCGTAACGGACCGATTTCTAAACTAACAGGCCGACTCTGAACAGAACCCGAACGGGCCGGCCCAGAAAAATGATTCGCACGGGCGGGAAAGAAATAAAACAGAACCTGACAGGAGGGTCCCACCCATCAGGTCACTTAACTAAACCGAATCGGTATGCTACCGACCGATCGAGATCCAATGGTCCACGGGCATCGTCTTCCTCAACTAAGGCAGGGGCTCACCGGTGTTGCAGGGACGACTGTTCAACGGTGAGGGCGTGACGGAGAGGAAGCAGAACTCGACGGCGATGTGCGGAATCAACTCTGGTGATGCTCCTCCACCAATTCCCAGCGGCGGCTTGCTCCAGGGAGGTCGAACGCGGCGGCGCCCTCCGCGTCCAGTACCTCGCTGGCGAGGACGGCGACACCGAACGAGAGCGAGTTGGGTGAAGCGAGCATGTCTGGGAGGTAGCTAGGAGCGGGGCGAGTCTCTTCGTTTGATCGGCGGGGGTTTATATAGGCCTGAGCGTCGGGGGCGAGGGCGTCCAGAAGCTCGCCAGCTCGGGGGCCCTGGCGATGCGCATCAAGCAACACCGGGCACGGCGACCTCGCTCACGTGCTGGGGGGCTTTGGTCTTGGCTGCGGCGTGCTGTGGGTTGGTGCTGACAAGAGCAGGACGGTCGGCGTCGTGCAGGAAGAGAGGAGACAGAGAAGGGGGTCCTGGGCGCATTTCTCTTCTTCCCTCCACTTCTCACGGCTCGGGTCGGGGCAGGGGGAGCTGGGCTCGACCGCGGCGCCGTCCAGGAGCATGGCTACAGGCGCTGGACGAACGGCGACAGTGATCCTTACAGTAATTCTTGGTTTGCTCGATTTTTATCTGTCAAGTGTTCAATGAAATGCCCGCAAGAGTTTCAAATTTGAATTTTTGAAAACTTTCACTTTGGGTGGTCAACATATTAGTCAAGGTTTCCAAAGATATTTTTGTTGCCAAGTATGGTTCAGTTTTGCAGAAGTTTATATTTCAAAATTTGGTATTGTCACTGTTTCAGATTCAAAGTTTGGCAGAAGTTTGGGTGATGTTCTTATTTGAATTTTGGTTAGAAATTTGTTGGTTGAGTTAGTATATAACTTGGTCAAGCTCAACTAACTGGCCGAACACCAAGTTGAGTTACAGAATTCTTATTCTAAAGGCTCAAAGTAGGGTGGTCAATAAGATTTTCTAGATCATCTTATTCTTCTCTTTTTCTTTCTTTCTTTGGTTTCTTGTTTCTTTGGTTCTTATAATTCTTCTCAATTGCTGCTGATGGTTAAGTTAGAATTAACTAACTATTGCCCAACAATTAATAGCACACATGAAATCATAAAATACACATAATAGGAAAAACATGCATACATGCAATAATAGATAAAAAGTTTTATCTTGACCCAAAATTTGGTATTTTTATTTCATAGGAAGTGGATTATAATTTCTGAGTTATTACAATCTTCCCCCCTTAAAAAGAATCTCGTCCCCGAGATTCACTAATTAAGAACTGAAAAGATTGGGAAACTCTTTCTGAAGGTAATCTTCTCGTTCCCAAGTAGCTTCATCTTCGGTGTGATTACTCCACTGAACTTTCAGAAACTTGATGCTTCGGGTTCGAGTGGTTCTATATGCTTCTTCGAGGATACGAATAGGCACTTCACGATAGGTCAAATCCTTGTTGATGTCCATAGAACGGTGATCAATATTCTTGAAGATTTTGGGCTTCTCCGGAACTTCAAGGCATTTCCGAAGTAAAGACACGTGAAAGACATCATGCACTTTAGACAATTCAGGGGGCATTTCCAACTGATATGACACTTCTCCTCTGCGGCTTAGTACCTTGAAGGGTCCAATATACCTTGGTGCAAGCTTTCCTTTTACTTGGAATCTTTGCATTCCCTTGAGGGGTGATACTCTGAGATAAACAAAGTCTCCAATCTGGAAGGTCAATTCTCTACGTCTTTTGTCGGCATAGCTCTTCTGTCTAGACTGGGCTGCCTTGAGGTAGTCATGAATCATGCGAACTTTCTCATCGGCTTCTTGCAGAATATCAGGTCCAAATATCTGACTGTCTCCGGTTTCCGACCAATTCAAAGGGGTATGACACTTCCTTCCATACAAAGCTTCAAATGGGGCCATTTGCAAACTGGCTTGATAGCTGTTGTTGTAGGAAAACTCCGCGAAAGGCAGACAATCTTCCCACTTGGCTCCATAGGCTAGAACACAGGCTCTCAACATATCTTCAAGTATTTGATTTACTCTTTCAGTCTGTCCATCAGTCTGAGGGTGGTAAGCTGTGCTAAAGGCTAATTTTGTTCCCAAGGCTTGATGCAAACTTTTCTAAAATCTCGAGGTGAATTGGGTTCCTCGATCGGAAACTATGGTTTTAGGGACTCCATGCAGACTCACAATCCTGGATAGATAAAGATCTGCCAGCTATCCAGAGGTATAAGTGGTCTTGACAGGAATAAAGTGGGCAACTTTGGTCAGTCTATCCACGATGACCCAAATAGAGTCATTTCCATGACTAGACCTTGGAAATCCGGTGATGAAATCCATTCCAACAGATTCCCACTTCCATTCCGGAACTTGCAAAGGTTGAAGCAATCCTGCAGGGCGTTGATGTTCAGCCTTGACTCTTTGACAAATATCACACTTAGAGATGAACGATGCAATCTCACGCTTCATTCCATGCCACCAAAATTGTTCCTTTAAATCTTGATACATCTTAGTTCCACCGGGATGAATGGAGTAAGGTGTCTCATGGGCTTCCTTCATAATAACTCCCTTCAATTCTGAATCGGCAGGCACACAAATATGTCCTTTATACCAAAGAACTCCTTGATCATCTTCTTCAAATCCTGGCACCTTGCCGGAACTAATCCTGCGCTTAATTCCGTCAATACTCTCATTTCCCTTCTGGGCTTCTCTGATTTGGCTCTTCAAGGTGGGTTGAAACTCAAGGTTGGCTAGGAATCCTCGACTGACTAGTTCCAATCCAAACCTTTCAAACTCTTGGTGCAACATGGGTTGCTCCTCTTTGATCATCATATTCAACGAGCACGGCTTCCTACTCAATGCATCGGCCACTATATTGGCCTTACCGGGGTGATAGTGAATTTCCAGATCAAAATCCTTGATCAACTCTATCCATCTTCTTTGCCTCATGTTCAACTCCTTCTGGGTGAAGATATACTTCAAACTCTTGTGATCAGTGTAGATCTCGCAACGGGTGCCCATCAGATAGTGCCTCCAGGTCTTCAGAGCTAGAACTACGGCTGCTAACTCTAGATCATGGGTTGGATAGTTTTCTTCATGAGGTCGAAGCTGCCGAGAGAGGTAAGCTATGACCTTGCCTTCTTGCATCAATACACAACCAAGTCCAAGTTTGGAATAAAGGAAATATGCCCTAGAGGCAATAATAATATTGTTATTATCATATTTCTTGTTCATGATAATGTTTATACTCCATGCTATAATTGTATTAAGCGGAAACATTAATACTTGTGTGGTTTATGAACAACATTGTGTCCCTAGTATGCCTCTACTAGACTAGCTCATTGATTAATGATGGTTAAGGTTTCCTAACCATAGACATGAGTTGTCGATTAATAATGAGGTCATGTCATTAGGAGAATGATGTGATGGATAGACCCAAATAAAGCAGAGCAATTAGATCGTGTCATTGTGTTCATCTTTGCGAAGCTTTTCTTATGTCATGTATTGTATTCCTTAGACCATGAGATAATACAACTCCCTAGTATCGGAAGAAAGCTTTGAGATCATCAAACGTCATCCTATGTGAGGGTGATAATAAAGGTGTCTCTCAGGTGATCGGAAAGTACTTGTTGGGTTGTATGTATCGAGATGGAATTTGTCCCTCCCAAGTCGGAGAGATATACTTCGGGCCCACTCGGTAATCGATATCAACACCGCTTGCAAGCATGTGGTTAAGGAGTTAATCACAAAGTGATATCGGATTACGGAACGAGTAAAGTACTTGCTGTGAACGAGATTGAACTAGGTATGGTGATACCGACGATCAAATCTCGGGCAAGTAAAATATCGTGTGACGAAGGGAATACATATACGGGATTAATTGAATCCTGACATTGTGGTTCATCTGATATGATCATCGATGAATATGTGGGAGTCAATATGGGTTTCCAGATCCCACTATTGATTATTGATAGAAGATCATGTCTGCATATTCTCGAACCCGTAGGGTCACACACTTAACGTGCATCGACGCTAGGATAGAATGGATAATTGGTTTATGAGTTTTAGTTCGGAGTCTCGGATGAGATCCAGGACATCACGAGAGGTTCCGGAATGGTCCGGAGAATAAGATTCATATAAAGGAAAGCAGTTTTTGGATTCCGGAAAAGTTTCGGAGTTTATCGGTATTGTACCGGAAGGTTCTAGAAGGTTCCGGAGTGGGACCAATGTGGGCCCACTTGTCGGAGGCCTGCGTGGGCCTAAGGGGGAAGTGCCCTGGCCACTTTGGGCCAGGCGCACCAAGCCCCAAAGGCCCAGCCGGCCAGCCCAAGGGGAAACCCTAAGGGAGTCTTCAAAGAAGGAAGGGGGGGAAACTTGCCCCCCACTCTTCCTACTCCAAGTCGGCGCCCTAGGGTTTGGGGAGAGGCCAAGCTGGCCGGCCACCCCTCTATATATAGGGGGGCAAGGGCGCAGCCCTCTCTACCCTAACAAAACCCTAGCCGCCGGCTAAAGTGCTGCCCTCCACTTCTCTCTCTCGCGACTGCGCGTAGGCGAAGCCCTGCCGCAGAAACTCTCCACCATATGCACCATGCCGTCGTGCTGCAGATCCAATCTATCTCTCCACCATACTTGCTGGACCAAGGAAGGAGGAGACGTCACTGCACCGTACGTGTGCAACTCTCGGAGGCGCCGCCACTTGCGGCGCGGGATCGGATCGGATCGTGAGGAGGAGACGGCGAGTACGACTACGTCAACCACGTTCTCTTGAACGTTTCCGCTGTGCGATATCTTCAAGGGTATGAAGATCTCATCTACCTCTCTCGTTGATTACATCTCCTAGATTAGATCTTGGCTTTCTTGTTCGCTCCGTAGGAAATTTTTTGATTTTCTTTGCTGCGAAACCCTTCAGTGGTATCAGAGCTAGATCTATGCGTAGATGTGTTTCACGAGTAGAACGCAACATGCTTGTTGCGGGCGTTGATGTTTTCTGTTGCAAACCTCTTGTTTTGTATTTCTTATGGCGCGGCATAGTGAGATCGAAGCGGTCCAGGCCAACTTTACGCGACCTCGTTCGCGAGACCGGCTCCGCACTTGACGTGTGGCTTGTTCCATACATGCGGCTGGTGGATGCCAGTTTCTCTCACTATAGTAGTCATGAGATTTACAACGGATGTTAGCAACCATAATATCACCATTGTGGCTTTTCGTAGGTAAGAATCGTTCTTAGCTTGCTACTCCCATAAGCCACGTAAAACATGCAACAACAAAGTAGAGGCGTCTAACTTGTTTTTGCAGGGAGTGTTTTGTGATATGGTATGGCCCAAGACATGATGTGTATGAATTGAGTTGTATGCGATGATCATGTTTTGTAATCTTTCACGACTTGCATGTCGATGAGTTCACAACCGGCAGGAGCCATATGGTTGTCTTTATAATTGTGTATGACCTGCGTGTCAACTTCTTATACGCCATGTAATAGCTTTACTTTATCGCTAAGTAGTTAGCAATAGTTGTAGTTGCTATTCGTGGTGGAGGCAATCATGGTGGAGTGATGGAGATCATGCCGGCGCGCACAAGATGGAGATCATTGCGCGGAGATTGGCTATACCATGTCACATAAAATTATATGCATGTGATGTTTATCCTTTTATGTATCTTATTATGCTTAGATCGCGACGGTAGCATTATAAGATGATTCCTCACTTAAAGATCAAGATAAAATTGTGTTCTCCCCATGTATGCACCATTGCGAAAGTTCATCGTTTTGAAGCATCTCGTGATGATCGGGTGCTATAAACTCTACGTTCACATACAACGGGTGCAAGCCAGTTTTGCACACGCAGAAACACTTGGGTTTGACTTGACGAGCCTAGCATGTACAGACATGGCCTCGGAACACACGGACCGAAAGGTCAAGCATGAGTCATATGGATGATATGATCAACATGTTGATGTTCACCATTAAAGCTACATCATTCACGTGATGATCGGTCTCGGTGTAGTGAATTTGGATCATGCTTCACTAAACAACTTTGAGGGATGTTGAATTTAGTGGGAGTTCATTAGTAATTTGATTAACTTGAACTAATTTTCATGAACTAAATCTTAGTGTATTTGCATAAGTCGTTGTAGTCTTTGGCAACCGTTTTCCACCAACACTTAGTTTTAATTGAGTTAAAAGAACTATAGAATTCTGCATAATCACTTTTCGGTCTAGTGCCGTTTAGTTAGAATGTCAAGACTAAAGATTAAGTCATATTGCAAACTTTAGCAAACCTTGCTTGCTCCATACGATTTAATAAATTGTATTAATCTAAGAGCAACGATTCAAGTTTAGTATCTAAAGATCATATGTTTGCCTTCATGATAAATTGATCTTCAAAATTGTTTGAGAATCAAAGTGATCATCGAGCTGAAAGAATTGTTTTAGAAACAAATAAGAAGTGAAAGATATTTGATATCTAAGACTTTGATTGTTTGCAAAATGATGAAGTATAATTTAGTAAAAGAACATATGCTCATATTGTATGACTATATGCGAAGATTGAAGATGCTAGGCGTCCCGATCACCCAAAAGTTTGGGAACTAATATTATACTTGCATTCATCCTTATAAGCTATAGTAGTTTCATCATGAAAGATGTCATGATAGGACAAATGAAAAGGTATTGGCTAAATTGTTTTGCTATACCAAAGGAATACTAAAGAATGGAATCTGGAAGAATACCAATCATATGAGGATGGCGATCCACTTCAAAGTGCAAAATCCAAGGCTATTAGTATTTGACTAAAAATCCTTTGGACTATGTGTCAAATGATTGACGCCACTATTGATGTCGATAGATTCTTCTAAAAGGAGAGGAAATGCTAAATAGGATCTGCAAAATTATTTGGTAGAAAAAGAAAAGACTGGAATTGTCCAGCTCAGGTATATAAATGATATACATGTTATAGATGAATTCTTTTGCTCGTTAACAATGTAATTCTTGGGTATTCGATACTGATTTGTTGGTATGAAATGTCATACAAAGCAACACAATACAAGAAGTACAATGGCCTAAGTAACTAGCAAAAGAATATGGTAATGATGCATGTCGAGATACAAATAAAAGTGTTATTGTGCTTCTCGTCGACATCAAACCTAGCCTTCAATATATTTCATGAACTTAATAATTGTTATCTTGTTCTGGTATTATGAGAACAATTGTTGTTCATGACATTACCGTCTTCCATAATCGATGGATAGATTATTATCTTGTTGGTGAAATAGACATTTATAACACTGATGCTAAAGGTCGCAAGACAAAACAATTTCACTTATATATGACACCGCCGTTTAAGTCATATTGGAAACAAAACATGAAAGAAATTCTATATTGATAGATTTCGAGTCATTTGATTTTGAATTGATTGACGCTTGTGAGATTTTTCCTAAAGATGATTAAACTTCGTTCATGGGCCATGGACAGATCAAGCGACTAAATGGAGATCATACATGTTGATGTATATAGTCCATGGTGTGAAGTTGATCATGGTGTATTTTCTATTTCATCAATGACTCGAATAGATGTATGGTATATCTACTTGATGAGATAGAAGTATGAAACAATTGAAATTGTTCAATTTATGAAGTGGAAATTATTGTAACAAGAAAATTCAAGTTTTTATGATTGGATCATAAAGAAGAATATTTGAGTTACAAGTTTAGCAAACATCTAAGAGTTAGAGGAATTGTTCCACAAACTTGCATCGTGATAAACACCATAGAAGTATGGAGTTTTTCGATGGATGTAATCAAACCTTGTTTGACATGGTTAGATCAATGATGAAATAAACTACCAATGTAATTTGTGGATTATGCTTTAGAGACTACCGCTTTGATCTCACTAGAGTGCCATCATAATCTGCCGAAATGACACCATACAAGTTATAGTTGTCTTTTCTTGAATTTTGGTATGCAAGGCATATGTGTAAAATGTTTACAACCAAAATTGGATTAGTAAGTCTTTGTAGGTTATCCCAAAGAATATCGATGGGTGTTTCTTCTGCCATAAACCCAATTAAAGGTGATTGTCACTGAAAGAAGTGAACTTCTTATGAAGGAGTTTTTCGCGAAAGGTTTAAGTGGGAGGAAGATAGAACTTGATGAGGTTATTGAATCTAAGCAAGATGATCAGAGTAGCGCAGCACCAGAATATGTTCTGGAAGCGGCAACTGCATTCATAGCTCACGTGTCTACAATATGTTGTAGTCATGGCATCAAAGTTGCTATTTAACCAAGTTGGTCATAATCAAATAGCAAGATTTGAGGACGAGATATTATTAGATAATAGTAACCAACAATATACAAAGAAGCGGTGATGGGCCCTGACTTCGTCATATAAATTATTCTAGCATCAATTACATATAGTGATATGTTAGTTGAATAAACGAAACAACGTTCCTCTACCGGAATGCACACCAAGGACGTGTACCTGACACGACCCAATGGGTTTTGTTAATTCAAAGGTTGCTAGATATGTATGCAAACTTCTATGGTAGAAGTAAGCATAGCGAAGTTGGAATCTTCAATGATGAAAATGTTAAAGTGTTAATTTCATCAAGATATTTGAAGATGCTTGTATTACAAGAAAGTAAGTGGGAGCGCTAAGACATATTTCTAATGCTTTATGTAGGTGACATATCGTTTATTGGAAATAATGTGTTTTTCTTGATATTGTTAAGTTTTCATTAAAATTAGTTTTTGATGAAAGACTTAGGTAAAACCAGAATATTATGCATCAATGTCTATGCAGATAGATTGAGGCACTAATATAGTTTTGCCAGAGTACATAGATGAAATATTGAATTTATTCAATATGGAAACAATAAGAATGGTTCTTGTTGCATGGAAGAGGTTGGAGCAAGAATCAATTGTTTTGACACTTGATGAGTAAAACCACAAGAATGATTTTATCAATCTTGTATACCATGATATGTAGATCCACATGTGTCCAATGCTCTAAAGGTTATAGCATTCATATGATGATCGTTGGACAATAGTAAAGATATTCTTATGCACTTTCGAAGAAGTAAGAATATATTCTGTATGCAGAAGTGACAAATGGTTCATTGTAATGAGTTACATTGGCTTTGTCACACATACAAGTAAAATTTTATCTCAATTTTTAAGCTATTTGTTTTGAGTTAGAAGGTGGCACAATAAGATGGAAGAAAGTTCCATGATGACTTCGATGAGTTCCAATGTTAATATTGTGGCGGACACTGCAACGAGGGCTAAGTATATAATCGCTTTAGAAGTGGCATAAAAGATGCAAAGTAGATAGTGATAATCCAACTTATTTGTGGCACTGTCGTCCAGATCATATTGGTGTAAAACGCATGAAGAAACTCCATTCTGATGGACTTTTGGAGTCTCTTGATTTTGAATCATTTGACACATGCAAGCCATGCCTCATGGGCAAGATGATCAAAAACCCGTTCTCCGGAATAATGGAGCGAGCAACGGATTTATTGGAAATCATACATGCCGATGTGTGCAGACCAATTAGTATTTCGACGCACGGTGGATATCGCTATTTTTCAAGTGTGCTAGTACCATGTAGTTCTATTGTATGACAATAGTGACAACATAGTCTCGGCAAAGAAATTGAGGTCTTGCCAGAAGACCAAGTTTATACGATGCCATCTCATGTCAAGATGAGTAATGCGTGCTGACGCAAAAGAATATGCAAATACAAACGGACCTGAAAGTGTCAGACCCGTAGATAAGGTTTACCACGTGCAACGCGTATGAATAACACCGGAATGCCATAGGTATTGAATGCGCAAGTATTGACTAGATTATTGACTCTAGTGCAAGTGGGAGACTGAAGGAAATATGCCCTAGAGGCAATAATAATATTGTTATTATCATATTTCTTGTTCATGATAATGTTTATACTCCATGCTATAATTGTATTAAGCGGAAACATTAATACTTGTGTGGTTTATGAACAACACTGTGTCCCTAGTATGCCTCTACTAGACTAGCTCATTGATTAATGATGGTTAAGGTTTCCTAACCATAGACATGAGTTGTCGATTAATAATGAGGTCATGTCATTAGGAGAATGATGTGATGGACAGACCCAAATAAAGCAAAGCAATTAGATCGTGTCATTGTGTTCATCTTTGCGAAGCTTTTCTTATGTCATGTATTGTATTCCTTAGACCATGAGATAATACAACTCCCTTGTATCGGAAGAAAGCTTTGAGATCATCAAACGTCATCCTATGTGAGGGTGATAATAAAGGTGTCTCTCAGGTGATCGGAAAGTACTTGTTGGGTTGTATGTATCGAGATGGAATTTGTCCCTCCCAAGTCGGAGAGATATACTTCGGGCCCACTCGGTAATCGATATCAACACCGCTTGCAAGCATGTGGTTAAGGAGTTAATCACAAAGTGATATCGGATTACGGAACGAGTAAAGTACTTGTTGTGAACGAGATTGAACTAGGTATGGTGATACCGACGATCAAATCTCGGGCAAGTAAAATATCGTGTGACGAAGGGAATACATATACGGGATTAATTGAATCCTGACATCGTGGTTCATCTGATATGATCATCGATGAATATGTGGGAGTCAATATAGGTTTCCAGATCCCACTGTTGATTATTGATAGAAGATCATGTCTGCATATTCTCGAACCCGTAGGGTCACACACTTAATGTGCATCGACGCTAGGATAGAATGGATAATTGGTTTATGAGTTTTAGTTCGGAGTCTCGGATGAGATCCAGGACATCGCGAGAGGTTCCGGAATGGTCCGGAGAATAAGATTCATATAAAGGAAAGCAGTTTTTGGATTCCGGAAAAGTTTCGGAGTTTATCGGTATTGTACCGGAAGGTTCTAGAAGGTTCCGGAGTGGGACCAACGTGGGCCCACTTGTCGGAGGCCTGCGTGGGCCTAAGGGGGAAGTGCCCTGGCCACTTTGGGCCAGGCGCACCAAGCCCCAAAGGCCCAGCCGGCCAGCCCAAGGGGAAACCCTAAGGGAGTCTTCAAAGAAGGAAGGGGGGGAAACTTGCCCCCGACTCTTCCTACTCCAAGTCGGCGCCCTAGGGTTTGGGGAGAGGCCAAGCTGGCCGGCCACCCCTCTATATATAGGGGGGCAAGGGCGCAGCCCTCTCTACCCTAACAAAACCCTAGCCGCCGGCTAAAGTGCTGCCCTCCACTTCTCTCTCTCGCGACTGCGCGTAGGCGAAGCCCTGCCGCAGAAACTCTCCACCATATGCACCACGCCGTCGTGCTGCAGATCCAATCTATCTCTCCACCATACTTGCTGGACCAAGGAAGGAGGAGACGTCGCTGCACCGTACGTGTGCAACTCTCGGAGGCGCCGCCACTTGCGGCGCGGGATCGGATCGGATCGCGAGGAGGAGACGGCGAGTACGACTACGTCAACCACGTTCTCTTGAACGTTTCCGCTGTGCGATATCTTCAAGGGTATGAAGATCTCATCTACCTCTCTCGTTGATTACATCTCCTAGATTAGATCTTGGCTTTCTTGTTCGCTCCGTAGGAAATTTTTTGATTTTCTTTGCTGCGAAACCCTTCATGGAAGCGTTGCAATAAACATCAAAGTTTTTGGTGATATCGGGCATGGTTAGGATGGGGGCGGTCACCAATCGCTTCTTGAGCTCTTGAAAACTCTCTTCACACTTAGGGGTCCATTCAAACTTCTTGTCCTTTTTCAACAGTTGCGTCATTGTCCGGGCAATGCTTGAAAACCCTTCAACAAATTTGCGGTAATATCCGGCTAATCCGAGAAAACCTCTAACTTCAGTTTGAGTGGTAGGGGCTTCCCATTCCATGACTGATTTGATCTTCTTGGGGTCTACGGATATTCCTCCCGCTGATAATACATGGCCTAAGAATCCAACTTCCTTCAACCAGAACTTACATTTACTGAACTTGGCATACAGCTGATGCTCTCTTAAGGTCTCTAAGATTAATCTCAAATGGGTTGCATGGTCTTCTTTGGACTTGGAGTAGATAAGAATGTCATCAATGAAGACGACAACAAACTTATCCAAGAACTCCATAAAAACCTTATTCATGAGGTTCATGAAATAAGTAGGGGCATTGGTTAATCCAAATGACATTACGGTGTACTCATACAATCCGTATCGGGTAGTGAAGGCTGTCTTGGGGATATCCGTTGCACGGATCTTCAGTTGGTGGTATCCAGTTCTAAGATCTATCTTCGAGAAGACTCTAGCTCCAGTCAATTGGTCAAACAAATCTTCAATCTTTGGGAGAGGATACTTGTTCTTGATGGTCACATCGTTTAGCTTGCGGTAATCAGTGCACAGTCGGCTAGAACCGTCACTTTTATCCACAAACAGAACGGGTGATCTCCAAGCAGAAGAACTTGGCTGAATCAATCCCTTACTAAAAAGGTCATCCAATTGCTTCTTTAACTCCACTAGTTCAGCTGGGTTCATACGATAGGGTCGTTGGGCTATAGATCCAGTTCCGGGGATAAGCTCAATGATAAACTCAATATCTCGATCCGGTGGCATTCCGGGTAGCTCATCGGGAAAAACATCCGGGTACTCGCAGATGATGGGAACCTCTTCTATAGTTGGTCCTGAGATATGCTTATGACATCTGGGGATTTGGGTGGGTTTAACTGATACATGCTTTACTTCAATTCCATGGCTACTCCTCATAGTGATGGTCTTTTTGGCACAATCTATAATTCCTTGGTGTTGAGACATCCAATCCATACCTAGGACTACTTCCAATCCCTTGGTTCCTAACACGATCAAACTTGCTAAGAATGATATCCCATGGATTTCTATGGGCACTGCCAAGCAGGTCCAACTAGCTTTGGTTATCGACCCGGGGATTTGCACAGACATGATATCTTTCAAGGGTGTGGGTTGAAGTCCACTTTTATCAACGAATAACTGGGTAACAAATGAGTGTGAAGCTCCAGAATCAAACAGAACTCTTGCAGGAACTGAGTTAACAGGGAACATACCAAGCACAACGTCGGTTGCCTCCTGAGCTTCTTCAACATTCATATGATTCAGACGGCCTCGAGGGTGAGGCTGGTTCCTTGGTGGATAGTTCTTGCCATTTCCCACACGGCGCTGTTGCTGAACAGGAGCAGTGGTCTTGGATGCATCATTCAGCTTCTTGGGGCACTCATTGGAGTAATGCCCCTTGAGTCCGCACTCAAAATAGGTAATACCAGACTTGTCACCAGGCTTGGGTAGCACAGGGGCGCCATTGGGTCTAGGGGTACTGGTGTTGAAGTTGTTGCCACTAGGTCTTGGAGGTGCACGGTTGAAGTTGTTGCCGGGCGGACGGCTAGGATAGTTGGGACGTGGAGCAGGTGCATAGGGCCTCATAGGTCTAGGGGCGAAACCCATAGGTGCATTTCCCCTTGGCTTCTGCGAGTTGCTCGAGTTGCCTTGATACATCATACGGCGCTTGCGGTTCTCTGCAGCTTGCTTGAGTTTGCCTTCCATCTGAATGGTAGAGTCAACCAATGACTCCAGGTCGGCAAAGTGAATGCTGACCAAGACACATTGCATCTCATCATGAAGTCCATCCAGAAACCTTTCTTGCTTCTTCTTAGTGGTGTTGGTGTCATCTGGGGCATACCTAGACAAGGTAAGGAACTTGTCACAGTAATCCACCACAGATAGGGAACCTTGCTTTAGATTTCTGAACTCATCTCTCATCCTTTTAACCAATCCCAAAGGAACATGGGCCTTGCTAAACTTGCTCTTGAACTCCTCCCAAGGCATCACATACCCTGGGGCTTGCATTGCACGGGTGCTATCCCACCAAGCTCTTGCGGCTCCCGCAAGATAGTGGGTGGTGTACAAGACCTTCTTGTTTTCACCAACTTCGGCGACTGCCAAATTGTTTTCCATCATGCGGAGCCAGTCATCGGCATCTAAGGGTTCTTCAGACTTAGTGAATATAGGAGGGTTGGTGTTTTGGAAACTCCTTAACTTGGATCGGTGATCACCATGGCCATTGTTTTCTCCTTCACCATGGCCATTTCCATTGCCATTATTGTGGTTCATTGCCATCTGGGTTATTTGCTGAAGAGTGGCCAAGTTAGCTTGGCGCTCAGCTCGGGCTGCTTCCCGGTCTTCCATGATCAACCTTAGTAGTTCGGCCTCGCGGCATCTGAGGATAAGGTGTGTAAGACAAGAGGGAAAAACTAATGGCTAGGATTTAAATGTAACATACATGATGCAATTTTTTTGTCTTACTAAGGCCTTAAGGGCCAAATTCATATTTCATTCAACAAGCATCAAACATATCATACATACGAGTTCACACATTACAAATGGTTTACATCAAACCATTGCGACTCGTCTACTAGAGAGGGGGATACAACTCACACCTACACGAAGTGACTCAAAGTGAACTCATCACAAGATAACATGGGGGTCTCCAACTCTAAACATCAGGCTCCTCAGGGTCTTCGTCCTCATCATCCACAATGAATCCATTCTCCTCAGGATCCTCCTCATCATCAAGGTCCTCCATGAAGTCATCCTCGTCACTAATTAGGGCATTATCCTCCTTGCGGAGATCAATGCCTTCCTCCTCACCAAGGTGGTCCTCCAGACTCTCAATGTACTCAGTCAGCTCAGCCACATTGGCCTTCAACTCATCAATGGTGTGATCTCTCTCATCGCGCTGGCGACGAAGACTCTTGCGATCCCTAGCAAGAATCCTGATAGTGCTCCTTGCCTCCACCAGTGCGAAGTGCTCAAGGTTGGCCTTGGTACGGGCACGATCAGCCTCCTGCTGAGTGGAGTACAGCAAGAAGTCCATGTGATCGATGTAGGTACTCGGCTCATTTTGCCCTCGCATGTTTGCGGGACGCCCATCCGCATCACGCCGAGCAAAGTTCCTAAAGCACTCTCCCTGAACCTCCTCAACGTGCAGTCCGCACAAGCGGGCGTGCATCTCCTGCATACCTCGGACCAAACCATCGGCCCAAGTGTTCTCCACAAGCTCAAACTTGATCCTTGGAGAACTCAAATCTCCCTTCTTGCCACGGCAACTGGCCCTGATAAGCCACCGTAGCTCTCCATCCGGGTGCTCATTGAGCACGGCTCCCTTGAACTCCGGATATAGACGATCCAGGAACAAGGTCAGGGTGGTGAGGTCGCGCTCGAAACAAAGGCTGCCACCATGGCCCAACTGGTACTGCTCAGTGAATATCGGTGCCATCTACAAAATTTTTGATTAGATTAAGTTAGTGATCAACTCAAGTGTGCAAAATTTTAAGTAGGTAAAAACTGAAGTATGTACAAAACTTTATAAAATAGAGAGGAAAATATTAAGCAATTTCAAACCCTTACTTATATCTTTGCTTTTGTAAAGGTTTCATTTAACGCCCATTCTAACTAAGGTATCCTATGGTCAGCCTAGGCTCTGATACCAACTTGTGATGACCCTGAATTTATCACAAATTCGAAGTGCCCGTTATGCATTCCACCACAATCCCAGAATCATTGTTGTGATACACATAACGTAGTTGGTAACCAGTTCCATAGACATTACAATACGATGGTTCAAATACAATGGTCATATAGACCAAGTTCATATTACAACACAATATAGCTGCGGAAATAACGTCTTCGGGTCCATGCCTTCACCCTACAGGCAATGGCGACTCAGTAGAAGATCTTAGTTCTGATACTCTTCTTCATACCCTTCCTCCGGATACTCTTCCCCATAGTCTGGCCAAGTTGATAGCCAGGGACACAGCCGTGAGTACATTGGATGCACTCGCAAACCATCTTATAAATAAAACTGGTGAAGTAGATATGCAAGGTTTGGTATGGTGGACTAAGCACTAAGTTTAGTTGCAAAAGCTAGTTTTATTTTCCCAAGAAGGTTCATTGGTAGGAAAGAGGTTTAATTCTCTAAGTTCAATCTAAAGAGGAACTTCAAGTGTGTCAAATCCAGGTCAAGTCAAGTCATGTCATTCACCAAGTTCACCATGAGTTATTATCATTCTTGACAAAAGTCAAGTACAGCTTGCCAACTGTCCATGACCGCAGACGCGGCTATTCGAATAGTTTGAAAACCTCTGCAGAGGGGTACACTTTACCCACAAGATTCGATACATCTGCCGGGAGAAATCCACGGATCGTCATACACAAGTATGCGGGGTTGAGATAATCAAACAAACTCTTTCACTTGCTCACCCTAGTATAGGATCCTTCCCTAGAGCCCGGGATATGGAATCCCCGCTCCGACGCCTCTAGTTTTGGCCGCTTCGGGATGCCGGATTAGTGGAATCCACTCAGTTCAGAAGTAACCGCTCACGGTGTCCTTCCATAAAGGTTGATACAAGGCCTCCCATACTAAGGTAAACAAGCTACAGACTAAGCCCCTTCCCATATAGGGGTAATGTGGTCATACGGTATGGTTGGCTCACATAGTACATCACTTAGTATCATTTGGCAAATACATTCCATAGTTCTTAGTCACGATTATTTTCCTTCATAAAACCATAATGTAGGAGTGGTTTCCAATTCAAGTTTTCAAGTTCAATTCACCAAGTTCAAATGGGGTTCCTCTAGAGATAGCACCAATTTTATTAGCGACTAAGCAACTACATTGAGGGATGATACCACTAAGTAGAGTTGGATAAACTCAGCTTGATGCTCTTGCTAAACAAGACATCACTACACTTCTATCAATCTACTCTAGCAATTCAATCATGCAATTTACTTAAATCAAGTAGAATGCAATATTAAAACTAGGCATTGGGAGTATGAATCAAAAGATGGCTTGCCTTGGTTGGCAAAGTGTCTGGGGTATCCTTCTTCTTCTTGATAATACTCCCCCTCAATATCCTCCTCCGCAACACTAGCGTCTAATAACGAATAATACAAAGCACACAATCATCACACAATACTAACATTACTTCAACACACATACTTGTTTTCACACAATAGTATTCATGGTGGATTTTATTTGAATTGGTTGGCAAGTTTTCTTCCAAGTTTGCATTGAGTGTGCATGTTCACATTTTCTACCATAAGCCATATGTGGTTTACTTATTAAACATTGGTATTGAACTAGGAGGGGTTGGACTGGTTCAAGTGAGAAGGGTTTAATTAAGTGGATTGGTATTGAGGGCAACAATTAATTCTAAGTGTGCAATAGAAATCTATCATTTTATGCTACTAACTAGAATTGGGTTAGGGTCTAATTGGTACCACTAACAAGTTTTTAGTGGATTAAGAGTGACTAACCAGTAGGGGAGGTAATTAGTGAGTTCACAAATCAAGTTTCATATTTTTAGGTGGCTTAAACCAATTTCTAGAAATTATCTATGATTAATAAAGTTAAGGTCACACTATTCTTATCTAATTAAATTCCCAATTCAAATGGAATTCTAACCAGTTCTACAGGCTAGAGCATTTGACAAGCTTTCCAACGCATATTTATTTGCTAGAAATGGATTTGTAAATCTCTTTGAATTAAAGTTTGAAAATCACATCTGAAAGTTATTTGAATTAATTCAAACAGCGGGAAAATAAATAAAAGCGTAACGGACCGATTTCTAAACTAACAGGCCGACTCTGAACAGAACCCGAACGGGCCAGCCCAGAAAAACGATTCGCACGGGCGGGAAAGAAATAAAACAGAACCTGACAGGAGGGTCCCACCCGTCAGGTCACTTAACTAAACCGAATCGGTATGCTACCGACCGATCGAGATCCAACGGTCCACGGGCATCGTCTTCCTCAACTAAGGCAGGGGCTTACCGGCGTTGCAGGGACGACTGTTCGACGGTGAGGGCGTGACGGAGAGGAAGCAGAACTCGACGGCGATGTGCGGAATCGACTCCGGCGATGCTCCTCCACCAATTCCCAGCGGCGGCTTGCTCCAGGGAGGTCGAACGCGGCGGCGCCCTCCGCGTCCAGTACCTCGCCGGCGAGGATGGCGACACTGAACGAGAGCGAGTTGGGTGAAGCGAGCGTGTCTGGGAGGTAGCTGGGAGCGGGGCGAGTCTCTTCGTTTGATCGGCGGGGGTTTATATAGGCCTGAGCGTCGGGGGTGAGGGCGTCCAGAAGCTCGCCAGCTCGGGGGCCCTGGCGATGCACATCGAGCAACACCGGGCACGGTGACCTCGCTCGCATGCTGGGGGGCTTTGGTCTCGGCTGCGGCGTGCTGTGGGTCGGTGCTGGCGAGAGCAGGACGGTCGGCGTCGTGCAGGAAGAGAGGAGACAGAGAAGGGGGTCCTGGGCGCGTTTCTCTTCTTCCCTCCACTTCTCATGGCTCGGGTCGGGGCAGGGGGAGCTGGGCTCGACCGCGGCGCTGTCCAGGAGCATGGCTACAGGCGCTGGACGAACGACGACAGTGATCCTTACAGTAATTCTTGGTTTGCTCGATTTTTATCTGTCAAGTGTTCGACGAAATGCCTGCAAGAGTTTCAAATTCGAATTTTTGAAAACTTTCACTTTGGGTGGTCAACATATTAGTTAAGGTTTCCAAAGATATTTTTGTTGCCAAGTATGGTTCAGTTTTGCAGAAGTTTATATTTCAAAATTTGGTATTGTCACTGTTTCAGATTCAAAGTTTGGCAGAAGTTTGGGTGATGTTCTTATTTGAATTTTGGTTAGAAATTTGTTGGTTGAGTTAGTATATAACTTGGTCAAGCTCAACTAACTGGCCAAACACCAAGTTGAGTTACAGAATTCTTATTCTAAAGGCTCAAAGTAGGGTGGTCAATAAGATTTCCTAGATCATCTTATTCTTCTCTTTTTCTTTCTTTCTTTGGTTTCTTGTTTCTTTGGTTCTTATAATTCTTCTCAATTGCTGCTGATGGTTAAGTTAGAATTAACTAACTATTGCCCAACAATTAATAGCACACATGAAATCATAAAATACACATAATAGGAAAAACATGCATACATGCAATAATAGATAAAAAGTTTTATCTTGACCCAAAATTTGGTATTTTTATTTCACAGGAAGTGGATTACAATTTCTGAGTTGTTACAGTTCGCCATCACCATCATACCAAACCTCCACCTCATATGGAGTCCCACTGCCAGATTGTTCACAGAGAACCGCTTCCCGCAGTTCTCGCCCATCCATGAACTTGGTGAAATTCAGCGGAAGACGCTGAATCTCACGGCACTGTGCCATAGCAATGCAAAAGAAGGAAAAGATTCTGGGAGGAGCAGTGGGAGCAGCAGGAGGAGGGGCGCTTGAACCTGGGGCAGCACCAGTCACTTTGGGCTTATTTTTGCTCCCAGGTGGGCGACCGGGACGACGCTTGGCCGGAGCGGCCAGTGACGACCCTGCGGCGGCCAAAGTTGCGTTGTTCTTGTTCTTGCTTCCACGAGGGCGACCTCGACCTCGCGGCGCCACCGAAGAGCCAAGGTTCAGACGGGAACCATCTGCATCATCCATGTGGACAAAGGAAAAGGCTAGGAAAACCCTAGATGGAGGGAGAAGATGATGCGGCGGAGGAGGAATCTGATTAGGGTTTTTACCCTTGCCAGCAGATGCTTTATTTATAAGCACGTATTATCGGGCCCCCGTGCTAAAGCAAGGCCCGTAAACATATTTTACAATAGGAGTTAAATTCTGCACACAGCAGACGATAACACCAATGAGGAAAAAAAGAAGAGGAGACTGTGGTCGCACGATATGAAAACCTCGACTTGGACTCGGGGGCTTGCAAACAGTAGACGTTCACAGGAGGAAGAAAAACTGAACTTTGATCCTATGCTTGACTACAAGTATCCAAACATAGCCTCAGGGGCTACTACCATCGGGAGCGCTGAGCGTGCACCCGATAGAGGATGAGATAATCAATAGTGCAGATGGAGAAAGATTGTCATACAAACTTTGACTACATAGTCGATGAAATACAAAGAGATTGCTCCCATCGGGAGCGAATAAGTTAGTTTAAAGTCCAAAATTCTTTGATTTTATCAGTCAAAAACTTGACTGCGACATAAGATTCTCGAGTTGCGTTATCGCAACGGAACTCGAATGCCGTGATTTATCATGAAGGTAGGACCCCGGGATCCGTCCTGAGTGGCCTGGTATACGCATATGGATGCGCTCTGCTGGAATGTATCCGTGTCTACGACGCGAAGAAAATCCTGGTGGACGCACTGGGTACCCTGAGAATCACTGGGATTCATTTTTTGTAAGTCCTAAATGCGGCAAAATAATGGGTTTGACCGGTATCCCAAATTCAAATCCAAGGGGATTGAATTTGAAGTAGGTGGCAAGTATCTATTCCGGCAGTTAACTGACCTCTTGATCCGTCAGAGTTGTCAGGCTTGTTCATCAAAACCCCTTGCGAAAAATATCATGAAAATAAATCGAAAGACCGAGTCAAAGATTTGAAGATAAGAAGAAGTCGAAGAATTGACCAAGTCGAAGATTTAAAGATTAGAGATTCAACCCGAATCTACAATTCTGGTAGAATCTCAGGGGCTACTGACAAGGGTATAGTTAATAGAGCCCGCTAGTTGAGTACCCCTAAGGCCCGTATAGCTAGGCCCGATTGTAATGATAGTCGAATACGAGTTCCTATCGTATGTCGATATTATAATTTGTATCGGACCCTACCCGATCCTCGAGACCTGGCCACCTATATAAAGGGGCCAGGAGAGGACGGTGGGGGGGAGATTGAAAGCAAGCCAGGTTAAACACCCAAGTTTACTTTCGATGCATACCTATTTCGACTAACTTTACCTTCGAGTTCATCTGACGCCCTATCTCCCCGATCCTAAGTCCTTCATCTAGGACATTTGTCGAGTTAACCGCTCGTCAACTGCAGAGGGCCTCGCAGCAGCCATGGCACTTGCAGAAGGTGAAATCGGAAGCAAGACCAAAACAAGACAAAACAAGACCACGCTGGATGATGGATCACGCGCGCGCGGATGAGTTTGTTATATAGTGATCTAAATTCTTCTACAAAGTAAAGGTCAACTTTTGACGGGTGGATGGACACCCGTTGCCGGGGGACTTGGGCCGAGTGGAGCTATTTTATCGTATCATAAGATAATTATTGTCACCTATTTATTTATACTCCTTATAAGCCATCTGAAATTTATTGCATCATAAGATAATATACGGTATTTATAAATACTCACCATATAGTAAAGTTTCATTGGCTGGCGTCCGTTTTCCTCTCTTAGTTTGAGAGGTTTCCCCATGTTAAAATCTTGTGTCTCCCGCTATGATTTTTTTTATTCTTCATAATTGCCTATCGCTTTAATAACACTTTTTAAAATCAATATATGATCTCCGCCCTCCCAACATTCACACGATAGCGTTTATGGAATTTGTGCATTTGTGATTTTTTTTCATTCTTCGTTATTGCCTATCCCGTAGTTTTAGGTTTTTAGAATTTGTGCATCTGTATTCATGCATATGAAAGACTTGGGAAATTTTAAACTTTTGTTATGAAGTGCAAAGTGATTTATATTTGTCTCTACTTCATGATTTAGTAGTTCATCAAGTAAGTGCTACGAATTCCAACATCATTTTTGTTCATTTACAAACTTGTGAAAACATTTGAAGTTTAACTGAACACATATATGGAGTCATCGACTCGAGATCACACATCAACTCATTATACATCATCAAGAATATTAGTTGAAAATCAAGATGGAGTTTAAATCTTACATTCAAATTGAATTCAAATATACAAGTTGAAAGGGCATTTTCCTTTCTACCTTTTTTGATGTTTAATGACAATAAAAATCAGTGTGCTAATCCTTCTTTAAGTGTTGTTTCAGGAGTTTTCATGTTCAGCCGGAAGTAGACCGGAAGTTTCGGCTATCCAGTACTACCACGCTAGGGTCGGTATGGTACCGGATTGCCAGATTCTGCTCGCAGTAATCAAGTCAAGAGATCGCGAAAGTAGGCCGGAACTAGGCCGGAACTAGGCCGGAAGTTACGGCTAGCCGGCACTACCGCCCTTGTGCCGGCTAGCTGGTACTACTGCCATTGTTTCGGACCTGTTTCGGCTTTGCATCGGAAGCTTGCAGTAACTAGGCCAAGCAGGAGCGGAAGGTGGCCGGAACTGGAGCAAAAGTTCCGGTCATGCGGTACTACCGGTCAGATTCAGCAGCGTAGCGTTGACCGCGGTTTTGAAGCAAAGGAAGCAGTAGGCCGGTACTACCGCCCAGGATTAGAAGAACTTCCGGTGCCCACGATTTCTGCCATAACAGTTGGAAATCGTGGGCACCTATTTAAAGGGGCTTCTTCTCCATTGAAGCCACCTCGTCTTGACTCTCTCTCCTCCATTAATACTAGAGATTCAACTCCATATATCTCCTTCCCTAGCCACTCAAATCCCTCAAGATTTGAGAGATTGAGAGAGGAGTCCTAGATCTACAATCCTACCAAAGTGATATGTGTTTGCTTCACTCTTCCTCCGTGGAACTTGCCTTGGGCAAGAGAGGTCACCTCGAAGCTTTCTTGTTGGGAGCCTCCAATTGAGTTGTGGAGTTGTGCCCCAACCTCCGTGTAAGGGTTTTGGTCGGTGCCCCCAATACCACCGCTTAGTGGAAACTAGCTAGCCTCTGTGGCTTGCTCACCGGAGAACAAGGTGAGCCTCCGTGGCATTGGTCGACTCCGTATCACCACACCTCTCCAACATAGACTTCCCCTCAAAAGGAAGGAACTACGGGAATACATCCTTGTGTCTCCGGCCTCCACCTCTCGGTTATCTCGCACCCTTACTTGTTTACATATTGCTTGCTTGCTTGTCACTTGTAGGAAATCTATTATATTATTAAAACAACAAACATTGAACGGCTGAGATTGGATTTGAGGTAACGCAAGAAAAGAACGGCTAAGATTTAAAAGAAAAATTATAAAGGATTGACGTCACGTGGAGTCCTCGGTCTAATACAAATTGATTTGAACATCCCGTTTTGAGAGGAGTTGAGATAGAGTACGTTGTGCAATACTGATTGATCTCTTGCTATCTCTCCAGGTAACGTGTACTCTCAATTATTAATGACGTGCAATGATGTTGATTTTTATCGATCAGTACACCCGTGCAATGACGTGATTGATTTCCCGTCGTATGAATATGAATCTGCAAGCAGATGCAGATCAGTAAACCTCTACACACTAGCATCGGGAGATCGAACTCTGGCGACTTTTTTTTAAAATGGAGGCAAAAGAATTCTCTCATTCATTAATTAAGAAGAAGAGAGTGCTCAGTTAATTAATAGAAATACTACGACTTTGCTGAACATCAGCAAGTCAAGGTATAACTTATGTTAACAATATTCACGCAGTTTTGGATTTTACCTAATTTTTCAAAGCTCATGCATGATGAAATTTTAAACTTGGTAAATCATAGGTCTGTGTCATAGCTAGAAATTTCATCCATATTTATATGTATAATAAAGTATACAAATTTATAGGACTCAATAGGCATAATCAGCTTACTATGGTTGTTATGTCTTTGACAGAAATTAACCTTTTTTATTTATCAAAATGCAATAATAGTTACATAACTATTTTCACAAAGCAACTATAAATATATGAATACCTTAGACTAAATTAAAATATTGAAGACCTTATAAAAACTTTACATCATCACTTCAATTCAATCACTAAATATTAGTTCAACTTAATCTATGTTGGTTTATATATAGCTATGATTAACTTATTTAACATAACACGAAAGCATAATTGGAAATATATCAAACATATTTTAGTTACTAATAAGCTAGCCGTGCTAATGCGCGGGCCACACTGCTAGTTCATCTAGTTGCACATCTAGTGAATTTGCTTTGTGTCAAGCCCTAAAATTGAAAAAGATTAAAATTTTGTTTAGCGCCTATTCACCCCCCCCCCTCCTAGTTGCCCGTTAAGATCCTTTCAATTGGTATCAGAGCGGTAGCTCTTTGATTGGGCTTAACCGCCTAAGAGAAAATGGGCGACGAGGAACCCTTCACTAAGTCAGATTTTAACTCCCTCATGACCCAAATGGAGGCCATGATGGCAGAAATCCAAAGTCACAGAACTCAGCTTGAAGACCTTGCTAGTGGTACGTCTAGTACTACTCCACCAACCCTGGTTGACCCCTCGGATAAGCCACCCTTAAACAAGGTTGATCCAGAGAAGGTTGAGGTTATCGAGGGCGACGAGGACACAAACAATAAGGATAAACCAGCTAGAGAACAAAGCTCGGTGGTTCCACCTCCGGTGAGCTATGTGTCCGGGAGACACCTCCAAATGCCACATCTTGCTTCATGCGGTCCTCCACCACCACTTGATGCTTCTAGCTTTGCCAATTGGCAAGATAACATGCGCTCTCACATAAACTTTGTCTCTATTGAGATTTGGAGGATCATTGAGCTAGGATTTCATCCATCTTCCAAGGACTTGAACAACTTGCAACAATGGGAGCTCATCGACAAGCAACTCAATGCCTTTGCATTGCACCTCATCCACATGTCTCTCTCCGAGAAGGACAAGGTGTTTGTTCGCAACATCACCTCCGCCAAGGATGCTTGGGATGCTCTCACAAACCTTTTCATCAGCAACAAGAGTATCCAAGAATCCAAGTATAATGAAGCTCACAATGATGCGAACAACTTTGCCATGCTTGATGGTGAAAGTCCTGAAGAACTCCATAGGCGTCTCTCGACACTTAAAGTGAAGCTAATTGATCTTGGCTCTACCCAATGTGATTGGAAGTGGATGAAGATGAAGTTCATCCAAGCTCTCTTGCCCTTCTTCAAAGACACCGTGAACTCGATCAAGGAAAATGCTAACTTCCGGAAGATGATCGCACATGACATCTTGCAAGAGATGGTTGCAAGAAAGATTTCTGAGAAGAATGCGGATGATGCTCTTGCCCGAGCTCGTGGTGTTCGTGCTCCTAACCTTGCTTTGAAGGCCAAAGTTTCATATCATGAAGAAGCAAGTTTGATGGAAGAGGAAGAGACAATAAGTGGAAGCCCCGAGGACATGAAGTATGCTCATGCCGAGCATATGTCTCTCGCTCAAAGGGCATTCATGAAGAAGTGGAAGTCATCTAGCACCCCCAAGCCTAAGGCCACAAGTAGAGTGAGGACTTGCTACAATTGTGGTAACCAACACCACTTCATTGTGGATTGTCCTTATGAAAGAGTGGAGGATCACAATGGAAGACTTGTCCGCAAGGAGATGAAGGCCAAGTCATATCCTCCAAGGAACTCCGACAAGAAGAAAGCCGTTCCAATACACGCTTTGACGATTCAAGAAGAATACCTCTCCGGTGAGGATGCAAGCGATGATGAAGAAGTAGGAAGGGCCACCATTGCCATTGTCAAACATACCTCTGCGTCATCCCTCTTCACTTCTACAAATGAGTCCAGGTGCACCAACTACAAAGGGACATGTCTAATGGCTCACGCTACAAAGGTACCACCTACTCTCACACCCATCATACCTAGAAGCTTATCCTTGATGGATTGTGTTGACTCAAGTGATGATAAGGATGAGCCTAATGAAATGGACATGTTTATGTCAACCTTGCATGGGGAGACCAAAGCTCGCTTTGAGATTCTCCTAGATCAATATAACGAGTCTCTCCAACTAAATGATAAAAATGAGGAACGCATCTTTGAGTTAGAAGGGCATGCTCATGAGTATGCCGATGAAATTGCTACTCTCACTCAATCCCTTGAGGATGAGCAAGACCTTAGGATGGCACTTGAGGCATCCAAGTTGGGTCTTGAAGAATCTCATAATTTGGACATTGCTAGACTTAAAAGTGATCGAGATATTGCTCAATCCGTTGAAAATGAACTTAGGTTGCAAAATGAGAAACTTAATCTTATAATTGCTAAAGAAGCAACCAAGTTCCGTTCTAGCACTTTTATTGCAAGTTCATGTCACACTAACCCTCTTTATGAGAAAGATCCTCCCAACGGGGATAAAAGGCTTGATGAGCTTTTGAGTGCGCAAAAGCAACATGGTGACAAGACCGGACTTGGCTTCACCTCCAAGTCAAAGAAGAAGAGGAACAAGAAGAAGAACAACAAGAAGAAGTTTCTTGTACCTACTCCTCCTAAGAAGCGCATCCCAAATGACATATGCTTTGATGAGGATGACAATGTCTTTGAGGAGGGGGGTGAGCTAGTGAAGGAAGTGATTGGGAATGCCAAAAGGGCAATGCCCAATCACAACAACTTTGCAGGAAAATATAACCCTTCCTATGTTCTTTGTCGTGCTTATGATGGGCATGTATATGCCAAATTTGTTGGTTCACCTAATGAATACATTGCATGGTCTATTTGGGTACCTAAGACCCTTGTCACTAATAAAAGAGGACCCATTGAAAAATGGAAACCTAAAAACAAGACTCGATCTCTTGTAGGAATTTGCTTCTGGTGCGGGACAATGGATAATTGATAGTGGTGCTACCAATCATATGTCCAGAAGCAAAGATTTGGTGAAGGAGCTTCACACCGGTCCATCTAGTGCGGGCTACGTCACCTATGGAGACTCCTCAAGGTCAAAGGTATTGGGTCTTGGTAAAGTTGTCATCTCTCAAAATGTTACCGTGGAAGATGTCATGCTTGTTGAGACTCTCTCTTACAATTTACTTTTCGTAGCTCAACTTGCCGATATGGGCTTTGCAACTTTCTTTGATGTTGGGATTGTGGTTCTTTTGTGGAGAAATTCTCTTAAAGTAGCCTTTGTTGGGCATGTAAAAAATGGCTTATATGTGATTGACTTCTCGGAGAAAGTCACTAAAGCCGCGATGTGCCTAATGGCTAAAGTTGACGTGGGATGGCTTTGGCATCGCCGGCTAGGCCACATCAATATGAGAACTTTGCAAAGTCTTCACAAAGGTAACCACATCCTAGGACTAATCGATCTTACATTTGCCAAAGATCGTGTGTGTAGAGATTGCATTGAAGGAAAGATGCATGAACTTCCTCACCCTAGCAAGACAATTATTTCTTAGAGCTCCTTCACATGGACATCTTTGGCCCTCCAACTCATGCAAGTCTAGGAGGAAAGAAGTATTGTTTGGTGATTGTTGATGACTACTCAAGATATACATGGGTCTATGATACGTCTCAAACATATCTATAATTTTTTATGCTCCATGCTTGTTTTTACACCATTTGCTTAGTGTTTCGTTACACTTCGTGGCATTTTTATGCATTTTCCTGAACTAACCTATTAACAAGATGCCACAGTGCCAGTTCCCTGTTTTTTGCTGTTTTTGTGTTTCAGAAAAGTTATACAGGAAATATTCTCAGAATTGGATGAAACAAAAGCCGAACATCCAGATATTAAACGAAGCTTCCAGAAGACCGAAGAGGAGACAGAGCCGAGCCAGAGGGTGGCCTCACCACCAGGGGTGCGGTCCAGGCCCTGGTCGCGCCGCCCTATGGTGAGGGCCCCCTGGTCCACCTCTGACACTGCCCCTTCGCCTATAAAGACCCCCAAATGGGAAAAACCTAAACACCCGATCAATTTTCCAAAAACACATCACGATCCGCCGTCGTCGTCGACCCGAGATCGGGAGGGTCTAGAAGCTCTTCCCGGCACCCTGCCAGAGAGGGGAAACGCCATCAGAGGCCTTCTTCATCGCCATGCTTGCCTCCGGCGCGATGAGTGAGTAGTCTACCTTGGACTATGGGTCCATAGTAGTAGCTAGTTGGTTGTCTTCTCCACCATGTGCTTCATGTTTAGATCTCGTGAGCTGCCTTACATGATCGAGATCACCGTTATGTAATTCTAGATGTTGTGTTTGTTGGGATCCGATGAATATTGGTGTTATGATTGAGTTGATGTGCTGAATATTATCTTATGTTATCTCTATGTTGTTTATGATCTTGCATGCTCTTCGTTGTTAGTAGCTATCTTGGCCGAGTAGATACTAGTGACTCCAAGAGGGGGTATTTATGCTCGATAGTTGGGTTCATGCCTCTATTTAATCTGGGGAGTGACAGAAACCTCTAAGGCTGTAGATGTGTTGTTGCCACTAGGGAGAAAACAACATTCTTATGTCCAAGGACATATTCTTTGTTTACATTACACACTTTGCTTAATGCAGTTATCTATTGTTCGCAACTTAATATTCACGGGGTCCTCGGATGATTCCCCGTGGGTGGATTATTAGTCATAGATGCAGTTGGATGGCGGTCTATGTATCTTGTTGTAATGCCCAGAGTAAATCTCATAGTGATCCTCGTTATCTTTATTCTATCAATTGCCCAACTGTAATTTGTTTACCCAGCATGTCGTTATTTATCTTATGGAGAGACACCACTAGTGAACTGTGGACCCCGGTCCAATTTCCTTTACATTGTTATTACCTGTTTACTTTACTCGCACTGTTTACTTTCTCGCATACTACTATTGCTTTCCACTCGATACGCTCATTCCTTTGTTTACAGCAAACCGGTGAGATTGACAACCTCATCGTAAGTTGGGAGCAAAGTTCTTGGTTGTGTTGTGTGCAGGTTCCGCGTTGCTACTAGTTGAAGATGCGCTAACAAGTATCGTTAATGGCACCCTTGTTGGAGTGTCACTAGGCTAGCAAGCATCACCTTCTTGAGTTTGGCTTTTTTCTACTGGATTGACATACCTTGGTTTCATAACTGAGGGAAAACTTGCTGCTATATTCATCACACCTTCTCTTAGGGTTCCCAATTGGCCGGTCATTTACATCATCAACTACATGCCAACAAAACACTAACAAGTTTTCTGGCACCATTCAACACCGCGCCATCAACAAGTTTTCTGGTGCTGTTGCCGGGGAAAAAGAAGACTTCTGCAAGGGGAGTTTTGCACGCACATCCTTTACTTTGTTTTAAGTTTTGCTTTACTTTATTTTTACTTGCATCATTTTATCAAAAACACACAAAGTTTAGTTTCCTATTAGTTGTTACTTTATTACTTTTAGTTCATTATGTTGTTCCCTAAGTACGTTTTGGAGGACCTCTTAGTAGGTAGTGGTTCTATTATTGGGAAAAGTAATATTGAGGAGTTCTTTAATCATATTAGTATGCATAAAGATGTTGAGGATAAGTCTTTGGCTGAGCTTGCTCCTAGTTATGAAGTTGCTTCTGCCTATTTAGTTCACATGTTGGAAGCTAGGTTTGCTAGCCTTAATCCTTTTATGCTACACATGTTTCTTAAGCTTCATGATATTGAAGACCCTGAAAAGAAAGCTTTTATCTCAGAAACTTTGCATAGAGAATTTAGAGATGTTGCCATTGAAGCTAGGAAAGTTTTTAAGCGTTTTAATAAGCTTGGCTCACATGTAGAGGTTGTTGGTACAACCAATGAAGATTTCAGAGTACCAATACTTTGTAAACTTGTAGGAATTCATGATGCTTTAGAAAAGAATTTCAATTGGATTTGTCCTGAAAATCTTTTTTATGAAAGTAGTGTACCAAAGTGTGATCATAAAGGATCTTCAAAAACTCATTTGGACACAATTCAATTCATTGTTGAAAAGACTCCTACAATTGATCTTAATGCCTCTTTCGATATTACTTGATTCGCACTTTCTATGCCTAGCTCAAAGGCATTAAAGAAAAGCACTCTTGGGAGATAACCCAATGTTTTACTTTCAGTTATTTTTCTTTTATTTGAGTCTTGGAAGTTATTGATACTGTAATGACCTCTTCTTATCATTTTTATTTTGTTTTTGTGCCAAGATAAGCCTCTAATTTGAGTGAGGTAAGATTTGGGGATGTTGCTGTCCTGAAATAGATTTCGGTGCTGCACCGTAAAAATTCGTGAAAATTCTCAGAATATCTTTTGGACCTGAGATTTCTTGTGCATATGCCCCACGTTATATCCAAACTTTCATTAGTTTAACACTTTATGATTTGAGCAACATAAAACCCTCTAAAAATTGTACCTTTGTCAGCTGTTCTATTTTGATAGATTTTGCCATTATTTGTGTTTGCCTCTCGATCACTTTCTTTTTGAGTTCTTTTGATCACAGAACTTTTGGGGAAGTTGCTACAGTAGTATATACTTTATATGTGGTGGTTTTGAGTTTAAACCTGAAGCAAAAAAGGGGTTGATTCATTATTATGCTTACACTAATGTTGCTAATAGAATTGTGTTGAGTTTTGTATGAAGGAAGTTTTCAAGTGTAGGGATTCGAGAATGATGAGATGAGTTGAAGAATGGACAAAAGCTCAAGCTTGGGGATGCCCACGCACCCCAAGAAATATCCAAGAGGTACAAGCATCAAAGCTTGGGGATGCCCCCGAGGCACCCCTTCTTCATCGGCAAAAATCAGGTCACCTTTCGACACACTATATTTTTATTGCTTTTTCTTGGAGTGTCAGTTGTTTTAGTTTTCAGTTTTGTTTAGTTTTGTTTTCTGCAATAAATTGTTGGACCCCAACAAATTTCTTTTGGAGAAGTTGCCTTGCTTTTTATTTGCCAAGAACACTCCGTTTTTCACTCTTATCATTCAACGAGTGTTCTCTTTTTCTGCTACTGCGTTTAGCTTTCATTTTTTTGCCTTGATTTGTGTTCAGATCTTGTTATATCTTTACATCAAGGTGTATTTTGACCTCTGGTCCATGTTGGTATTAATCAAAAGAGTTATTTCAAAAAGGTTCGAATGGTGTTGGAAAAGAGAAAAAAATTCATGCAAAAAAAAGTGGTACAAAAAGGAGCTTGTGTAGACTGCGGCCTAGGCTTTTGCATGTCGTGCTTGATGTATTTTTGATAGTATGCTTAGTGGTTTTGCTGTTGCATGATTTGTCTCAAATGACTGAGATTGCTTAATGAGCCTTTGAAAAAATCATGCGTTGTTTTTATTATTTGGAAGCATTATTTTGGTTTTCTCCTTGATGCTTTATTTGGCTTGACTCATACAAAGTCGCCATAAGCCTCTATGATCATTTAGTTTTTGACGTTTGATGCCATATTATGCTTCTTTTAATGTTGCTTTGTCGCTTTGCATGATTATGGCCGGTATTGCTCTCTTAGTTGGTCGCTCCTAGTCTTTTGCTAGCCCTCATTTTTTACTGAGTATGAGCTCTACTCGTGCATCCAACTCCTAAAAAACCAAGTTGTTCCAATGTGTCCACCATACATACCTATTAGCAATTTGCTATTCCAAAGTACATTTGACTTGCTTTTATCTATCCTTCAAATTAAACTCTTTTTGGTGTTATGCAAAAATTGGTCAGTAAAGCTCTCACGAACCTGATGGCATAGATTACTTTTCTCGTTCTTAAAATTTTGACATTATGGCACTCTTATGTTGAGTTGTTATGCTTGCAAGTTGTAAGTTGGAAATTAGCCAAACCATGCAGTCATGGGGTAAGCTTTCAACATTGCACTTCTTATTTGAGTTGATATCGTGATCATTTGTTTATGGATACTCGCGATGTGAAACAAGTTGGGAATCTTGCGGGATCATGGAGTTCTTATATGTGTTAGGGAAACGCCTGGGCCGCTAATTGTTGGCGTGTGGGTGACGGCACCAGAAGATTCCTTGTGCGTGGTGAATGACCAGCCCGTTGAGAACCCCAAGAGGAAGGTATGATGAGTATAGCAGCTAGTTTTCCCCCAGTTAAGAAACCAAGGTATGTCGATCTTGGAGAGGAGAGACAAACGACTGAAGGTGATGCGGACTGGCTTAGCAACAGCTTCAGACAATTTATATATGGCGCCTCGTCCAAGCTTTGCTTTGCTAGCAGCAACGTGGAACCTGCACACAACACAACCAAGTACTTTGTTCCCAACTTGCGATGAGCTTGTCAATCTCACCGGTTTGCTTGAAACAAATGTTATGAGCGTATCGAGTGGAAAACTGTAGAAAGTATGCGAGTAAAATAACAGTGCGAGTAAAGTAAACAGGTGATAGCAATATGATGGAAATATGACCGGGGTCCACAGTTCACTAGTGGTGTCTCTCCATAAGATAAATAACACATGCTGGGTAAACAAATTACAGTTGGGCAATTGATGGAATAAAGATAATGTGATATGTCAAGAAGATCACTATGAGATTTACTCTGGGCATTACAACAAAATACATAGACCGCCATCCAACTGCATCTATGACTAATAATCCACTTGTGGCGAATCAATCCGAGAACTCCACAAGTATTAAGTTGCGAACAACAGATAATTGCATTAAGCAAAGTGTGTAATGTAAACAAAGCATATGCCCTTGAGCATATGAATGTTGTTTTCTCCCTAGTAGCAACAGCACATCTATAACCTTAGAGGTTTCTGTCACTCCCCCAGGTTAAATAGAGGCATGAACCCACTATCGAGCATAAATACCCCCTCTTGGAGTCACAAGCAACTACTCGGCCAAGATAGCTACTAACAACGGAGAGCATGCAAGATCATAAACAACATAGAGATAACAAAAGATATATTTCAGTATAGCAACTCAATCATAACACCAATATTCATCGGATCCCAACAAACCAAACATGTAGAATTACATAACGGTGATCTCAATCATGTAGAGCAGCTCATGAGATCTAAACATGAAGCACATGGTGGAGAAGACAACCATCTAGCTACTGCTATGGACCCATAGTCCAAGGTAGACTACTCACTCATCGCTCCGGAGGCAAGCACGGCGATGAAGAAGACCTCCGGTGGCGATTCCCCTCTCCAGCAGGGTGCCGGGAAGAGCTTCTGGACACTCCCGATCTTCGGGTCGACGGCGGCGGCGGATCATGATGTGTTCTGGAAAAGTGATCGGGTCCTTAGGTTTTTCCCGTCGGGGGGTCTTTATAGGCGAAGGGGCGATGTCAGAGGTGGGGCCAGGTGGCCTCACACCTCCTACTCTCCTTCGGATCTCTGGAAGCTCCCGGACAAAATAAGACTTCAGGAACCTGTTTCGTCCAATTCCGAGAATATTTCCTGTGTATCACTTCAGAAACACAAAAATAGCAGAAAACGGGGAACTGGCACTGTGGCAACTTGTTAGTAGGTTAGTTCCAGAAAATGCATAAAAGTGCCACGAAGTGTAACGAAACATTGGGCAAATGGTGTAAAAACAAGCATGGAGCATCAAAAATTATAGATACGTCGGAGACGTATCAAGCATCCCCAAGCTTAACTCCTTCTCGTCCTCGAGTAGGTAAGTGATAACAAAATAATAATTTTTGAGGTGACATGCACCTACACAATCTTGATCATATATGTAAGCATTTGTGAGCTGGGATCATAAGAACTTAAAACATGGGCATGAAGATATAATCTTAACAATAGAAACTTAGCAACCATGTTGTAAACATGCAAATGAACACAAACAAAAGATCATGAAAATGAAACAATGAAAGTCAAACATGTGTTCAAATCATAAGGAAAAACATACAAATGGTTTTCAGCTTGTCCTTCAAAGAGAGCAAAACATAAATGCATAGGACACCTTCAAGTTTAAGAGAGCGACTAGATACAAATAATTTAAGAACAAGTGAAACCAACAATATGAATCAATCAATGAAAACTTTGGGACAATGCACATTATACTAAGAATGACAACTATGCTCTCTTAATGGTGCATAAAGATAGAAGGTGGTGACTCAACATAAAAGTAGAAGAAAGGCCCTTCGCAGAGGGAAGCAGTGATTGCAAGTTTTATAACCTTCAAAAATTATGGTACTTACCGGCTTTGAGCTCTCATTGCCCCCATCATAAGCATCTTGAATGGTTAAAGTTAATGCGAGAACAATTATGATGCATATGCTTGACAAATCATAAGTTGAAAACCTCGTGTCCCGTGAATACGAGTACCCAAACCTCATGCTACTTTACTTAGAGTCCCAAGCAAGGCTCTTGTCATTGTAAATATATGCATATCATTGAGAACCGCCAACGGGGTACCTCCGTGCCCGATGACATGGAACAAGCCCACATCAAAATGACAGGACAAGCAGACAATGAACACCTCGACATCTCTTTTATTTGCAATTTGTTTAGCTTTTTATTGTGAGATGCGTCGTCGAATGTTCACCATGGGTATGCTGCAAATTTCCACCATGAATTATGCATGGCTTAGATTAGCGGCCCGGCGTTTCCCTAACACATATACAAACTCCATGATGCCCACAAGATTCCCAATTCATTTCACACCGCGGGCATCCATAAACAAAAGATCACGATATCAACTCAAATAAGAAGTGCAATGTTGAAAGCTTGCCCATGACTGCATGGCTGGGCTAGTCTCCAACTTACAACTTGCAAGCATAACAACTCAACATAAGAGACCACAATGTAAAAAAAATTATAACAGGAAAAAGTAAAGTGTGCCTTCCGATTCGTGAGAGCTTTACTGAACGAATTTCGCATAACACTGGTAAGAGTTTAATTTGAAGAGAAAATAAAAACAAGTCAAATTTACTTGGAATAGCAAATTGCTAGTAGGTATGTATGGTGGACACTTTGGAAAACTTTGGCTTTTAGGAGTTGGATGCACGAGTAGAGCTCATACTCAGTACAAGGCGAGGGCTAGCAAAAGACTGGGAGCGACCAACTAAGAGAGCAATAATGGTCGTAATCATGCAAAGCGACAAAGCAACATTAAAAGAAGCATAAGATGGCATCAAAAGTCAAAAACTAAATGATCATAGAGGCTATTGGCGACTTTGTAAGAGTCTAACATGTGTGAGCATGCGCCAAGTCAACCCAAATAAAGCATCAAGGAGAAAACCAAAATAATGCTTCCAAATAATTAAAACAATGCATGATTTTTTCAAAGGCTCATTAAGCAATCTCAGTTATTTGAGACAAGTCATGCTACAGAAAAACCACTAAGCATACTATCAAAAAGACATCAAGCATGACATGAAAAAGCCTAAGCCGCAGTCTACACAAGCTCCTTCTTGTACCACCATTTTGCATAAAGCTTTTTCTCTTTTCCAACACCATTTGAAATTTTTTAAGACACCTCTTTTGATGAAAACCAATAAAGATCAGAGGAAAAAATACACCTTGATGAAAAGATATGACAAGGTCTGAACGCAAATCAAGGCGAAAACGAAAACCAAAAGCAGTAGCAGAAAAAGAAGAACACCCGATCAAATCTGTTTTTCACTCTTATCGCTCAACGAGTGTTCTTGGCAAATGAAAACGAGTACATCTCCTCCAAAGGAAATTTGTTGGGGTCCAACCATTTATTGCAGCAAACAAACTAAACTAACTAAGAAAACTAAAACAACTGATGCTCCAAGAAAAACATATAGTGCATGAAGCAATAAAAATATAGTGTCTTGAAAGGTGACCTGATTTTTGCCGATGAAGAAGGGGTGCCTCGGGGCATCCCCAAGCTTTGATGCTTGTACTTCTTGGATATTTCTTGGGGTGATGCATGGGCATCCCCAAGCTTAAGCTTTTGTCCATTCTTCAACTCATCTCATTGTAACAACTCAGAATTTGTAATCCAAGTCTTATTAAATAAAGTGCCCCATTTTAGACCCAAATAAAACTTTTTAGTTATTATTTCATGCATACTTGTATTCCCTCTTATATGAATTCTATGATTTTATGTGTGCTATTTTTGATTGAGCATTGGTTAGATACTTCTAAGTGAACCAACAGAAGCAATTAAGAAAGATACTAGGAGCCAAAAGAACCAAAACCAAAAATAGGTAAGAAAGAGATAAAGTTAATATGATCTAGAAACTGTTAATGACTACACCACTTTGAGCCATTAGATTAAGCAATCTACAGCTCACCTGCAGGTCTAATCTTTTAGTTGACCTTAACCAAGTTATGAACTAACTCAACCAGCAAAGATCTACAAAAATTTCAAACCAGAACACTACTCAAACTTGAGCCAAAGTTTGAATCCAAAACAGCAACCATCTCAAATTTGAAATATAAAATTTCGCAAAACTCATTCTTTCTCCATAACAAAAATATGCCTGGGTACCTTATCCAATATGATGAACACCCAAACTCGAAATTTTTGAAAAATCAAATTTGGAGTTCTTGCGGGCATTTCGTCGAACGGTGGCAGAAGAAAATCGAGGGAGATCATGTTTCACTGGTGCAGCACTGTTCTAGCGCGACCAAGCGCTGTAGCCATGCTCTCTGGCCACCCCTCGATCGATTCCAGCCCCCTCTGCCCCGACCCAAGCCAGGAGAAACGGAGGAACGGCGAGGTTCGCAACCAGGGCCCCCTCCCAGGAACCATCTGTCCCGCGCGATGCCGACCAACGTGAAGGCGCCAGAGGCGACCCACAGTCCCCCGCGGCCGACCCAGCAACTCCCCAGCACGCGAGCGTGGCCGCCGTGACCGGAGGAGGCTTCACACGCTGCCAGGACCCCCGCAACGGCGAGCTTCTGGCCGAGCTTGTCCCCGTCGCCTCGGCCTATAAAACCCCCCTCCGATCAAACGAAGAAGCTCACCCAGTCCCCAGCTACCTCCCAGACATCGCCGCTCACTCCCTCTCGCTCTGGTTCGCCGTAGCCAGCTTCGCCGGCGCGGTACTGGATAGGAGGAGCGCCGCCGCGTTCGAGCACCAGGGAGCGAACTTCTGCAGGGAATCGGAGGAGGAGGAGTACCGCAGCCGATCCCGAGCGTCGCCGTCGAGTTTCGCTTCCTCTACGCCTCGCCATCGCTGTCGAACACTCGTCACTGCTCGCAGGTGAGCTCCCGCCGTGACTGAGGAAGAAGACGATCACCAGCCGTTAGATCGAGATCCGACGGTAACTTACCGATTCGGGATTTGTTAAGTGCGCTGACACCCCGACCCCACCTGTCAGCTCCCATTTGTTATTTTCCCGCCGAAGCGAAGCGTTTTCGGCCGGCCCGTTCGGGTTTGCTCAGAAATCGGCCCAGCTCGTTTCGAATTAGGTCCGAATCGTTTTTAATTAAATTCCCGCCCTTTTCTTTTATTTCAAATCTGTTTCAGATGTTATTTTCAAACTTTAATTCCTAAAAGTTTTACAAATCCAAATTTAGCAAATAAATATTCGTTGGAAAGCTTATAACATGCTCTATCAAATGGTACTGGTTAGAACTCAGAATAAGTTAAGAATAAAATTAGTTATGAATAGGGTGTTCATAGCTTGTTAATTAATGAAAGATTTCTAGAAAATTATTTAAGCCATCAAAAATCATGAAAATAAAAGTATGAACTCACTAATGAACCCTCTTACTGTTAGCCAACACTAACCTACCCCAAACCATATTAGTGGGATCATTTGGACCCTAGTCCAAACCTATTTGGTAGCATAAAATGATAGATCAATTGCACACTTAGAATTAAATTTGTCCTCAATGCAATTCACTTAGTGGACCATTCCCACTTGAACTTGCCTTAATAACCCTAACCCACCTCCAATGCTGCACAAGTGAACCCCGTGTGCCACTTGGTAGGAAATCGAGCTTGCACACTTGAAGAAAAATTTAGAAGAAAAACTTACAATCCAACACCCCAACAATGCAACCCCATTGCTTGGTTAGCAAACAAAGATGTGTGCTTGGTGTGTTATTAGCGTGGTGAAGTGATGGTGTGCTTTGTGTTTATTCGTTATTAGACGCTAGTACTGCCGAGGAGGATATTGGAGGGGATTATTATTATCAAGAAGAAGAAGAAAACCCCGGACACTTTGCCAACCAAGGCAAGCCATCTTTTGATTCATACTCCCCCTGCCTAGTTTTATTATTGCATACTACTTGTTTTAAGTAAATTGCATGATTGAATTGCTAGAGTAGAAGGATAGAAGTAAAGTGATATCTTGGTTATCAAGAGCATCAAGCTGAGTTTATCCAACCCTAGTTAGTAGTATCATCACCCAATGTGGTTGCTTAGTCGCTAATAAAAGTTGATGCTATCTCTGGGGGAACCCCATTTGAAAGGTGGGGACTTGAACTTGAAACTCAAAATGGGAGATTGCTCCTATATGATGGCTTTGGAAGAGAAATTAAACTTGACTAAGAACTATGAAATACATTTCTCAATGACAACGAGTGATGTACCATGGGAGCCAATTTTACCGTACAACCACATTACCCCTATATGGGAAGGGGCTTAATCCGTAGCTTGTTTATCTTAGTATGGGAGGTCTTGCATCAAATATTCATGGAAGGACTCCACGGGCGGATACTTCTTGAGCAAGTGGATTCCACTAACCCGGTACCCGGGATGGGCAGAACTAGAGGCGCCGGAGCGGGAAGTCCGTATCCCGGGCTCTAGGGAAGAATCCTATACTAGGATGGGCAAGTGAAAGATTTTGTTTGATTATCTGAACCTCGCATACTTTGTGTATGTCGAACCGTGGATTTCTCCCGGCAGATGTATCGACTTTTGTGGGTAAAGTGTACCCCTCTGCAGAGGTTTTGAAACTATTCGAATAGCCGCGTCCGCGGTCATGGACGGTTGGCAAGCTGTACTTGACTTTTGTCAGAACTAAAAGTGAAAATGGTGACTTGGTGAATGACTTGACTAGATTATGATGGACACTTGAAATCCTCTATAGATGGACTTAGAGAACTAAATATCTTTCCTTTAAATGAACATTCTTGGGAAATAAAACTAGCTTTTGCAAATAACTTAGTGCTTAGTCCACCATATCAACCTTGCATTTCTACTTCGTCACTTCATTTATAAGTTGGTTTGCGAGTGCATCCAATGTACTCACGGCTGTGTCCCTGGCTATCAACTTGGCCAGACTATGGGGAGGAATATCAGGATGAAGGGTATGAAGAAGAGTACCAGAACTAAGCTCATCTCCGTGAGTCGCCAATTGCCTGTAGGGAGAAGGCATGGGCCGAAGACGTTATTTCCGCTGCTATATTGTGTTGTAATATGACTTGGTCTATATGACCATTGTATTTGAATCATCGTATTGTAATGGAACTGAGTACCAACTACGTTATGTATATCGCAACAATGTTTCTGGGATTGCGGTGGAATACATAACGGGCACTTCAAATTTGTATTAAATTTGAGGTCGTCACACTCATCATTCTCCAATCCCTACACTTGAAAACTTCCTTCATACAAAACTAAACACAAATCTATTAGCAACATTAGTGCAAGCATAACATATAATCAACCTCTTTTTGCTTCAGGTTTCAACCCAAAACCACCACATATATAGCAAATACTACTGTAGCAACTTCCCCAAAAGTTTCGTGATCAAAAGAACTCAAAAGAAAGCGATAAAGCGGCAAACACAAATATTGGCAGAAATCTGTCAAAACAGAACAGCTGACAAAGGTCAAATTTTGGAGGGGTTTTCTGTTGCTCAAATCAAAAAGTGTTCAACTAACAAAAGTTCGGATATAACCTGGGGCATATGCACAAGAAATCTCAGGTCCAAAAGATATACAGAGGATTTATACGAATTTTTATGGTACAGCACCGAAAACAGTTTCAGGACAGCAACATCCCCAAATCTTTACCTCACTCGAATTAGAGGCTTCTCTTGGCACAAAAACAAAATAAACAAGATAAGGAGCGGTCATTACAGTAGTAATGACTTCCAAGACTCAAATAAAAGAAAAAGTACTGAAAATAAAACATTGGGTTATCTCCCAAGAGTGCTTTTCTTTAACGCCTTTGAGCTAGGCGCAGAAAATTGCGAATCAAGTAATATCAAGTGATGAAGCATCAAGCTCATAATTTGCTCTAAGAATAGAGTCAAAAAGTAATTTCTTTCTTTTCCTAGGGAAGTGTTCCATACCTTTCTTTAGTGGGAATTGATATTTGATAGTGCCTTCCCTCATATCAATGATGGCACCTATAGTTCGAAGAAAGAGTCTTCCCAAAATAATAGGACATGAAGCATGGCATTCAACATCCATAACAAGAAAATCAACGGGAACAAGGTTATTGTTAACCACAATAAGAACATCATTAATCCTTTCCAAAGGTTTCTTCTTAGCAACATCAGCAATAGGAACATCAAAATAACACTTTTATAGCGGTGGTAAATCAAGCATGTCATAAATTTTTCTAGGCATGATAGAAATACTAGCACCTAGATCACATAAAGCATGGAAATCATAACCATTAACATGCATATCAATGATGGGTTCCCAACCATCTTCTAACTTCTTGGGAACGGAGGCTTTTTGCTTCAACTTTTCATCCCTAATTTTCATGAGAGCATTGGTAATATGCTTAGTAAAAGCAACATTTAAAGAACTAGCATTGGGAGTCAAAGCAAGCTTTTGCAAGAACAAAATAACTTCAGATATATTGCAGCCATCAACATCAAAATCATTAAAAGAAGTAGAGCTATCATCTCCTACACTCCGAAAAATTTCAGAACTCTTTTGAGAAAAAGTTTTGGCAGTTTTAGGCTTTTTAACACAAGGAGTGGGAGTTTTCTCTACACCAATCAAAGTAAGAGGATTGCTAGCATTAGGAACAACATCATTAGAGGTAGTAATTGTACATACCTTCATCTCTCTAGCCATCTCATCTTCTCTTTCCCACCTGGCATGCAATTCCGCTAACAATCTAATATTTTCATCAATTCCAACTTGGATAGCATTAGCAGTAGCAAAAACATTGTTCTCTTTCACATCATTAGGAAACACTTTTAATTTCAGAAGTTCAACATCATGAGCAAGGCTATTAACTTTAGAAGCAAGAATATCAATTTTGCCTAACTTTTCCTCAACATACTTGTTAAAAGCAGTTTGCTTACCGATGAAGTCCTTGAGCATTAACTCAAGCTCGGAGGGCGCGGCCCTAGTGTTGTTGTAGGAATTACCATAAGAGTTACCATAACCATTACCATTGGTAGAAGGATATGGCCTATAATTGTTACTAGCAAAATTGTTCCTATAAGCATTGTTGTTAAAATTATTGTTTCTAATGAAATTCACATCAACATGCTCTTCTTGAGCAACCAAAGAGGCTAAAGGAACATTATTAGGATCAACATGAGTCCTATCATTAGCAAGCATAGCCATAATGGTATCAATCTTATCATTCAAGGAAGAGGTTTCCTCAACAGAATTTACCTTCTTACCTTGTGGAGCTCTCTCGGTGTGCCATTCGGAGTAATTTACCATCATGTTGTCAAGTAGCTTTGTTGCGGCGCCCAAGGTAAGGGACATAAAAGTGCCTCCAGTAGCTGAATCAAGTAGGTTCCTCAAAGAAAAATTCAGTCTTGCATAAAAAGTTTGGACAATCATCCAAGTAGTCAGTCCATGAGTGGGGCAATTCTTTATCATAGATTTCATTCTTTCCCAAGCTTGAGCAACATGTTCATTATCAAACTGAGTAAACTTCATAATATTGCTACACAAAGATATAATCTTAGCAGGAGGATAGTATCTACCAATAAAAGCATCCTTACACTTAGCCCATGAATCAATACTATTCTTAGTCAAAGACAGCAACCAATCTTTAGCTTTTCCTCTCAAAGAAAAAGGAAACAACTTGAGCTTAATAATATCACTTTCTACATCCTTATATTTCTGCATCTCACATAGCTCAACAAAATTGTTGAGATGAGCTGCAGCATCTTCAGTACTAGCACCGGAGAATTGCTCTTTCATAACAAGGTTCAACAAAGCAGGCTTAATCTCATAAAAGTTTGCAGCAGGAGCAGGTGGTGCAATAGGAGTGCAGATAAAATCACTATTGTTTGTGCTAGTAAAGTCACACAACTTGGTGTTTTCAGGATTGGCCATTTCAGCAAAACGAAAGTAAACAAGTAAAAACAACTACCAAGGATTCTATTTTTTTGGGTTTTTGATATAAAATGATGCAGGTAAAATAAATAAAGTAAAGCAAAACAATAACAAAGTAAAGGATGTGCGTGCGAAAAACTCCCCTTGCAGAAGTCTTCTACTTCCTCCCCGGCAATGGCGCCAGAAAAAGAGCTGCTGGCGTGTGGGTGACAGCACCAGAAGATTCCTTGTGCGTGGTGAATGACCGGCCCGTTGGGAACCCCAAGAGGAAGGTATGATGAGTATAGCAGCTAGTTTTCCCTCAGTTAAGAAACCAAGGTATGTCGATCTTGGAGAGGAGAGACAAACGACTGAAGGTGATGCGGACTGGCTTAGCGACAGCTTCGGACAATTTATATATGGCGCCTCGTCCAAGCTTTGCTTTGCTAGCAGCAACGTGGAACCTGCACACAACACAACCAAGTAATTTGTTCCCAACTTGCGATGAGGTTGTCAATCTCACCGGTTTGCTTGAAACAAAGGTTATGAGCGTATCAAGTGGAAAACAGTAGAAAGTATGTGAGTAAAATAACAGTGCGAGTAAAGTAAGCAGGTGATAGCAATATGATGGAAATAGGACCGGGGTCCACAGTTCACTAGTGGTGTCTCTCCATAAGATAAATAACACATGCTGGGTAAACAAATTACAGTTGGGCAATTGATAGAATAAAGATAACGTGATATGTCAGGAAGATCACTATGAGATTTACTCTGGGCATTACAACAAAATACATAGACCGCCATCCAACTGCATCTATGACTAATAATCCACTTGTGGCGAATCAATCCGAGAACTCCACAAGTATTAAGTTGCGAACAACAGATAATTGCATTAAGCAAAGTGTGTAATGTAAACAAAGCATATGCCCTTGAGCATATGAATGTTGTTTTCTCCCTAGTAGCAACAACACATCTACAACCTTAGAGGTTTCTGTCACTCCCCCTGGTTAAATAGAGGCATGAACCCACTATCGAGCATAAATACCCCCTCTTGGAGTCACTAGCAACTACTCGGCCAAGATAGCTACTAACAACGGAGAGCATGCAAGATCATAAACAACATAGAGATAACAAAAGATATATTTCAGTACAGAAACTCAATCATAACACTAATATTCATCGGATCCCAACAAACCAAACATGTAGAATTACATAATGGTGATCTCAATCATGTAGAGCAGCTCATGAGATCTAAACATGAAGCACATGGTGGAGAAGACAACCATCTAGCTACTGCTATGGACCCATAGTCCAAGGTAGACTACTCACTCATCGCTCTGGAGGCAAGCATGGCGATGAAGAAGACCTCCGGTGGCGATTCCCCTCTCTGGCAGGGTGCCGGGAAGAGCTTCTGGACCCTCCCGATCTTCAGGTCGACGGCGGCGGCGGATCGCGATGTGTTCTAGAAAAGTGATCGGGTCCTTAGGTTTTTCCCGTCGAGGGGTCTTTATAGGCGAAGGGGCGATGTCAGAGGTGGGGCCAGGTGGCCTCACACCTGGCTAGCGCGGCCCAGGCCCTGGCCGCGCCGGCCTGGTGTGTGGGGCCCCTGTGGCCCCCCTCCTACTCTCCTTCGGATCTCTGGAAGCTCCCGGACAAAATAAGACTTCAGGAACTCGTTTCGTCCAATTCCGAGAATATTTCCTGTGTATCACTTCTGAAACACAAAAATAGCAGAAAACAGGGAACTGGCACTGTGGCAACTTGTTAGTAGGTTAGTTCCGGAAAATGCATAAAAGTGCCACGAAGTGTAACGAAACATTGGGAAAATGGTGTAAAAACAAGCATGGAGCATCAAAAATTATAGATACGTTGGAGACGTATCACTAATCTAAGCCATGCATAATTCATGGTGGAAATTTACAGCATGCCTATAGTGGACATTCGACGATGATACGTCTCAAACGTATCTATAATTTTTGATGCTCCATGCTTGTTTTTGCACCATTTGCCTTGTGTTTTGTTACACTTTGTGGCGTTTTTATGCGATTTCCGGAACTAACCTATTGACAAGATGCCACAGTGCCAGTTCCCTATTTTCTGCTGTTTTTGTGTTTCAGAAAAGCTACACAGGAAATATTCTCAGAATTGGACGAAACAAAAGCCAGAAGTCTTATTTTTCCCGGAAGCTTCCCGAAGACCGAAAGAGAGCCGGAGGGGGGCCAGAGGATGACCTCACACATAGGTGGCGTGGCCCAGGCCCTGGCCGCGCCACCCTGGTGTGAGGAGCCCCTGGCTGCCCCCTGACGACGCCCCTTTGCCTATATAAAGCCTCGGGACGGAAAACCCTAGAGGAGTCGACGTTTTTCCCAGAACAGTTCCGCAGCTCCGCCGCCATCGAAGATAAATTTTGGGGGACAGAAGTCTCTGTTCCGGCACCCTGCTGGGATGGGGAAGTGCCCCCAGAGCAATCTCCATCGGTCTCCATCGCCGTCTCCGCCGTCTCCATCGACCTCACCGCCAGCTCCATCAACCTTGCTCTCTCCTATGATGAGGAGGGAGTAGTTCATCCCCGGGGCTGAGGGCTCTACCGGTAACTATGTGGTTCACCTCTCTCTCCCATGATGTGATCTTTATGTGATCGTGAGCTTTGTACCTAGTTGAATTGGTAGATGTTATTATTCAGATATTATGCTACTCCTATGCTTTATTATTGTACTCTCCGGAGATACCTCATATCATGGTGTAAATGTGACTAGTGTGTGCATCATGTGTATCGTTTTGGTTAATGTCTCTATGAATATGGTGTTTGTTGGAACCATCTAGTGCATTTACGGTGATAGTGTGGGACAATCTAGTTTGGGTACATACGGACTTTGAGGAGTGCTTCGTAGCCCTACGCATGATTATTGTATGTTTTCCATTGGAGAATTGTTTGAGTTGCATATTGATGATAGCATCTATTGGTTCAATTATGTTATATTTGTTGGGAGTGTGTCCACTACTGAAAGTATGATCCCTAGGCCTTGTTTCCAAGCATTGCACACCGTTTACTTCCTGTTTTGTTACATGTTTGCTTGCAGCGATACTTATTCCATATGGCATTTACTACTCATTATCATCACTACTACTTGTATTTCACTATCTCTTCGCCGAACTAGTGCACCTATACATCTGACAAGTGTATTGGGTGTGTTGGGGACATAAGAGACTTTCTGTATCGTAATTGTAGGGTTGTTTGAGAGGGATAGCTTTGACCTCTTCCTCCCTGAGTTTGATAAACCTTGGGTGATCCAATTAAGGGAAACTTGCTGCTGTTCTACAAACCTCTGCACTTGGAGGCCCAACACTGTCTACAAGAACAGACACGTGCGTAGACATCAAGCTCTTTTCTGGCGCCGTTGCCGGGGAGGTAAGGTAAAAGGTACTCGCATCCTCCTGTGTGAGTGCTCGGAGTTATTTCCTTTAGATTCTGCAATTACATCTTTTTTGTTTCTTGTTTATATTTTCACTAGTTAGGCTTAATGGAAAACAAAGAGTTCTTTAGTCTTTTTCCTGATTTTAGATTTGAAGAGAAAATTGAAAATCCTTTGGAGCTTATTTCGCATAGCAATGTTATTAATACGAATGCTTTGAATACCGTTAATGCTAATGCTATAGAAAAGTCTAAGCTTGGGGAAGCTGGTTTTGTTAAGTGACGAGGGTTAACTTGACAAATGTCCTAGATGAAGGACTTAGGATCGGGGGAAGAGCAACGACTAGAGATTCTGGGATCGAGATTGGCACACGATGTACCCAGGTTCACGTCCCCGCGGTGGAGGATCGCTACATCCTGCTAGCAATCTAGTATATAATCACAATGTTTACATGGAGCCGCCGTAGGCGGAGATTTGTATCTGTCTAATCTATCTTGTATCTCTAATATTGTGTGTCTATGATATTCGATGTCTATGAGATATCTTGAGTTGTGTCCCTCTAGAGGCGCCCCTGCCTGGCTTTATATATGCAACCGAGCTAAGGTTTTACAAGTGTCCTAGTCGAATACGGATTAGAGCCTCCTTCTTCGCCTCCAAGTCAATCTTTGAGTCCTTGTGCTAGTCCACCTCCATAATGGGCCGAACCCGGTATACTAATCCGTGGGTACCCAAAGGGCATATCCATGTCAGTAGCCCCCGAGACTCAATTCGAGTTGCAGACTCGGGTTGAGTCTCCAAACTTCAAATCTTCATCCATCTTTAAATGCTTCAATCTTCGACTTCATATAACTTCGACTTCTGGAAATCTTCGATTTCTTCAATCTTCGACTTCTTGAATTTTTGACTTCAATTCGACCTCCTGAAATCTTTGATTTCTCCAATTTTTGACTTCAACTCTTCGACTTCCTGAAACCTTCGGGTTCTTGAATCCGTACTCCCGATGGGAGTGAAATGTCGAGTCCATGGACTCGAAATTTTCTTCCTCGTCCTTCTCGAAGTATTTCTTCATCGGGTGCGCGACCAGCGCTCCCGATGGGAGTAGCCCCCGAGGCTATGGTCGGATACTTGTAGTCGATCATAGGCTCCAATTTCCTTCTTCTTCATCTCTTCTTTGTTCAAATCTTCTTCTTCATCTTTTTTTTGTTGAATTCTTTCTCAAAATTTTCTTTCTATCGGGTGCGCTGCCAGCGCTCCCGATGGGAGTAGCCCCCGAGTCTATGTTCGGGTACTTGTAGCCGGGCATAGACTCAAGTTGTACTACTCGAAGATGTTCGGCTCTTTGATGACTTTGATGAATTTGTTGACTCCTGCAGAAAATATGAAGAATTGTGAAATACTTTGTCTCTCGAAGAAATATTGCATTTGTAGATTGCAATGATGATGATGATGTATGTAAAATAAAAACTCGATGTTTTTTGTGCAATTTTTGTTGCTCGTACGTAAGACCCTTTCGTTAGCCTGATGCACTTCACGGCTCGATCAGCTACTCGGGTCAGACGTAAATCGATGCGTGTGCCGCATTTGAATTTGAAGATACTTGCTAAGCCTTTTTGTTAACCTGGCACCCAAGATTTTGGCATTGCCAACCGTTAGTCGAGCTTCATGCGACTGTAAACTAAATTGACAAGTATTCGACAAGGAACGCCAGCTAGCTACTAGGGCTTTCACAATTTTTTTTCGAAGTCAATGATATGCAAGATGATTTATCATGGCGGAACCCCCGAGTGTCGGTTGCGGCGAAAGTAAATGAAAATTGACTCTTGGAAGAGGAAAACTTAGCTTTTATCGGGTGTGGTGTAGTCGGCGCGGCGTAGTCGCTGATGACGCAGTCGAGGTAGACGCAGATGTAGTCGATGCAGCGGATCGAAGTCGTGGTCGTAGAGGCCGGCGAGTTGATGTCGTAGAATCACAACCACGATCGGAGGCGAAGTTGTTGTCGAGCCCCCGATCGTTGTCGTGATCGCCGCATTGCCGATGTCGATGAAGTCACGGGTCTTGAAGGTGATTTTCCACACTCCGGGGTGAGTTGATGTCGAGCCCCCGAGCGTCGCCGATAGTTTGCGTGAGTACGCGACGATGAGCCCCCGAGCGTAGCAAGCCGCAGTTGACGCAGATGTAATCGACGATGTTGAAGACGAAGTAGTCGAAATATTTTTCTTCGAATTGTCTGCGCAGCGTACTCGAAATATTTTTCTCTCCAAGTTATTCGCGTATCCCTGATACGTCGCCGGGCATGCGTAAGCTAGGAGCTTGATCTTGATTTTTCTTCCTTGACGTGTAGCAGAACGAACTGTACTAGCAATCCTTTGCCAATTCTACTTTTTTTTGTATCTTCCGGATCAACCAAGGACTCAATGATCTTTTGTATACGCATCAGGTAATCACTTTCCGGCTTCAACTCGAATTGCGGTCTCCAGGTACCTCCAATCAACCCGAAAATATCGAGCAGTCCAGACAGCCATCTGATCTGAACTGGTATCGACTAAACCAACCAAAAGTAGCTAGTTCCGATGTGAATCTTGATAGCTGAATTGGATATTGGAAATCATGTAGAATTTTCTTCATGGTCGTTGCTTGATTTCTCTCTACTATTTTGGCTCTTTGCTTCATATACCTTTGGCTGTACGCGTTGTCGATCTTGACGTCACTTTTTTTTTGAACGATACTCGCAGATTTGACCTTGCTATTGAAGATGATCCGACGAGATGCAATCTCGCTGCTGTTGGTAGCCAAAAAATTTGTCGATCTTGTCGACAAAAAATTTGAAGGATCCCGCCCGGATAACAAAATCCAGTCGCCGCGATCCCCACGGTCGGCGCCAATTGACGAGGGTTAACTCGACAAATGTCCTAGATGAAGGACTTAGGATCGGGGGAAGAGCAACGACTAGAGATTCTGGGACCGAGATTGGCACACGATGTACCCAGGTTCACATCCCCACGGTGGAGGATCGCTACATCCTGCTAGCAATCTAGTATATAATCACAATGTTTACATGGAGCCGCCGTAGGCGGAGATTTGTATCTGTCTAATCTATCTTGTATCTCTAATATTGTGTGTCTATGATATTCGATGTCTATAAGATATCTTGAGTTGTGTCCCTCTAGAGGCGCCCCTGCCTGGCTTTATATATGCAACCGGGCTAAGGTTTTACAAGTGTCCTAGTCGAATACGGATTAGAGCCTCCTTCTTTGCCTCCAAGTCAATCTTTGAGTCCTTGTGCTAGTCCACCTCCATAATGGGCCGAACCCGGTATACTAATCTGTGGGTACCCGAAGGGCATACCCATGTCATTAAGTATGATATTTCTAGTCCCCCAGCTTTAGTGGAGAAGGTCTGTTCTGATAATATTTTATCTCCCATATGTGATGTTTCTAGTGATGCTTGTGCTCCTCATCCTTTTAAAATACCTACGAAGATTGTTGAACATGTTAGGGATAACTGCTATTTAGGAGATGGAACTATCCATCCTGGTGACCATTTGCTTTTTATACATGAATTATGCGAGTTGTTCTAGTGTGCAGGTATTTCAATGAACCAAGTTAAGAAGAAGCTATTCTCTTTTTCGCTGAAAGGCAGAGCTGAGGAATGGTATAAAACATTGAAGGATGGTCGATCTATTGATTGGGAGGAAATTGAACCTCTCTTTTATTCTAAATTCTATCCTTCTAGTCAGGTTTATAAAGATAGGAATTACATTTATAATTTTCATCCGCATGAGGGAGAAAGCATTGCCCAAGCTTGGGGAAGATTGAAGTTACTAATGCATAAATGTCCTATTCATGATCTTCCCTGTAATATTGTTATTAATAATTTTTATGCAAGGCTTTCAGGATATTACAAGGACTATCTACATGCATGCTTTGATGGGTCTTTCACAAGCAAGGATGTCGACACCAAGTGGGGTCTGCTTGAGACAATTCAAAACAATATTGAAGGTTGGGATAGCGACAAAGTTAAAGGATCAGGTATGAATTACGAGTTTGATTGCATTAAGTCTTTCGCTGAAACTGCTAATTTTCAAGAGCTTAGTGCTAAATATGGTCTTGATCCTCAAATTATGTTTGATTGCTTTAAAACCTTTGCTTCCCATATGAATGTTCCTAAAGGAAATGGGGACGTGTATCATGAACCTTTTAAGGACACTTGCAAAGAAAGTGATATTGTTATTGATGATTGCAATAAACATGCTCAAACTTCTAAAAGTCCTATTTCTTATAAGCATGTTAATTTTTGTGGAGTACATAGACCTTGTGAACAGAGTTACAACAAGGAAGATTATTGCATCACCCACGCAAATGAAGAAACCAGTATGTGGCTCAAGGATCTAGATGTGCTTGGTGAAAGGGTTTGTGAGCTTTATCCTTTTCTTTGTGAATTTTGCGGTGAAAAGGGTCACTTTAATTTTCAATGCACAATTAATCGAACGAGTACCGCAAATTTGTATTGTGATGATAAGATTACTCTCAATCAGCATGATGAGCTTACCTTGTTTTTGAATTGTGAAGAGATATCTAGAAAGATTTCTTTGGTTGATATGAGAGATGCTGATATTAATAGTACCCTTCGTGGTTGTCGTCTCTATTGTGCTAAAGATTGCCTCGCAAATACTTACTTACAAGATCTTATAAAACATGATGTTTTGCCAAGCTATGACAGGACTAATAGATGTTTCAATCTTATTAATAGAGAGGAGGAATCCTCCAAAGTTTTCTCTGTTGTTCCTGTCAGCAAACCAGATTATGTGGAGAAGATGCCTTTCCCTCCTAGAGAATATGTGGAGAAGATGCCCTTCAAGTCTCTCCCTCCTAAAGGAGAGAGTAAGAAGAGTATGAAGAAGAAGAAGAGGAGTAAAAGGCGAGAGGACACGGTATCTTCCCCTAAGCGTTATGATCCTGCTATAGATTATGATAATTCTGATTGGGATGATGTTCCTATGCCTATTACTTATGTTAGTGATCATGATTGGGAAAAGCACTCTACTTTTGATATTGAAAATCTTTTTGGTACCAATTCTAAGGTTAATAATTGTAGTACCATTAGTGCTATCCATGTTCCTTCTTATGATGATATGTTTGATGAATATGCTTTGCGACATAGTAGTTCTCTATCTTGTGATGATACTAAGCCTCTAGTTTATGATGATGATTATAATGTTTTCAATTCACCTACTTTTGGGGAGAAAAATAGTTATGATTACAATATGCCTCCTGTCTTTGATGATTATGGTGATGAGAATAATTATTCTGTTGAATCTGCTCCTACTACTATTGTTCATGTGGGGAGTATTAATCCTTTTATGCATGTGCTCATGATAGGGATGCTTTACGTGATAGTTATATTGTTAATTCTATTCATGATGCTACTGAAAGTTACTATGAGAGAGGGAAACATGGTTTTATGGACCTCAACAACATTGAGTTTCCCCTCTTTATGTTGCAATTCTTGAAGTTGTACTTGTTTTGCCTTCCTATGCTTTTTGCTTTGCGTTTTCATGACTTGTCTCTTTACAAGACTATTTTTCATAGGAAGTGGTTTAGATTTAAATGTGTTCCATACTTGCTTTTTGATGCTCTCTATTGCTTTAAGTTCCTATATGGCGCCTTTGCCTCAAGCTCTTATATGGCGCCCACATGAGCATCCTTGCAAATTACTGCGCCTAGCTCAAAGGCGTTAAAGAAAAGCACTCTTGGGAGATAACCCAATATTTTCTTTTCAGTACTTTTTCTTTTTCTTAAGTCTTGGAAGTTATTACTACTGTAATGACCGCTCCTTATCCTTTTTATTTCGTTTTTGTGCCAAGAGAAGCCTCTAATTTGAGTGAGGTAAGATTTGGGGATGTTGCTGTCCTGAAACAGTTCTCGGTGCTGCACCGTAAAAATTCATGAAAATTCTCTGTATATTTTTTGGACCGGCGATTTCTTGTGCATATGCCCCAGGTTTTACCCAAACTTTCATTAGTTGAACACTTTTTGATTTGAGCAACAGAAAACCCCTCAAAAATTCGACCTTTGTCAGCTGTTCTGTTTTGACAGATTTCTGCCAATATTTGTGTTTGCCGCTTTATCGCTTTCTTTTTGAGTTCTTTTGATCATGGAACTTTTGGGGAAGTTGCTACAGTAGTATATGCTATATATGTGGTAGTTTTGGGTTGAAACCTGAAGCAAAAAGAGGTTGATTATATGTTATGCTACACTAATGTTGCTAATAGAATTGTGTTTAGTTTGTATGAAGGAAGTTTTCAAGTGTAGGGATTGGAGAATGATGAGATGAGTTGAAGAATGGACAAAAGCTCAAGCTTGGGGATGCCCATGCATCACCCCAAGAAATATCCAAGAAGTATAAGCGTCAAAGCTTGGGGATGCCCCCGAGGCACCCCTTCTTCATCGGCAAAAATCAGGTCACCTTTCAAAACACTATATTTTTATTGCTTCATGCACTATGTGTTTTTCTTGGAGCATCAGTTGTATTAGTCTTTAGTTTTCTTTTGCTTTGTTTGCTGCAATAAATGGTTAGATCACATCATGTTTCTTTTGGAGGAGATGAACTCGCTTTTCATTTGCCAAGAACACTCTAGTTTTCACTCTTATCGTTCAATGAGTGTTCTCTTTTTCTGCTACTGCGTTTAGCCTTTGTTTTTCACCTTGATTTTTGTTCAGATCTTGTTTTATCTTTACATCAAGGTGTATTTTTGCCTCTGATCTTTATTGGTTTTCATCAAAAGAGGTGTTTATAAAAAGTTTGAATGGTGTTGGAAAAGAGAAAAAGCTTTATGCAAAAAAGTGGTACAAGAAGGAGCTTGTTTAGACTGCAGCTTAGACTTTTGCATGTCGTGCTTGATGTCTTTTTGATAGTATGCTTAGTGGTTTTGCTGTAGCATGACTTGTCTCAAATGACTGAGATTGCTTAATGAGCCTTTGAAAAAATCATGCGTTGTTTTTATCGTTTGGAAGCATTATTTTGGTTTTCTCCTTTGATATTTTATTTGGGTTGACTTGGCACATGCTTACACCATGTTGACTACAAAATAAGTCGCCTATAGCCTCTATGATCATTTAGTTTTTGACTTTTGATGCCATCTTATGCTTCTTTTAATGTTGCTTTGTCGCTTTGCATGATTATGGCCGTTATTGCTCTCTTAGTTGGTCGCTCCCAGTCTTTTGCTAGCCCTTATTTTGTACTGAGTATGAGCTCTACTCGTGCATCCAACTCCCAAAAACCAAGTTTGCCATTGTGTCCATGATGACCCACAAGTATAGGGGATCGCAACAGTCTTCGAGGGAAGTATTACCCAAATTTATTGATTCGACACAAGGGGAGCCAAAGAATATATGTAAGCCTTAACAGATGAGTTGTCAATTCAGCTGCACCTGGAAACAGTCTTACTCGCAGCGGTTTATCAGTAGCAATAGTTTTATAGCAGTGACAGTAGTGAAACAGTATCAGCAGTAGTAAAATAGCAGCGGTAATAGTAACAGTAGTAAACAGTAGGAACAAATACTGTAGGCATAGGGATGGATTACGGGCGTTGCATGGATAAGATAATTTATGAAATCAATGAGACATGGGCATTGCAGATAAATAATGATAAAGCATCCTAGTACAAACAATCATAGGCATGTGTTCCGTATATAGTCGTACGTGCTCACAAGGAGAAACTTGCACGACATCTTTTGTCCTACCAGCCTATTGCAGCAGGGCCTCAAGGGAAACTACTGGTAATTAAGGTACTCCTTTTAATAGAGTACCGGAGCAAAGCATTAGCACTCGGTGAACACATGTGATCCTCACATCAAAGCCATCCCCTCCGGTTATCCCAATTTCTGTCACTTTGGGGCCTCGGGTTCCGGACAACAATATGTGTATATAACTTGTAGGTAAGACCATAAACGACAAGTATCATCATAGAAATAATAACAAGTTCAGATCTGAAATCATGGCACTCGGGCCCAAAGTGACAGGCATTAAGCACAACAAGTTGCAACAATGTCATAGGCACTAAATAAAGATACTAGGCACTATGCCCTATCAATCTCATATCAAATTACATGAACAATCTCATCCAATCCCTACCATCCCCTCACCTACAGCGGGGGAATTACTCACACATGGATGGGGGAATCATGGATAGTCGATGGAGGAGCGTCGATGATGATAGTGATGAAGATCTCCTCCGAATCCCCGTCCCGGCAGGGTGCCAGAACGGAGTTTCTAGTTCCGAATCGCGGTTTCTGATGGCGGCGGCGCAGCGGAAGTCTATCTGGGAAAAACGCCCTCTCCCTGATATTATGTCGTCAGGGGGTATATGTACGCGAGAGGGGAGGTCGAGAGGGGTTCTGGGGCCCCCTCATGCAGGGGTGGCGCGGCCAGGGCTGGGCCGCGCCACCTATGCGTGACAGCCCCTTGAGCCCCTTCTCCCTCCTGTCTTCTGGCTCCGTGGGTCTTCTGGTGAAATAGGATTTTTCATGATTTTTCCCGAATTTTTACTGGAAGTTGGATTTCTGCACAAAAACGAGACACCAGAGCAATTCTGCTGAAAACAGCGTCAGTCCGTGTTAGTTGTATTCAAAACACACAAATAAGAGGAGAAACAATAGCAAAAGTGTTCGGGAAAGTAGATACGTTTTGGACGTATCAGTCCACTATAAATTCCTATGCATGGTATTTGCAAGCCATTCCAAGTAAATTTTCATATGCTACCTTTCAAAAAACCTTCAAAATGCTTCTCATTTTGTGACACTGTTTTCAGCTCATGGGGACGTAGTGGTCAGATTTGCTATCTTCCATATTGCTTATTCCAAAAAGAAAAAGAAAAAGAAAAAAAAAGAAAAAAAAAAGGCACTCCTCCATGGTATGTGAATGTTGGTGGGCACCCGATGGAATCGTTAGCCATGGTTTGAGAAAGGAAAAAATGTGGGGAGGAGTGCCAAGCTTTATAAAAGAGCACAAAAGTGCCAATCTCTCTCTCAAAAACTTGCTTCATTTTTGTATGGAAGATAGTAAGAACCCCATTGCCAGTCATTGACAAAAGCAACCACCTCTCAAAACCCATTTTTTGTCTCTCTGTTTGACAAATGAAAAGCTCTAGCACATGTTTAATCACTGCTTCCCTCTGCGAAGGGCCTTTCTTTTACTTTTATGTTGAGTCTCCACCTTCTATCTTTATGCACCATTAAGAGAGCATAGTTGTCATTCTTAGTATAATGTGCATTGTCCCAAAGTTTTCATTGATTGATTCATATTGTTGGTTTCACTTGTTCTCAAATTATTTGTATCTAGTCGCCCTCTTAAACTTGAAGGTGTCCTATGCATTTATGTTTTGCTCTCTTTTAAGGACAAGCTGAAAACCACTTGTATGTTTTTCCTTATGATTCGAACACATGTTTGACTTTCATTGTTTCATTTTGATGATCTTTTGTTTGTGTTCATTTGCATGTTTACAACATGGTTGCTAAGTTCTTATTGTCAAGATTATATCTTTCATGCCCATGTTTTAAGTTCTTATGATCCCAGCTCACAATGCTTACATATATGATCAAGATTGTGTAGGTGCATGTCACCTCAAAAATTATTTCTTTTGTTATCACTTACCTACTCGAGGACGAGTAGGAGTTAAGCTTGGGGATGCTTGATACATCTCAAACGTATCTATAATTTTTGATGCTCCATGCTTGTTTCTGCACCATTTGCCTTGTGTTTTGTTACACTTCGTGGCGTTTTTATGCGATTTCCAGAACTAACCTATTGACAAGATGCCACAGTGCCAGTTCCCTGTTTTTTGCTGTTTTTGTGTTTCAGAAAAGCTACACAGGAAATATTCTCGGAATTGGACGAAACAAAAGCCAGAAGTCTTATTTTTCCCGGAAGCTTCCCGAAGACCGAAAGAGAGCCGGGGGGGCCAGAGGCCGCCCTCACACATAGGTGGCGCGGCCCAGGCCCTGGCCGCACCACCCTGGTGTGAGGAGCCCCTGGCTGCCCCCTGACGACGCCCCTTCGCCTATATAAAGCCTCGGGACGGAAAACCCTAGAGGAGTCGACGTTTTTCCCAGAATAGTTCCGCAGCTCCGCCGCCGTCGAAGACAAATTTCGAGGGATAGAAGTCTCTGTTCCGGCACCCTGCTAGGACGGGGAAGTGCCCCCGGAGCCATCTCCATCGGTCTCCATCGCCGTCTCCGCCGTCTCCATCGACCTCACCGCCATCTCCATCAACCTTGCTGTCTCCTATGATGAGGAGGGAGTAGTTCATCCCCGGGGCTGAGGGCTCTACCGGTAGCTATGTGGTTCACCTCTCTCTCCCATGATGTGATCTTTATGTGATCGTGAGCTTTGTATCTAGTTGAATTGGTAGATGTTATTATTCAGATATTATGCTACTCCTATGCTTTATTATTGTACTCTCCGGAGATACCTCGTATCATGGTGTAAAGGTGACTAGTGTGTGCATCATGTGTATCTTTTTGGTTAATGTCTCTATGAATGTGGTGTTTGTTGGAACCATCTAGTGCGTTCACGGTGATAGTGTGGGACAATCTAGTTTGGGTACATACGGACTTTGAGGAGTGCTTCGTAGCCCTACGCATGATTATTATATGTTTTCCATTGGAGAATTGTTTGAGTTGCATATTGATGATAGCATCTATTGGTTCAATTATGTTATATTTGTTGGGAGTGTGTCCACTAGTGAAAGTATGATCCCTAGGCCTTGTTTCCAAGCATTGCACACCGTTTACTTCCTGTTTTGTTACATGTTTGCTTGCAGCGATACTTATTCCATATTGCATTTACTACTCATAATCATCACTACTACTTGTATTTCACTATCTCTTCGCCGAACTAGTGCACCTATACATCTGACAAGTGTATTGGGTGTGTTGGGGACACAAGAGACTTTCTGTATCGTAATTGCAGGGTTGTTTGAGAGGGATAGCTTTGACCTCTTCCTCCCTGAGTTTGATAAACCTTGGGTGATCCACTTAAGGGAAACTTGCTGCTATTCTACAAACCTCTACACTTGGAGGCCTAACATTGTCTACAAGAACAGACGTGTGCGTAGACATCAGACGACGCATCTCAAAATAAAAAGCTATACCAATGGTAAATAAAAGAGATGTCAAGGTGTTCATTATCTGTTTGTCTTGTCATTTTGATGTGGGCTTGTTCCATGTCATCGGGCAGGAGGTACCCCGTTGGCAGTTCTCGATGATACACATATATTTACAATGACAAGAGCCTGCTTGGGACTCTAAGTCGAGTAGCATGAGATTTGGGTATTTGTACTTCACGGGACACGAGGTTTTCAACTTATGATTTGTCAATCATATGCTTCATAATTGTACTCGCATTAACTCTAACCATTCAAGATGCCTATGATGGGGGCAATGAGAGCTCAAAGCTAGTAAGTACCATAATTTTTGAAGGTTTATAAAACTCGCAATCAGTGCTTCCCTCTGCGAAGGGCCCTTTCTTTTACTTTTATGTTGAGTCACCACCTTCTACCTTTATGCACCATCTAAGAGAGCATAGTTGTCATTCTTAGTATAATGTGCATAGTCCCAAAGTTTTCATTGATTGATTCATGATTTTGGTTTCACTTGTTCTTAAATTATTTGTATCTAGTTGCCCTCTTAAACTTGAAGGTGTCCTATGCATTTATGTTTTGCTATTCCATGAAGGACAAGCTGAAAACCATTTGCTATGTTTTTCCTTATGATTTGAACACACGTTTGACTTTCATTGTTTCATTATTCATGATCTTTCGTTTGTGTTCTTCTTCATGTTATAAGATGGTTGCTAAGTTTCTTCTATCAAGATTATATCTTTCATGCCCATGTTTTAAGTTCTTTTGATCCCAGCATACAACGCTTACATAGATGATCAAGATTGTGTAGGTGCATGTCACCTAAAAAATCATTCTTTTGTTATCACTTACCTACTCGAGGACGAGCAGGAGTTAAGCTTGGGGATGCTTGATACGTCTCAAACTTATCTATAATTTTTGATGCTCCATGCTTGTTTTTACACCATTTGCTTAGTGTTTCGTTACACTTTGTGGCATTTTTATGCATTTTCCATAACTAACCTATTAACAAGATGCCACAGTGCCAGTTCTCGGTTTTCTGCTGTTTTTGTGTTTCAAAAAAGTTACACAGGAAATATTCTCAGAATTGGACGAAACAAAAGCCAAACATCCAGATATTAAACGAAGCTTCCAGAAGACCGAAGAGGAGACGGAGCCGAGCCAGAGGGTGGCCTCACCACCAGGGGCGCGGCCCAGGCCCTGGCCGCGCCGCCCTATGGTGAGGGCCCCCTGGTCCACCTCTGACACTGCCCCTTCGCCTATAAAGACTCCCCGACGGGAAAAACCTAAACACCCGATCAATTTTCCAGAAACACATCACGATCCACCGCCGTCGTCGACCCGAGATCGGGAGGGTCTAGAAGCTCTTCCCGGCACCCTGCCGGAGAGGGGAAATGCCATCGGAGGTCTTGTTCATCGCCATGCTTGCCTCCAGCGCGATGAGTGAGTAGTCTACCTTGGACTATGGGTCCATAGCAGTAGCTAGTTGGTTGTCTTCTCCACCATGTGCTTCATGTTTAGATCTCGTGAGCTGCCTTACATGATCAAGATCACCGTTATGTAATTCTAGATGTTGTGTTTGTTGGGATCCGATGAATATTGGTGTTATGATTGAGTTGATGTGCTAAATATTATCTTATGTTATCTCTATGTTGTTTATGATCTTGCATGCTCTCCGTTGTTAGTAGCTATCTTGGTCGAGTAGATACTAGTGACTCCAAGAGGGGGTATTTATGCTCGATAGTTCGGTTCATGCCTCTATTTAATCTGGGGGAGTGACAGAAACCTCTAAGGTTGTAGATGTGTTGTTGCCACTAGGGAGAAAATAACATTCTTATGTCCAAGGACATATGCTTTGTTTACATTACACACTTTGCTTAATGCAGTTATCTGTTGTTCGCAACTTAATATTCACGGGGTCCTCAGATGATTCCCCGTGGGTGGATTATTAGTCATAGATGCAGTTGAATGGCGGTCTATGTATCTTGTTGTAATGACCAGAGTAAATCTCATAGTGATCCTCTTGACATATGCATGTTATCTTTATTCTATCAATTGCCCAACTGTAATTTGTTTACCCAGCATGTCGTTATTTATCTTATGGAGAGACACCACTAGTGAGCTGTGGACCCCGGTCCAATTTCCTTTACATTGTTATTACATGTTTACTTTACTCGCATGATACGTCCAATTTGCATCACTATTTTGTATCAAAATTTACTATTATTCATTGATATATTTCATATTTAGATAAGATACTTATGTTATTTCCTTTGCTTTCACATGTTTGATGATCATCGGAGGAGTTGCTGCCGGAGTCAGGATTCTGCTCGAAAAAGGACCATCAAGAGACCATATTTTGAAGATCAGGAAAATTCCAGAAAAATACCCAGAAATTATATTTTCCCAGAAGACTCATTAAGCCAGAAGGGGGAGTCGAGAGGAGCCAGGGGGGCCCCACACGCCAGGGTGGCGCGGCCAGCCCCCTAGCCGCGCCAGCCCTGAGTGAGGCCACCCTGGCCCACGTCTGGTCTTGCCCCTCCGCGTACATCATTGTCCCCAAAAACCTAAGTCAAGGGGGGCTCAGAGTTAGACACCGCCGCCTCTGCGGGGCGGAAAACACCAGAGAGAGAAAAGCTCTCCGGTAGGCAGAAATCTGCCGGGGAAATTCCTTCCCTGAGAGGGGAGATCGTCGCCATCGTCATCACCATCGCACCGGACTTCATCGGGATCATCATCATCATCTCCATCACCAGCACCTTCATCTCCACCATCACCACGCCATCCCGCTGTAACATCTTGAGTTGGATCTTGTTATATTCATAGGGGAAACTTTCCCGGTGTTGATTACTCTTGTAGTTGATGCTATTGGGTGGAACCATTGAATTAAGGTTTATGTTCAGATTGTTATTTACCATTATTTCACCTCTAATCATGATCCATATGATGTCTTGTGAGTAGTTCGTTTAGTTCTTGAGGACATGGGAGAAGTCAAGATGTTAGTAGTGAATTATTGTTGAGAAATATTTAATGGTTTGATATTGTTGTGGTGCTATTTCACTAGTGGTGTCATGTGAACGTCGACTACATGATACTTCACCATTTATGGGCCTAGTGAGATGCATTGTGTATTTGGCTACTGATTGTGGGGTTGCTGGAGTGACAGAAACCTAAACCTCCGTTGGGAAACCATTGCACCAGGGAGCGTAGGATCTTAGAGTTTAAGGCTGTGGTTAGATTTATCTTAATTACTTTCTTGTATTTGCGGATGCTTGCAAGGGGTATAATCACAAGTGTGTATTTATCCTAGTAAGGGTAGTGCGCTAGCACAGGTTCACCCCCATAACACCTATCAAACCAATGAATACTATTGGCTCTATGAAGCGAAAGCTCTTGACAGAAACTCCCGTGTGTCCTCGAGAACGTTTGGTTATTATAAGTACACAACCGGCTTGTCCTTTGCTGAAGAAAGGATTGGGCCACTTGCTGCAATTGTTACTACTATCTTTTATTTACTCGCACTTTATTTACTCGTATTACCAAATACCCCTGAAAACCTGTTTGCTAGTATTTACAGTGATTCCTTGATCAAAACCGCTCATCAACACCTTCTGCTCCTCGTTGGGTTCGACACTCTTATTTATCGAAAGTACTATGATACACCCCCTATACTTGTGGGTCATCAAGACTATTTTCTGGTGCCGTTGCCGGGGAGTGTAGCGCTATTGAAGAGTGGAATTGGTAAAGGTAACCGTCGCTGTGAGTATTGTTTTTATTTTGTCTTTTCTTTTTGTTTTACTCTGCTATGGAGAACTCTCCATTTGGTTTCCTATTTGGAAACACATCTACTACTACTGTTGCACATGCGGAGGAACCACCACCGCCACCGCCTGCTGAAATTGATCCTTTTAAAATACCTATGAAAATTGTTGGGCGTATTATGGATAACTGCTATTCAGGTGATGGAACTGTCCATCTGGGTGATAACTTATTATTTATACATGAATTATGCGAGTTGTTCAGATGTGCAGGTATTTCACCAAGCCAGGTTAAGAAGAAATTATTCTCATTATCATTGAAAGGCAGAGCTGAAGAGTGGTATCGGCTACTCCAAGATGGTCCATCTATGGCATGGGAGGATATTGTGCCTCTCTTTTATTCCAAGTTTTATCCTCCAAGTGAAATTCATAAAGACCGTAACCGGATATAGAATTTTTGGCCTCATGATGGAGAGAGTATTGCTCAAGCATGGGGGAGATTGAAGTTACTAATGCTCAAATGCCCCATTCATGAGCTCCCCAATAATATTGTTATTGATAATTTTTATGCGCGGCTTACTCTTCCTAATAAGGATTATTTGGATGTTTCTTGCTTTGGATCATTTACTCATATGAAAGAAGATGCTAAGTGGAAACTTCTTGACCGTATACAAGAAAATGCTGAAGGTTGGGAAAACGACAAAGGTAGGAAGTCAGGTATAAACTATGATTATGAATGCATTAAATCTTTTATGGGAATCGATGACTTTCATAGTGTTAGCACTGCTTATGGTCTTGATTCTCAAATACTTGCTAATTGTCTTAAGGCCTTTGCCTCTTATCTTGATGTTCCAAAAAAAAATTGGAACAAATATCATGCGCCTTATAAAGATTCTATTAGTCATATTCCTGCTGCAGCTACTGAAGTTTGTACTGTTGATAGCATTGTGCCTAAACCTTATTTTGAGAAGACACCTTTCCCTGCTAAGGTAAAAAAGTATTCTACTTTGGTAAGTGTATCTAATAAAAGTACTAAGAAAGCTGCAGAACCTGATGAGCAAATTACTATTAAGTCTCCTATAGCTATATTGAAGGATCTTGTTACTAAAGATGTAGGGGATGAATATATTCTTTTTTGTGAAGATGCTTCTAACATTCTCTCACATCCTAAAAAGCATAGGAAAGCAAGTGTTCCTGTTATTTCTGTCAGGATTGGAGATCATTGCTATTATGGTTTATGTGATATTGGTGCTAGTGCAAGTGCTATTCCCTTAGAGCTTTACAAAGAAATCATGCACGAGATAGGCGCTTGTGAACTTGAAGATATTGATGTGGTTGTTCAGCTTGCTAACAGAGAGACTGTTTGGCCTCTTGGTATTGTTCGAGATGTGGAAGTTCTTTGTGGTAAGACTAAATACCCTACTGATTTTCTAGTACTTGGTAAGAAGGCTAGTAAAACTTGTCCTATTATTTTTGATAGACCATTTTTGAACACTTGTGGCGCCGTGATAGATTGTAAGAAGGATAATTTTTTTACTAAGTTTAATGGAGAGTCTTATGAGTTTAATTTTTCCAAGTTTGCAAAGACTTCTTATGAAAATGAAACGCCTAATGAAAATTTTCGAGTTGAACAGCTTGCTTCTATTGCTCTTGCTCCTAATAATATCTTGCAGCAATTCATGGAAGATCACGAAAGTGATGTTTTTAGCAAGGAAAGAGAAGAGATTGATGACATTCTTCTTCGTCAGCCACCGTTACTCAAACATAATCTACCTGTGGAGGATCTTGGTACCACTTTACCGCCTAAACAAGATCCTGTGTTTGAATTAAAGCCTTTGCCTGATAATCTTAAATATGCTTATATAGATGATAAGAAAATATATCCTGTTATTATTAGTTCTAAACTTTCAGGAAAGGAAGAAGAAAGATTATTGGAGATATTGAGGAAACACCGAGGAGCTATGGGATATACTCTGGATGATTTAAAAGGGATTTCTCCCACTTTATGTCAGCATGCCATCAATATGGAGAAAGATGCGAAGCCGGTCGTGGAGCATCAACGCCGCCTAATTCCCAAGATGAAGGATGTGGTAAGAAATGAGGTATTAAAACTCCTTGATGCTGGTATCATTTATCCTATTGCTGATAGTAGATGGGTTAGTCCTGTTCATTGTGTTCCTAAGAAAGGAGGTATGACTGTTGTGCCTAATGAGAATAACGAGCTTATTCCTCAAAGGGTAGTAGTTGGTTATAGAATGTGCATTGATTATAGGAAGGTAAACAAAGTTACTAAGAAAGATCATTACCCTTTACCGTTTATAGATCAAATGCTAGAAAGGTTGTCTAAGAAGACTCATTTTTGTTTCCTTGATGGTTATTCTGGTTTTACTCAAATTGCTGTTAAGAAGGATGATCAAGAGAAAACCACTTTTACTTGTCCTTATGGAACTTATGCTTATAGACGTATGCCGTTTGGTTTATGCAATGCTCCTGCTACTTTTCAAAGATGCATGTCTGCTATTTTTCATGGTTTTTGTGAAGAAATTGTGGAGGTCTTCATGGACGATTTCTCCGTCTATGGAACTTCTTTTGATAATTGTTTGCACAACCTTGATAAAGTTTTGCAGAGGTGTGAAGAAACTAACCTTGTTCTTAATTGGGAGAAATGCCACTTTATGGTAAATGAAGGAATTGTCCTTGGACATAAAATTTCTGAAAGAGGTATTGAAGTTGACAGAGCAAAAGTGGAGGCGATTGAGAAAATGCCTTGTCCAAGAGATGTTAAAGGTATTCGTAGTATTCTTGGTCATGCTGGTTTTTATAGGAGGTTTATTAAAGATTTCTCTAAGATTTCAAATCCTCTTACTAATCTTCTTCAAAAGGATGTACCATTTGTCTTTGATGATGATTGTAAGGAAGCTTTTGAAACTCTTAAGAAGGCTTTAACTACGGCTCCTATTGTTCAACCACCTGATTGGAATTTACCTTTTGAAATTATGTGTGATGCTAGTGATTTTGTTGTTGGTGCTGTTCTTGGACAGCGCGTTGATAATAAGTTGAATGTTATTCATTATGCTAGTAAGACTCTTGATGCTGCTCAAAAGAATTATGCTACTACTGAGAAAGAGTTTCTTGCTGTTGTTTTTGCATGTGATAAGTTTAGATCTTACATTGTTGATTCTAAAGTTACTATTCATACTGATCACGCTGCTATTAGATATCTTATGACTAAGAAGGATGCTAAGCCTAGGCTTATTAGATGGGTGTTGCTTTTACAAGAGTTTGATTTGCATATCATAGATAGGAAAGGTGCTGAAAATCCTGTGGCTGACAACTTGTCTAGATTGGAAAACATTTCTTTTGATCCTATTCCTGTTAATGATAGTTTTCCAAATGAACAGTTGGCTGCAATTAATGTAACTTCGTGAGACCTTCCTTGCTATGCTGATTATGCTAACTTTATTCTTTCCAAGTATTTGCCTCCGACCTTTACAGCTTAGCAAAGAAGAAAATTCTTTTATGATTTCAGGCATTATTTTTGGGATGACCCACATTTATATAAAGAAGGAGTTGATGGTATTATGAGAAGATGCGTACCGGAATATGAGCAACAAGAGATATTAAGGAAATGCCATAGTAGTGCCTATGGAGGGCATCATGCTGGAGACAGAACCGCACAAAAGGTTCTACAGTCGGGTTTTTTATTGGCCAACCCTCTTTAAGGATGCCAGAAGGTATGTTTTATCTTGCGATGAATGTCAAAGAGTTGGTAATATTTCTAGACACAATGAGATGCCTATGAATTACACTCTTGTTATTGAACCGTTTGATTGTTGGGGATTTGACTTTATGGGTCCTTTTCCTCCTTCAAAAGGCTATACCCATATACTTGTTGTTGTTGATTATGTTACTAAATGGGTAGAAGCCATACCTACAAAGAGTTCCGATGGTGAGACTTCGTTAAAAATGCTTAAGGATGTTATTTTTCCTAGGTTCGGAGTGCCTAGATATCTTATGACTGATGGAGGTTCTCATTTTATTCATGGTGGTTTTAGAAAAACTCTTGCTAAATATGATGTCAATCATAGAATTGCTTCTGCTTATCATCCCCAAACTAGTGGGCAGGTAGAGCTTTCAAATAGGGAGATCAAGTCTATCTTGTAGAAGACTGTCAATAGATCTAGGAAAAACTGGGCTAGTAAGTTAAACGACGCTTTATGGGCTTATAGAACTGCTTATAAGAATCCCATGGGTATGTCTCCTTATAAGATGGTTTACGGACAAGCGTGTCACTTGCCCTTAGAATTAGAACACAAAGCTTTTTGGGCAGTGAGAGAGCTTAATAGGGATTTTAAACTAGCCGGTAAGAAAAGGCTGTTAGATTTGAGTTCTCTAGATGAGTGGAGAAATGAAGCTTATGAGAATGCCAGACTTTTTAAAGAGAAAGTCAAGAAATGGCATGATAAGAGAATTCTTAAGAGAGAGTTCCATGTTGGTGAGAAAGTTCTTTTGTATAGGTCTCGTCTCAGATTTTTTGCAGGAAAATTACTTTCAAAATGGGAAGCACCATATGTTATTGTGGAAGTGTACCGCTCAGGTGCTATTAAGATTGCTTCATTGAAAGATGATTCTACACAAGTGGTGAATGGGCAAAGACTCAAGCATTATATTTCTGGAGATTCTTATAATGAAGATGTTGATGTTATTGAAACAGTTTCTCCGGAAGAATTCATCCAAGACAAATTGCAGGTACCTACAGAGTTCGCTTTCGAATAGGTAACAGTTCTAGTCAGAAAAGTTTCGCGAAAAGTTCTTCCTTTAATATTTTTGCTATTTTTACTAAATATGAAAAATCACGAGACGAAAACGGGGAGGAAAAAGAGTCCGTGTGTGTCTCACACACAGGTGGCGCGGGCCCACCCTTGGCCGCGCCACCCATGTGTGAGAACACACCGGAACTCGTTTCTGTCCCGGTTTCCTCCTGTGACTTCGTTTCGATGTATAATTTTTGCCTATTTAACCCCCCGGAGTCCCCGAGGTCTGTATATCGTTTTCTCATCGTGTTTTATTTTGAACTGTTTCTGCCAGGAGTTGATCTTAAGCTTGGGGGAATCATGGCCTCTTCAAGTGACAACAAGGGCAAAAGGCCCTATGTAGATGATCACCAGCGCCAGAAGTGGAAGGAAGAGCAAGGTTCAGGGAGAGCAAGGCCCAAGAACCCTGCTTTTGAAGGACCGACAAAAGCTAGACGTATCTTTTCTCATGATTTGCAGGGACCAACATATCATGTTTTGGATCTTGACTCCATGCCCGTGATAGAACACGGCATGCTGGTCACTTTTGAGCTTTGCACTCATTATCAAGCCTTGAAGAGAGAGGTAGAGATGCTTCAAGAATAGAATCTTAGGCTTCGCAGGATGCAGGAATATTTCATTAATCCAAGGCTGCTTCCAATACCGCCAAAGGAGTAATTCATCATCGGTATAGGCATTCCCTTGGCTTGTTCCAAGCTTGGGGGAGTGCCGCGGTATCACATCATTACCTTTTGCTCATTTACTTTTCAAGTAGTGTCATATCATGAATAAAGAAGTTATCATATAGAATAGTTTGCAGTTTGGAAGTATCCTCCTTAGTTGGTTATCTATGTATCCCTTGGTGTGAGTTGCGGTAATAAAATATTAATGAGAAGTTTTATCATTTACTCTTCGCACACTTTATGTTAGTTTGCAATCTCTCTTATGTGACTAGTCTTGTTGATTGGTATTGGTATCATATTGGGAGCATGAGTAGATTTAGTTGGTTTTGGCAAACCTAGCTTGGTCAGTAGCAACTTTACCTTGAGGTTTGAGTAGAGAAGAATAAAGAAGTGCTTGCAGTTACATCGCTTCAGTTTTCCCTTATGTTTGGCTTATAAGCATTGTTATTCTTAAAGTTAAAATCGTTGTACCTTCAAGGGAGTTTGCATGATTGTTCTTATTATATGTATGTTTGTTTGTTTCATGCAACTCTTATGCTTGCTACCTAGCCTTGCTAGCCAAAAACCTGTACTGAGAGGAAATACTTCTCGTGCATCCAATTCCCAAAAGCCAAGTTGCTTCCAAAGAGTCCACTATAAATTCCTATGCATGGTATTTCAAGCCATTCCAAGTAAATTTTCATGTGCTATGTCGTGGTTTCGTCAACAGATCTGCCATAGGGGTAGGTATATGGCGGTTTGTGGAAGGGGGTGAACACGGAGGAGCGATCCAGGACGGTGGTAGCACGAGTTTACCCAGCTTCAGATCCCGCAACGGTGGCGAGACCCTACGTGCTGCTATAATTCACTATAAGGCAACAAGTGCTCGATTACAATGATGAGGTTGGCTGTTTCGCTATGCGATTGGCCGTAAGACTAAGTCTGATTCTTCTTTCTTCAAGGGCTGCTCCACGCCGGGCTTATAAAGGCGCCTGGCGTGGGCTACACGTTGGTACCGGAGCGGATACAACTTGGAGTCCTAGACTAAGTCCTGCACGTATGCTACAAGGTCACCCGCCATGGGCCGTCCTGCGGATCCGCCATTAGCTCGCCGCTAGTAGCCCGCCATAGGCCTGTCTCCGGATCCACCATAAGCGCCTGCGTCCAGTACCGCCGTGCCAACTTCAGCAACTGGGCCGCCCGGTATAGCGAATCCGCCATACCACCCCTGATGGGCCACCCTGGCTTGCTGAATTAGGACTACGTCGCTGGTATACCTATTTGGTATATCCCCAACAGTAGCCCCCAGGGAACTTCAAGATCACCATCTACATCCGCCATGCTTGTCCTTGATAAGTCATTTCCGCCATAGCTCTTCTTTGCTGGGATGGCGGTTATCTTGATGTTCCTTTTCCATCTATCAATCCGCCGTAAATAACGGATCAAGCGACGTAGTTATCTTAGCGAGATTCTCGGGATCCAGTGGATCATACCGTTGAAATCCGCCGTAATTTTCGGCACACAGTTCCTTCTAGGGCAAGATTCACCAAGTTACTTTCTTGCCCTTGGACATGTGTCACCAGATTAGGGTTTCTGCGATCAGGACGAGCGGTTGTGATGGCGGGCACGAATCTCGAGGCCCGGGGTCTATATATACCCTGGCCTTTCACCCCCGGCCGGTCACCCCTTCATTCTCCCCCGTCGCTTTCTCTCTCCAGCGCCGTCACGAGAGCTTCGCCATCTCCGGCGAGCCACCGCGAAAAACCTCGCCGCCGGCAGCACTTTCCGCCACAAGCTGGCCTCGTCTTCCTCGTCCTCGCTTGAAGTTTTAGAAATCATTACCGCCACGCCACTAGCTGCCATGGAGCCCGAATCTCCTCGCCAAACTTCAAAGTCTGAAGCTGCTGAGGACTCTGTGCGATCCTCTGACACGGAGTCCGCCATGCCCGAAACCTCAGGAGGGGATTGGGACCCCTGCAGTTTAAGCGAGGAAATGCTATCTTCCTTGGAGCGGGAAGGCCGCATAGCTGCTAGGGAAACCTCCAGATGGCGGGTTGTGCCTGGTGAAACGGCGCCAACTCCTTCAGATGAGGAGGTCGTTATGCTGAAGTCTCATATTGATCGCGGCCTCAGCCTTCCGCCATCCTACTTCCTGAGGGAAGTTCTCCGCCATTACAGGTTACAGCTACACCACATTGCTCTGAATAGCTTCACTGCCTTAGCAGGTTTCGTTGCGCTATGCGAAGGGTATCTAGGCATCAGCCCACGCGGAGACTTGTTCCGCTTATACTTTAATATCCGCCATAACCGGGACACGAACGGGAATCCTCGCAATTGCGGGTCAATCTCCTTTGTTCCTCGGCACAGGAAATCCTACCCCTACATTGTCCCTCGTGACTCTGCTAAGGGATGGCGGGGTTCCTTCTTCTATCAGGCCAACCAGGCCCCTCCTGAAAGGAAGTTCGGCCTGCGGTCTTTTACTGACGGCCCCGCCGAGGAACAGGATAGCTGGGGCGTTATGGATGATTTCACCATGGATGATGAATGCCAATTATGCTCACGGCGGATTTCGAAACTTGTCTTCTCTGGACTGACAGGTGCTGACACCATTTACTGCTGGATCTCACGGCGGATTCAGCCTCTTCAATACCACCCAGCCCTGATGTGTGAGTATAGCGGAATAGACGATCTGCAACGCTATTCCAAGGAGGAACTATCCGCTGACGAGATCGAGCTTCGAATCCGCAACATCATTAAGGTGGGGCGAGATGAGCCTCTGAAGCTAAGAATCCCTATGTATGAGAATGGCAGTTGTCCAAAGGTAAGTGCTTCTCCTCATTCCGCTATAACAGCTAATTTTCCTTGAATAACTTCACATTTCTCCACAGCTCTCTTCTCTGCCACCCTCTGAGCTGAGCGGTCTCGTCCGCTATCCCCGGACGACGGATCTTACTGATGATGAGGACGAGACATCCTCGTCTCCCAAAGGACAAAAGGTGGCGGAAGAAGAGGTAGTGGCGGATAAGCCTGTAGTGGCGGTTCCTCGTGGCATTCGCGGTGCTAGCGGACACATTCATGGAATGGGCAAGAGAGTTATCTCTCGCCATTCATCCCTGCCCTTCGCGGCCATCTGGAAACCGTGCCAGAACATTCCGCCACTATAAATTTACTAGAGCGGAAGTAAGTATAATCACAATTCGCCTTCATACCATGCATAACTTTTCTAATCTATCTCTTTTGCACACAGAAGAAGAAAGGTTTCTGGCCCGAAACCTCCACTAGCCAAGCCATCTCCCGCTGCCATTCCACCTACACCAGATGCTCCTGCTCGCCCAACTGGGCCTTCCACTTCTTCTCATCATACCAGCAAGGTGGCGGATGCTCCAGGAAAAAGTGCTGGACCATCAGATCGCCCCGCTAAAGGTGCTAAGAAGGTGAGTTTTAGCGGAAAAGCAATCC
>QXEO01002089.1:401398-417410 GCA_007115705.1 Dactylis glomerata
TGACTTAGGTTTTCGGGGACGATGATGTACACGGAGGGGCGAGACCAGACGTGGGCCAGGGTGGCCTCACGCAGGGCTGGCGCGGCCAGGGGGCTGGCCGCGCCACCCTGGCGTGTGGGGGCCCCCTGGCTCCTCTCGACTCCCCCTTCTGGCTTAATGAGTCTTCTGGGAAAATATAATTTCTGGGTATTTTTCTGGAATTTTCCTGATCTTCAAAATATGGTCTCTTGATGGTCCTTTTTCCAGCAGAATCCTGACTCCGGCAGCAACTCCTCAGATGATCATCAAACATGTGAAAGCAAAGGAAATAACATAAGTATCTTATCTAAATATGAAATATATCAATGAATAATAGTAAATTATGATACAAAATAGTGATGCAAATTGGACGTATCAACCCCCCCAAGCTTAGACCTCACTTGTCCCCAAGCGAAAACTAAACTCAGTAAACATGACCACAGGTTTATAGAGTGAAGTGTCGATAATCAAAATACGGACAAGAAGCATCACATTTACCAAGGCACAAATTATAATAGACAGCAACTTCCCTTTATAAGATATAGACTTGCAATAGGTAAAAGGGAATCATATGTAAAGATGCACAAGGTAAACTATAATTGGCAATGACAAACCTTAGTGCTTGGTCAAAGAACTAAGAACAAGTTATTCTTTCTTTTAAACGGAGCCTTTTAAAACAGAGATAATATAGCAAAGACTATATGCTCAAAAAATTAAACTTTTGCATTCATAGAAAGCTTCAAAGATATATTCCTTCAGATAAAAGCATTATACAAAACAAGGAAGATAATAAACATGATTAAACGGATCAACATATGGATGAGTGAAACATAACAACTCAAATGCTTGCTTTAGATAGAGGGAAATAGGTTGACTCAACATAAAAGTAAAAGATAGGCCCTTCGCAGAGGGAAGTAGGGATTAAATATGTGCTAGAGCTTTTCATTTGTAAAACAGAGGTAAAAAGTTATTTTGAGAGGTGGTTGCTTTTGTCAACGACTAGCAACAGAGTTCTTGATATCTTCCATACTAAACAAGTGAGAGCGGTTCCGAGATGTTTGATTAATTGGCACTTTGGTGCTCTTTTATAGCTTTGCACTCCTCCCCACCTTTTTCCTTTCTCAAACCATGGCTAACCGATTCCATCGGGTGCCGACCAACTTTCACGTTCCATTGGAGGAGTGCCTTTTTTCTTTCGTTTTCTTTTTGAGATTATAATGGTCTGACCAGCTCCCTTGCAAAATTAATGACGAGCAGATGAAGCTGCCTAGTCGAGGGGTACTTAATTTAGTATGGAAGATAACAAACCCATCCACTACGTCCTCATGAGCTAAAAACAGTGGCACAAAAATGAGAAGTGTTTGAAGGTTTTTGAAAGGTAGCATGTTGGGGATATACCAAATAGGTATACCAGCGACGTAGTCCTAATTCAGCAAGCCAGGGTGGCCCATCAGGGGTGGTATGGCGGATTCGCTATACCGGGCGGCCCAGTTGCTGAAGTTGGCACGGCGGTACTGGACGCAGGCGCTTATGGCGGATCCGAAGACTGGCCTATGGCGGGCTACTAGCGGCGAGCTAATGGCGGATCCGCAGGACGGCCCATGGCGGGTGACCTTGTAGCATACGTGCAGGACTTAGTCTAGGACTCCAAGTTGTATCCGCTCCGGTACCAACGTGTAGCCCACGCCAGGCGCCTTTATAAGCCCGGCGTGGAGCAGCCCTTGAGGCAAGAAGAATCAGACTTAGTCTTACGGCCAATCGCATAGCGAAATAGCCAACCTCATCATTGTAATCGAGCACTTGTTGCCTTATAGTGAATTATAGCAGCATGTAGGGTCTCGCCACCGTTGCGGGATCTGAAGATGGGTAAACTCGTGCTACCACCGTCCTGGATCGCTCCTCCGTGTTCACCCCCTTCCACAAACCGCCATATACCTACCCCTATGGCAGATCTGTTGACGAAACCACGACAGTTGGCGCCCACCGTGGGGCTTTGCGCGTCTAGAGCGCGGATCCAGGCGGGATCCGCCTTCGCAGGCATCGGCGACACTGTCGCCATCGGGCGCGTCCTCTACGATTCCGGCTTCCCCATCGTCCCAGCGGATAACCTCTGGGTGCCGGCTAGAGAAGACCCGGCTCGATTCGCCGTCATCCCGATTGGAGATATCCATATCTTCATTGGAGAGACAAACCCTACCCCCGCTACGGAAACCAATTTCCGGCGGATTGGTATGGATGAAATCCCCAAACGGACCGCTTTCGAGCTGGATACGGAGGAGGACTCATCTGATCTGGAAGTTTCCAAGATGCCCAGATCGGATCTAAAAAATAATCCCACCCAGCCCGCCCTAGAGGTAGAGGAAGTAGTGGAAGACCACAGTGAATCCGCCATGAGCAATCTGGCGTTAGAGACACCGCGGTACTGCCTTGTTGCGTTCGCAGGTATCACTTCGGGATCTACCTCCAATGGAGAAGATAGCCCAGGTGAATCCATCCTAGAGGCACTTAACGAAAGTGGTGAATCGGATGACTGGGATAGCAAAGGCTATGATTCTGACCATTACGATGCCGCCATGAGGAAACTCGAGGCGGAATTGGCGCAGCAGGCACTTGAAGAGCAACACGCAGCGGCCAAGCAGGTGTTTGTCACCAACAAAGGAGATGATGCTGGGCAGACAACCGGTGATCCGCCATCTCAGGCAGTCCACGACGGAGATACCGGCAATGAGCAGGGTAACCCGCCACCAGCCGCCGATCCCGCCGCGGAGCAACTTCCCGAGATTCATGGCGGACCCAGGCCGTTACCCGCCATCCCCGAGGACCAGCACCAAGAAGACTTCACGACCCCGCTGGATAAGGTCGTCTACGGAACTCTAGCAGATCCAATCACCCCTGACTATGTCAGAGATGTGAACGATCTCGAGAAGAAAAGACGAGCACTCCTCAAGGAAGCAAAGCGAGTCGAGAAGATGGGCCAGCAGGTTGATGACGACATTGCTAAAGCTCAGGACACACTGAAGCGCGCAAGGAACATGGAGGAGAAGTATGCTACTCTCATCCAGAACCAGATCAACGAGGGTGGCGACCCGCAGCTGGTATGAAACCTTGAGTTCACCGTACCAACGGCGGAAACTCTGGCCAGGATGTACATTAAGAATCCGCCATACGTGGATAAAAACCACGATGAAGTTAGGGCTACCCCCATCGAGAACATCGTGGCCGCAAAGGAGCTATTGGAGCATAACAAGAGTCCAGCAGCCCTAGAGACAGCAGTTAAACTGATGACCAAAGCATTAGTGCAGCAGGAAAAGGCTACGTCGTCACGGCGGCTCGAATCTGATCCTGCGCTATGCCGGTCCAGTACTGCATCTAAAGCTCGGGGAGCTGGCAATAATGGTGGTCGTCCTGACAACGAATCTCATACCGGATCCTCGGAGACCCGAAGAAGAGAAGCTCGCAATCGGAGACACACCATCCCAATATCCTCCGATGACGACAAACCACATGGCAAAGGCCCACAGAGAAATCCATTGCCACCCCGCAAAAATTACCCGGCTTACGGATACCAACAAACCACTGCTGCTCCTCGCCATAAGACCAATATGCCGCCGCCAAAGCATAAGACGTTCGAAGTCCCTAAGGGAGGAATCGTCATACGCGACAATGATGGCAAACGAGGACGAAGCCGTGACGCTGGACGCAGAGACGATCCGCCACGACGAGAAAACATCAGGGATGGCGGATCCAAGAGAAGGGACCGATCTCGCCATGACGACGGCGCGCATCATGACGGTGACAAGGATAAGCATCGCTCCACTCGCCGCCACGATGACAAAGGGCAAAGCTCCCGCCGCCATGACGGTGACCCATCACGAAGAACGGATGGAAGTCGTAGCTACAGAGAACAGTCGCAGGACGGTGAAAGTAAGCGCAGACGCGACCCTTCGCCATCCCCACCAGGGAGCCCCCATGGCGGCGGTGGTGGTGGCGGTGGGCCTACAAGGTCGCGCAACTCCCGCAAGGATCCGCCGAATCAGAAGCCCTACGACGCCCGTACCCATCTAAACGAGATTGCCAAGTCTCAAACGGCCTTCTTCCTCGGCCCAAAGTGCTTTGGACCACGGATTCGTGATGAGCCCATCCCGTATGGGTTCAAAATCAAGAAAAATATCCACCAGTACAATGGAGTCGATAGGCCTTTGACTTGGCTACAAGATTACTTCAATGCAGTGCAATTCGCCGGGGGTTCTCCCAATGTTGCTGTCCGCTATCTGCCCCTGATGCTATCAGGCACTGCGAGGCAGTGGATTAATGACTTGGCAGAAAACTCCATCCAAACCTGGTTCGATATGCAAACTGCGTTCATCGAAAATTTCGAGGGGACTTACAAGAGACCCCATAACATTGGTGACCTCCAACGCTGCCGACGAGCCGACGACGAGACCTCCCGAACTTTCCTCACGCGATGGCTCGATATGAAGAACTCCTGTGAAGGGGTTACTGACGAATCCGCCATCCTCGCGTTTATTGACAGTTTGGAGAGAGGCCAACTGCTCCGCCATCGCCTGTTGTGGGAAAGGAACGAAGGGAAACTGACCCTAAATTCCATGATCACCATCGCAAGCAACTACGCGGCCGCTGACGATGACGCCCGCGAATCTCTGAAGGCTTCCGCCATCCAGAACACTGGAAAGCAGAATAGCAGTAACAAACGGAAGAATCCGCCAGAAGAGCCGCAGGCTTCGGACATGGTGGCCACAACCTTCGCTGACAAGGGTCAAAGCAGCCAGCGCGGCAAGGGACGCGGAGGTGGCGGTGGCCAGCCGTGGAGTTCCGCAACTCCCGCTTCGGCGCCATCCGCCCCCGTGTCTTATGACGAATACCACGATATGCCGTGTTTTGCCCATCGTGACGCCGCGGGAAAGTGCAACCACACCAACCGGAACTGCAAGTTTGTCAACGACCTCAAGGCGGATCAAGAAGCTGGCTTCAAGCGCAGCCGGCGGCAACGGCCTCGTGGCAAAGGAAAAGCGGATAAAGACAAGGAGTCTAGGGATGGCAGTGATATGGATGAAGACCCTGCGCCCAAACCCGCCGAAAAGGCAGAGGGTGGTGCTGGCAAGGGTAACCCAATCAAGGACAAAAAAGGTGCTTTCCACACATTCCTTGGACCCCCCACGGCTAAGGCTCAGAGAGCTGCTATGCGCTCCCTTAATGCCACCATGCCAAAAATCCGCCAGTACGTCCGATGGTCTGAAGTACCGGTGCACTGGAGCCGCGATGATCACCCAGAGCACATCCCAGATGGCTATTACGCCATGGTGGTATGCCCTTTAATCCATGGCTACGAGTTCTCCAAATGTTTAATGGATGGCGGAAGCAGCCTGAACATCATGTACGTGGAAACGCTGACAAAGCTCGGCCTCACCAAGACCCAACTCCGCCATAGCGCGGTCACCTTTTATGGGGTGGTTCCTGGTCGCCAGGCCAAGTCCCTCGGATCCATCACGCTCAAAGTTGCCTTCGGTAGTGAGGATAACTACAGAGAAGAGCCCATAACCTTCGAGGTGGTCCCGTTCAAAAGCACTTACCACGTGATCTTCGGGCGCCCGGCCTTCCACAGCTTTCACGCAAGGCCATGCTACATCTACAACCAGCTGAAGATGCCGGGACCGGATGGCATAATCACCGTTTATGGCAGTTTCAGAAAAGCAAAGGAGTGCGAGGAAGGAGAAGCCGCCTTCGCGGAAGCAGTGTTCTTCGGCGAGGAGTTCAAAGAAATCCACGCCGCTACAGACCCCGCGGAGATGCCGGCATCCAAGCAGGAGGTTTCCGCCTCCCCGCCCACCTTCAAGCCTACAGTCGATACAAAACAGGTGGAACTTGTCGCTGGCGATGCAGCCAAGACTACCGCCATTGGGACAAATTTGTCCCCCGCATAGGAAAGCGCGCTCGTCGAGTTCCTCCGTGAGAACCGGGACATCTTCGCATGGCAGCCATCTGACATGACGGGTGTACCCAGGGAACTCGCCGAGCACGCTCTGCAGATAATTCCTGGCTCAAAGCCAGTAAGACAAGCCATGAGATGCTTCGGAGATGAAAAGCGCCGCGCCATAGCAAAGGAAATTTCCAAGCTGTTGAAAGCAGGCTTCATCAAGGTAGTGATACATACCAAGTGGGTGGCAAATCCGGTGCTAGTTCCTAAGAAAAACACAAAAGTTCTGCGCATGTGTGTAGATTACACTGGCCTGAACAAAGCATGTCCAAAAGACCCTTTTCCCTTGCCTCGCATTGACCAAGTCATTGACTCGACGGCGGGATCGGAGCTACTGTGTTTCTTAGATGCCTACTCCGGATACCACCAGATCAAGATGAAAAAGTCTGATCAGCTCGCTACGTCGTTCGTAACACCTTATGGCACATATTGCTATGTTACAATGCCATTCGGTCTAAAAAACGCAGGAGCAACGTACCAGCGCACTATGCAAAAGTGCCTGGCGGATCAAATTGGACGAAACATCCACGCATACGTGGACGACATCGCAGTTATGTCTAAGAAGAAAGATGGCCTTATAGCGGATTTGCAAGAGACCTTTGACAATCTCAGGAAGTACAACATGATGCTTAACCCAACGAAGTGCATCTTCGGGGTCCCAGCTGGACAAATCCTAGGATTCATCGTCTCCCACCGCGGAATTGAGGTTAACCCGGAGAAGATCAAGGCAATCCTCGACATCTCCCGGCCCATCGACCTAAAAGAAGTACAGCGACTCACAGGCTGCGTGGCAGCAGTGAGCAGATTCATCAGTCGTCTTGGCGAGAAGGCTTTGCCACTCTACAAGCTGATGAAGAAATCAGACGAATTCGTCTGGACCGACAAGGCAGACGCTGCACTTAAGAATCTGAAGAGAGTGTTATCCACTGCACCAGTCCTAGCGGCTCCCGAAGACCAGGAACCCATGTTACTATACATGGCGGCAACCAACAGGGTAGTCAGCATCGTCATGGTGGTAGAACGCAAGGAAGAAGCGCAGGAGTATGGCGTACAGCGACCAGTCTACTACGTCAGCGAGGTCCTGACGGAATCCAAGCAGCGCTACCCTCACTACCAAAAATTGGCATACGGAGTTTTCCTAGCTTCTCGTAAGTTAAGGCATTACTTCTATGACCATAAGATCACAGTGGTGAGCAAAGCCCCACTGAAGGACATCATCAACAACAGCGATGCAACAGGACGAGTTGCGAAGTGGGGCATTGAATTGGCCTCTTTCGACATCGACTACAAGCCTCGCACCGCCATCAAGTCTCAGGCTTTGGCGGAGTTTATGGCGGATTGGAAGGAAGCGCATGAGACTACGCCCGTCCCAGAACCAGAGCATTGGGTGATGCACTTTGATGGCTCAAAGTTGCTACATGGCTCGGGGACTGGAGTGACGCTCAAATCTCCTAAGGGAGATGAGCTAAGCTACGTCCTCCAGATTCACTTCCCCACCACCAACAACATCGCGGAGTATGAAGCGCTACTACATGGGCTACGTGTCGCAAAGGAGATCGGCGTACAACACATCATGTGCTGTGGAGACTCTGACCTTGTGGCTCAGCAGGTGGCTGGCACATATAAAGCTCGGAACGAAGTCATGGCGGCATACAGAGATGAAGTACACGAGATGGCTAAAAGTTTCCTCGGCTACGACATCAAGCACGTACGGCGAGAAGACAACATGGCGGCCGATACCTTGTCCAAACTGGGATCCAGCTGTAAGGCAGTTCCGCCAGGCGTATTTCTCGAGCATCTGCGCGTACCATCGGTTAAGATGGTGGATCCAGAAAATCCGGAAATAGCGAGCTCCCCTGTTATGGCGGTTTTGCCTAGCAATCCGCCATGGGCAGAGCCCTTCCTGGAATATCTGACGAGCAAGAAGCTTCCCGAAGACGAAGTCGAGAAAAGACAAATCGAGCGTAGAGTCAAAGCGTATACCATCATAGATGGCCAACTCTACAAACGAAGCACCTCGGGAGTTTTCATGAAGTGCATATCCCAAGTGGATGGAATCGGAATACTAAGAGAGATCCATGAAGGCGAATGTGGGCATCACGCCGCCGCCAGATCCCTAGTAGCAAAAGCGTTCCGCCATGGGTTCTACTGGCCAACAGCCAAGGCAGATGCAGACCGCATTGTGGAGCTCTGCCATGGTTGCCAGATGTACTCCAAGCAAACCCATATGCCCGCCACAGCACTGCATACGATCCCTATAACTTGGCCTTTTGCAGTCTGGGGGCTGGACATGGTGGGTCCGCTAAAAACAGCACCTTCGGGATTTACGCACCTTTTGGTAGCGGTAGACAAATTCACGAAGTGGGTGGAAGCTAAGCCCATCAGAAAACTTGATGGCAAAACCGCCCTAAAGTTTGTCAAAGACATTGTGGTCAGATTCGGCATCCCACACAGCATCATCACCGATAATGGCACAAACTTGTCTCAGGGAGAAGTTGAAGAATACTGCCATCACAACGGAATCCGCCTTGACCTAGCATCTGTGGCACATCCACAGTCTAATGGCCAAGTTGAGCGGACCAACGGACTAATCATATCAGGGATCAAGCCACACCTCGAAGCACCGCTACATAGAGCAGCTGGAGCCTGGGCAGAAGAGTTGCCATCTGTACTGTGGAGTCTACGGACCACGCCAAACAGATCAACCGGCCTTACCCCTTTCTTCTTAGTCTATGGAGCAGAGGCAATCTTGCCAAGTGATGTTCAATATGATTCTCCAAGAGTCGAGGCCTACAAGGAAGAAGATGCAGAAACATCCAGACAACTATCTGTGGACCTGCTGGAAGAAGAACGAGACCTAGCAGCCCAGAGATCCGCCATCTACCAGCAGAATCTCCGCCGCTACCACAGCAGGCAAGTTCGCCAACGCTCGTTCAAAGAGGGCGACCTGGTGCTACGCCTCAAGCAGCAGAAGTCCCATAAGCTATCCTCGCCTTGGGAAGGACCCTTCGTCATCAGCAAAGCTCTACTGAATGGTTCCTACTACCTCGTTGATATTCGCGAGCTAGATAAGCGACCAAGTAAGAAGCGCAAACGAAGAGACCCTGACGATATCTACGACGAGACAGATCGTCCATGGAACATCGCACAGCTACGTCCTTTCTACACTTAGCAATTTTCTAGCTTTGTAACAGGCACCTCTATATGATCAATGAAATAAAGCATTTGGTTCACTTTTGATTTTCTGAGTCTTTTACCTCCTTTATTGTTCATTTAGATCGTATAGAACCTTTTGCGCAATCGTGCTTTGCACTTGCGTCTCTTTTAAATCCGCCATAAGCGGTCCGCGTAGCTTTTTTATGTTTTGATCTTCATTCGATGTTCTCTGTGTGGATTCCAGAGTAGTGACTTTTTGACGATCTGAGCCGCCATCTGCTTAGGGTTCTAGACGGTTGCTATTAAGTATCGTCGCCCTAGCGGATTGTTCGTGCGAAGATTTCGCCATCTCACGAAAAGTCAAACACAGAGAGCCGGATGGCGGATCGCATAATCCTACGCGTGAAATTTTTTTAAGTGTTGTTTTTTGGGCATGGCAAAAACTGCAAGTTGCATAAAACTAAGCCTGGCAGTTTCTTCGCGCAATTAAAACCACTTCATAAAAAACAAACTGCAAAAGTTCACAAAGCATTCCACTGATCCGCCATAAGCAGATCAGTCACAGTGCAGACACATCACACGCAGTTTAAGTTTAAATTACAGACCCACTCAGGGGCCGAATTGATGCAAAGTATTTTTTTCCTGCCATATTGCAGGGCACATCTCAAGAGGATGGCGGAATCTTGGAGGACACCTCATCCCCGCCATCACCACCTGCAGTTGCCGCGGAGGCAGATGCCGAAGCTTGGCTAGGCGATCCTGGCAGCTCGTATGCTTCGTAGTATACGTTCAACTGCGTGCCAAGGGCGCACAATTGATCATATCCAAGCACGCTCTGCCGGATGGCGGCCTCGTCCACCGGCGCGCCATCCTCGCCGCTCTCAGGGATGCCGGAGGTGAGCTGGTCTAGGTCCATGTCGGGGTAGTGGGCCTTCGCCAATGTCAGCGCTGTTCTGGCACCACCCCGAGCAGAGGACAGCTTCCAATCCGCCACTAGCCCTGGCACCAGCAGCAGCTTCTGCGTGAGCGCGATGGCGGAAAGGTTGGAAGAACCCGCTATCTGCAGGCTCCCGCATGCTTGGCGACCAGCGCTGAGAAGGCCATCAAGCTCCTTCCTCGCTGCGTCGGTGGCCATGCGCAAGCCCTCAGCGGTGTCCACCTCGCTTTGCCCCAAGGAAGCTGCATGGCGGAAAAAAGAAGATGCGTCACGGACTGCATAGCAAAAATTGAAAAACAAATTATGAGAAGTGGTACCTAGCAAGTTGTCCTGGAAGTGATGGAGGAGCTCGTTAAAGCCTTCACGCCGCTTCTCAAAGTCAGCGGCGGCTTTACGGAGATCCGCTATCTCCTTGTCCTTTTTCTTGCCCTGGTTCTCCTGGTCCTTCAGCTGCCTCTCGAGGGTGGTGTTTTTAGCCAGCGATTTCCAGAGCTGCTCATTCAGCCCATCCATCGCAATGGCGTGGCCGTTCTTCATCCCCTCGAGTGTGGACTTAAGCTTGGCAGCATCTGCATGGCGGAATTTTGTCAGCTCAGCATTTGATTGAATAAGCATAAAGGAAAGAAAACTTAAGGTTAAAGTACCGCTATTCTCAAGCTGCTGCTGCAAATCCGCCACAAGGGCGCCTTTCTCCGCCAGCTCCTTCTCCTGCGAGCTGACGACCTGGACCAGGTCCTCCACCACCTTCTTGTAGTTCTGGCAAAATTTGAAGTGTTAGTCACTTTTAGAGCATCATGATGGATAGAATCCGCCATGACGCTCGGGGGCTACTCATGTTAATTTTTTAGTTACTCTTAGAGCATCACGATGGATGAATCCGCCATGATGCTCGGGGGCTACTTATGCTAATTTTTTGTCTTCTAAGAGCTTTATGCCGGATAATTATCCGCCATAACGCTCGGGGGCTACTCTGTGTGAAATTTAAAGTTCTCTATAGAGCACTGTGTGAACTGCCAGCGCTCGAGAGCTTAGCTATTCAAAAACTTACAGAAGTCAACCTTGGAGCCCCATAGCGGATCAAATTTGATAATCCGCCATGACGCTCGGGGGCTACTGGGAGTACATACCTCTTTAACAATACTGGTTCTCTGAACGAATGCCGCCATTGCAGATGACACATGGTTACTGGCCTCCTCTTGCATATTGTCAAGGCGGAAAAGAGCAGTTGCTTTCTTCTTCCACTTTGAAGCTTCCTCAGCTCCCGTATCCGTCCGGATTGCTTTTCCGCTAAAACTCACCTTCTTAGCACCTTTAGCGGGGCGATCTGATGGTCCAGCACTTTTTCCTGGAGCATCCGCCACCTTGCTGGTATGATGAGAAGAAGTGGAAGGCCCAGTTGGGCGAGCAGGAGCATCTGGTGTAGGTGGAATGGCAGCGGGAGATGGCTTGGCTAGTGGAGGTTTCGGGCCAGAAACCTTTCTTCTTCTGTGTGCAAAAGAGATAGATTAGAAAAGTTATGCATGGTATGAAGGCGAATTGTGATTATACTTACTTCCGCTCTAGTAAATTTATAGTGGCGGAATGTTCTGGCACGGTTTCCAGATGGCCGCGAAGGGCAGGGGATGAATGGCGAGAGATAACTCTCTTGCCCATTCCATGAATGTGTCCGCTAGCACCGCGAATGCCACGAGGAACCGCCACTACAGGCTTATCCGCCACTACCTCTTCTTCCGCCACCTTTTGTCCTTTGGGAGACGAGGATGTCTCGTCCTCATCATCAGTAAGATCCGTCGTCCGGGGATAGCGGACGAGACCGCTCAGCTCAGAGGGTGGCAGAGAAGAGAGCTGTGGAGAAATGTGAAGTTATTCAAGGAAAATTAGCTGTTATAGCGGAATGAGGAGAAGCACTTACCTTTGGACAACTGCCATTCTCATACATAGGGATTCTTAGCTTCAGAGGCTCATCTCGCCCCACCTTAATGATGTTGCGGATTCGAAGCTCGATCTCGTCAGCGGATAGTTCCTCCTTGGAATAGCGTTGCAGATCGTCTATTCCGCTATACTCACACATCAGGGCTGGGTGGTATTGAAGAGGCTGAATCCGCCGTGAGATCCAGCAGTAAATGGTGTCAGCACCTGTCAGTCCAGAGAAGACAAGTTTCGAAATCCGCCGTGAGCATAATTGGCATTCATCATCCATGGTGAAATCATCCATAACGCCCCAGCTATCCTGTTCCTCGGCGGGGCCGTCAGTAAAAGACCGCAGGCCGAACTTCCTTTCAGGAGGGGCCTGGTTGGCCTGATAGAAGAAGGAACCCCGCCATCCCTTAGCAGAGTCACGAGGGACAATGTAGGGGTAGGATTTCCTGTGCCGAGGAACAAAGGAGATTGACCCGCAATTGCGAGGATTCCCGTTCGTGTCCCGGTTATGGCGGATATTAAAGTATAAGCGGAACAAGTCTCCGCGTGGGCTGATGCCTAGATACCCTTCGCATAGCGCAACGAAACCTGCTAAGGCAGTGAAGCTATTCAGAGCAATGTGGTGTAGCTGTAACCTGTAATGGCGGAGAACTTCCCTCAGGAAGTAGGATGGCGGAAGGCTGAGGCCGCGATCAATATGAGACTTCAGCATAACGACCTCCTCATCTGAAGGAGTTGGCGCCGTTTCACCAGGCACAACCCGCCATCTGGAGGTTTCCCTAGCAGCTATGCGGCCTTCCCGCTCCAAGGAAGATAGCATTTCCTCGCTTAAACTGCAGGGGTCCCAATCCCCTCCTGAGGTTTCGGGCATGGCGGACTCCGTGTCAGAGGATCGCACAGAGTCCTCAGCAGCTTCAGACTTTGAAGTTTGGCGAGGAGATTCGGGCTCCATGGCAGCTAGTGGCGTGGCGGTAATGATTTCTAAAACTTCAAGCGAGGACGAGGAAGACGAGGCCAGCTTGTGGCGGAAAGTGCTGCCGGCGGCGAGGTTTTTCGCGGTGGCTCGCCGGAGATGGCGAAGCTCTCGTGACGGCGCTGGAGAGAGAAAGCGACGGGGGAGAATGAAGGGGTGACCGGCCGGGGGTGAAAGGCCAGGGTATATATAGACCCCGGGCCTCGAGATTCGTGCCCGCCATCACAACCGCTCGTCCTGATCGCAGAAACCCTAATCTGGTGACACATGTCCAAGGGCAAGAAAGTAACTTGGTGAATCTTGCCCTAGAAGGAACTGTGTGCCGAAAATTACGGCGGATTTCAACGGTATGATCCACTGGATCCCGAGAATCTCGCTAAGATAACTACGTCGCTTGATCCGTTATTTACGGCGGATTGATAGATGGAAAAGGAACATCAAGATAACCGCCATCCCAGCAAAGAAGAGCTATGGCGGAAATGACTTATCAAGGACAAGCATGGCGGATGTAGATGGTGATCTTGAAGTTCCCTGGGGGCTACTGTTGGGGATATACCAAATAGGTATACCAGCGACGTAGTCCTAATTCAGCAAGCCAGGGTGGCCCATCAGGGGTGGTATGGCGGATTCGCTATACCGGGCGGCCCAGTTGCTGAAGTTGGCACGGCGGTACTGGACGCAGGCGCTTATGGCGGATCCGGAGACGGGCCTATGGCGGGCTACTAGCGGCGAGCTAATGGCGGATCCGCAGGACGGCCCATGGCGGGTGACCTTGTAGCATACGTGCAGGACTTAGTCTAGGACTCCAAGTTGTATCCGCTCCGGTACCAACGTGTAGCCCACGCCAGGCGCCTTTATAAGCCCGGCGTGGAGCAGCCCTTGAGGCAAGAAGAATCAGACTTAGTCTTACGGCCAATCGCATAGCGAAACAGCCAACCTCATCATTGTAATCGAGCACTTGTTGCCTTATAGTGAATTATAGCAGCACGTAGGGTCTCGCCACCGTTGCGGGATCTGAAGCTGGGTAAACTCGTGCTACCACCGTCCTGGATCGCTCCTCCGTGTTCACCCCCTTCCACAAACCGCCATATACCTACCCCTATGGCAGATCTGTTGACGAAACCACGACATAGCACATGAAAATTTACTTGGAATGGCTTGAAATACCATGCATAGGAATTTATAGTGGACTCTTTGGAAGCAACTTGGCTTTTGGGAATTGGATGCACGAGAAGTATTTCCTCTCAGTACAGGTTTTTGGCTAGCAAGGCTAGGTAGCAAGCATAAGAGTTGCATGAAACAAACAAACATACATATAATAAGAACAATCATGCAAACTCCCTTGAAGGTACAACGATTTTAACTTTAAGAATAACAATGCTTATAAGCCAAACATAAGGGAAAACTGAAGCGATGTAACTGCAAGCACTTCTTTATTCTTCTCTACTCAAACCTCAAGGTAAAGTTGCTACTGACCAAGCTAGGTTTGCCAAAACCAACTAAATCTACTCATGCTCCCAATATGATACCAATACCAATCAACAAGACTAGTCACATAAGAGAGATTGCAAACTAACATAAAGTGTGCGAAGAGTAAATGATAAAACTTCTCATTAATATTTTATTACCGCAACTCACACCAAGGGATACATAGATAACCAACTAAGGAGGATACTTCCAAACTGCAAACTATTCTATATGATAACTTCTTTATTCATGATATGACACTACTTGAAAAGTAAATGAGCAAAAGGTAATGATGTGATACCGCGGCACTCCCCCAAGCTTGGAACAAGCCAAGGGAATGCCTATACCGATGATGAATTACTCCTTTGGCGGTATTGGAAGCAGCCTTGGATTAATGAAATATTCCTGCATCCTGCGAAGCCTAAGATTCTATTCTTGAAGCATCTCTACCTCTCTCTTCAAGGCTTGATAATGAGTGCAAAGCTCAAAAGTGACCAGCATGCCGTGTTCTATCACGGGCATGGAGTCAAGATCCAAAACATGATATGTTGGTCCCTGCAAATCATGAGAAAAGATACGTCTAGCTTTTGTCGGTCCTTCAAAAGCAGGGTTCTTGGGCCTTGCTCTCCCTGAACCTTGCTCTTCCTTCCACTTCTGGCGCTGGTGATCATCTACATAGGGCCTTTTGCCCTTGTTGTCACTTGAAGAGGCCATGATTCCCCCAAGCTTAAGATCAACTCCTGGCAGAAACAGTTCAAAATAAAACACGATGAGAAAACGATATACAGACCTCGGGGACTCCGGGGGGTTAAATAGGCAAAAATTATACATCGAAACGAAGTCACAGGAGGAAACCGGGACAGAAACGAGTTCCGGTGTGTTCTCACACATGGGTGGCGCGGCCAAGGGTGGGCCCGCGCCACCTGTGTGTGAGACACACACGGACTCTTTTTCCTCCCCGTTTTCGTCTCGTGATTTTTCATATTTAGTAAAAATAGCAAAAATATTAAAGGAAGAACTTTTCGCGAAACTTTTCTGACTAGAACTGTTACCTATTCGAAAGCGAACTCTGTAGGTACCTGCAATTTGTCTTGGATGAATTCTTCCGGAGAAACTGTTTCAATAACATCAACATCTTCATTATAAGAATCTCCAGAAATATAATGCTTGAGTCTTTGCCCATTCACCACTTGTGTAGAATCATCTTTCAATGAAGCAATCTTAATAGCACCTGAGCGGTACACTTCCACAATAACATATGGTGCTTCCCATTTTGAAAGTAATTTTCCTGCAAAAAATCTGAGACGAGACCTATACAAAAGAACTTTCTCACCAACATGGAACTCTCTCTTAAGAATTCTCTTATCATGCCATTTCTTGACTTTCTCTTTAAAAAGTCTGGCATTCTCATAAGCTTCATTTCTCCACTCATCTAGAGAACTCAAATCTAACAGCCTTTTCTTACCGGCTAGTTTAAAATCCCTATTAAGCTCTCTCACTGCCCAAAAAGCTTTGTGTTCTAATTCTAAGGGCAAGTGACACGCTT
>QXEO01002089.1:423670-620294 GCA_007115705.1 Dactylis glomerata
ATTTTCCCGCCTAACTGCAAGGGTCCTTCAACAATCTTGAGCTTGTTCTCCAGTTGAGTCTTCTTATCATCCAACATTATGAGAGCTGATTCAGTCTCCATGATCTTCTTGGTGGCGAGATCCATGAGATCTCTAAACTGATCCTGGTTGATAATTTGCTTCTTCAGCATGTCTTCTAGATTAACTGTGCAGCGCTCCCTCTCAGTGAGGTAGCCTCTCAGAAGGGAGTGGAACTCCTGGCCTCGATGATCCACAACATGTCCTCCAACAGATCGCTCTCCAATCATCCCATAAGCTGAGGGACGTGGGATGTGAGCTCTGTACTTGTGGCGAATATGGGCGATGGCGCCCTGCATGGCAATCTCCACCAAATACCTCCAGTCCACATATGCTTCGGTGTACTCCATCGTGGATTCTCCTTCTTCATCAAGTCTTCCTTGGATAGTAGTTTGGATTAACCACTTCTCCATACCATATTCCTTGTACCGCATCTTCCCACAGAAAATTGGCGGCGGTATCTGAAGCTGGGTGGCGAGGTCTAGTAGCACCTCCGAGAATAGGTATTCTCCTTCACCAGCTACCACTCTCTCGTCGTAGGTGTCCATCTACAACATTTTGAAAAGAAGAGGGAACGATCAGAACAAGATGAGAAATGTAAGTAAGAATGAAATGGTTAAGACAATAAGATCATGAATATTTGTTTAGTATTTTTAAAATAAAACTTGGGTCCTAAGGTCTTCCAATCCTAGGGTCTCGATCCTACAGGCAACACTATGCTCTGATACCATTTTGTGACGCCCCACCTTTGGCTTAAGGCGGAACACCTGTGTTATGTGCTATTCCCTGGATCAATGATAGCACCACAGAACAAAATATAGTATTCATCACATAGTATCGAGATTACACGCAGATCCAGATACACAAGTCTCACTGATTATTACAAGTTCCTTGGTCACATAGACCAACAAGGGTAAACAGAGTTCAACTTATGCACAACGGAAATATAATAGTAGCGAGCCTCCATCTTCAGCATGCGCCACAGGCAGTCATGTTGGTATGCAGACTCGAGATCCTAACACTTCACTCCTCATCAGAAGAACCTGCACATTTGATTATGCAGCCCCAAGTATGGGGGTCAGTACAATGATGTACTGGCAAATGACACTTATTTGGTGGCGATTGTGAAGAATCTAGCTACATGCTATTTGGCTGGTGGATCTCTGGGCTATATTTGCATAAAGCCAATTTTGTCCTATTTTAAGTCAAAATTTTAATTCAAAGATTTTATTTTGAAAGGTTGAAATAACCCCCAAATACTACATAGTTGCAAGTTATGTAGCACTGGGCGCAATTCAACTAAGTTGGAACCTCAGGCACCACCACCTCTTTGGAGTGTATGGTCCTTAGTTCCTACCTAGGGTTTCTAGACAAGTTTTTAGATAATTCAGAATCGGTGATGAGATTATTCCGTACATTCCATGTCTAGAGACTCAATTGTCCATAACCGAGGACACGGCTAATCGATTAGATTTAAACACCTTGCAAGGGTTGTGCACTTTCACCTTACGATTCATTTTATGCCCATACATAAAATGAAACGAGACCTTTTAGAGGAGAGGGCAACTAACTGGCAAGATCCGTTCCCAACCTATGATTATTCTACCACCAACTTCTTGCACAAAGTTACACTCCCACATCTAATCAGTCAAGACAGAGCCCATAATGTCATAAGGCTGCACTGGAAGTACACTAAGCATGGAAGACATAGCCATCTCTTTATTCCTGGGTGGCCATCCCAAGCGGTATTCTGTTCCCACATCCTCTTTATGAGGCTTGCGTCCCGGAATCCACCTACCTCACCTCATCTTATCAAACCATTCCACCCAGGTGTTTCATTTTAGTTGAAGTTCTTAACTTTTCACAAAACACTTTTCAAGTGATCTTAGCATGGCATCAAAATTAACAAAGTTTTTAGCATCCTATCAGGTGGGGTTTGAGGGATTGCTACACACTACTAGGATCTAAGTATTTGATAAAGCAGTTGAGTAAAACACCTATCATGCATACTACAAGAGGTGAGTATACTAATGCATAAGTAAAGTGGGTAGGGAAACATGTGTGCCACTTGCCTTGGTAGTAGCTTGCACACTCACAACAGTTACAATAGTAGCCTTGCTCCTCTTCAAAATCTATTCAATCCAAACAATCATGCAATCAATATTCTATCTCTAATGACAATCATAGACATGTATGCATGTGTGCATGTATGCAAATGACATTTTAATTTCACACACTATGTGAGTGTGTGAAATGGTTGTAAAGGTGGAATAAGAGGTTTTTGAAAACAAGTGTGATGTTAGAAAGGTTTTTATTAAATTAATAACAAGGTATTAACAAGAGGGGTATTTGATGCATCAGGATAGTACTTTAGAAAATTTAGTTCTGGTTGGTACTGTCCTGCAAAAATAAGTTGGAGCTACCACTGGATGGGTGACAGTAACATGAAGCTACTGCAAGTGGTTTTACTCAAAATTAGTTTTTAGAAAACAATTGGTGAAGAAAAAGGTGATTTAAACAAATTTAACCGTAGCAAGTTTGTGCACGTATTAACTTTGAAAACTTTTGCTTCTGGTGTGTTCTAAATGTTCCAAGGATTCCATAGACTACAAATTTGTAGCATTTGGACTTACAGAACACAAGTTATGAATTTATTTTGAATCCAAGGGCTTGATTCAGATCTGTCAATGGATTCAAAAAGAACCCATAAAATAATAGGTTTTATTGGACCATTGGATTCTACACATCCTAAGGATTCCAACGAGGTATTATTTGCTATTTTTCGAGTTACAGATCAAAAGTTATGATTTTTCGAAGATTTGGATCAAATCTGATTTGAAAACCTAAACGAAAATCTGTTTGAACTGAGGCCAGCCACGTGGCGATCTATGATTTGTCGGTACCGGTTCGTGCGGATCAGCTCTGTGATGCGTTGGATCCAAGAGGGTGTGGACGCACGAGATCATCCAGTACCGGTTCGATAAGTGATTCTATCAGGATTGTTAGATCGAGATCGGACGGTCACTGAGAGAGGGAGAGAGGTTCTCACCGGCTAGCTAGGGTTCCGACGAGGTTCGCCGGCGAGGCGCACTGGGAGTTGATCTCCGGCGAGCTCCGGTGGTCTCTGGCACTGGAGAGATTGTGAACGGTGTGCAGGGTTTCACGGTGAAGACGACTGTGTGATCTATGAGCTCGAACGGGTCCCACCGCGAGGGCGACGGGTAGCTGGAGGCGTGCGGTGCGCAGGTGAGTTTCGGCTATGGTCGGCGATGTCGATTTTCTGCAGTTTTGAACAGAAGAAAACCATGAAGGGGTGTGCTAGACAAAGAAGAAGAGGATAGGAGGGGATGGAGGGGCTCGGGCTCACTGGTTCTGGCGGAATCGAAGAAGTCCGGTGGTGATGTCTGCAGACTCCGGCGTGAAATCTCCGCAGCCTGGCGGCGTGCTGAGCGAGGGAAAGGAGGGGGAAAGGCAGAGGGGGTCGTGGCCCTTTTATACTCGTGGTCGGGTCGGTGATTAAGGCAGGGAGTAAAGGAAATGAAGAGGGGAGAGAGGGGTTACTGGGAACGGTCACCGGCGGCGTTTTCGGTCCAAGCTTGAAGACGACTGGCAGGTGGGGCCCTCCTGTCGGCGAGGGAAGGGAGAAAGAGGGTACCGGTTCGGTTCGGGGGCGAGCTGGGCCGGCTAGCTCCCGGGGTCGGCCCAGTTGGGCTTTAGGCCTCTTCTTTTTATTTTTTTCTTCTGCTTCCCCTTTTTCTTTTTATTCTATTTTCTGTTTTGAGTTTTGAATGAGTCCTCTCATTCAAAATTGAATAAATTTAAAGCTGACCACTTATGGTCCTTTAAAAGTGTGTTTAGAAGCTAAACCAGAGGTTTTTGTGGTAAGATGGAAAAAGAAAATAATTTGTGAGAATTTAAATATAGAATCCAAATAAATAGGAAGTTAAGATTATTATCCTCCCACTATTTGGTTTTCAAAAGAAATTTACTAGAGGAAAATATAAGGTAGCTCCATAACAATGGAGTTCACTTATAAAACACTTTCTTTCTGAAAACCTTTTGTATCAAATTTTTTTTGGAAAAAGGGCATTTGAACAATATTCTTTGAAGGATAAGGTTCAAAACTTTGGAAAAGATTTTGAGATGCAATATGCTATGAATGCATGATGAGATTTTTAATCTTGAAAAATCTGGGTCGTGACAGTTCCCCGGCAATGGCGCCAGAAAATGAGCTGCTACCGGATGATGGACGTGGAGCAGACGGTCCTTGTGTGTGGTGAATAACCAGCCCGTTGGGAACCCCAAGAGGAAGGTATGATGAGTATAGCAGCTAGTTTTCCCTCAGTTAAGAAACCAAGGTTTAATATCGATCAGGAGAGGAGAGACAATGACGACTGAAGGTGATGCGGAACCTGCACACACACAAACAAATACTTTGTTCCCAACTTGCGATGAGGTTGTCAATCTCACCGGTTTGCTTGAAACAAAGGTTATGAGCGTATCGAGTGGAAAACAATATAGTATGCGAGTAAAGTAAACAATGCAAGTAAAGTAAACAGTGCGAATAAAGTAAACAGGTGATAGCAATATGATGGAAATAGGACCGGGGTCCACAGTTCACTAGTGGTGTCTCTCCATAGATAAAATAACACATGCTGGGTAAACAAATTACAGTTGGGCAATTGATAGAATAGAGATAAACGTGATATGTCAAGAAGATCACTATGAGATTTACTCTGGGCATTACAACAAAATACATAGACCGCCATCCAACTGCATCTATGACTAATAATCCACTCCCGGGGATATCAATCCGAACACCCTAGAAGTATTAAGTTGCGAACAACAGATAATTGCATTAATCAAAGTGTGTAATGTAAACAAAGCATATGCCCTTGAGCATATGAATGTTGTTTTCTCCCTAGTAGCAACAGCACATCTACCACCTTAGAGGTTTATGTCACTCCCCCAGGTGAAATAGAGGCATGAACCCACTATCGAGCATAAATACCCCCTCTTGGAGTCACTAGCAACTACTCGACCAAGATAGCTACTAACAACGGAGAGCATGCAAGATCATAAACAACATAGAGATAACAAAATATATAATTCAGTACAGCACTTAATCACAAACACCAATATTCATCGGATCCCAACAAACCAAACATGTAGAATTACATAACGGTGATCTCAATCATGTAGGGCAGCTCATGAGATCTAAACATGAAGCACATGGTGGAGAAGACAACCATCTAGCTACTGCTATGGACCCATAGTCCAAGGTAGACTACTCACTCATTGCTTCGGAGGCAAGCATGGCGATGAAGAAGACCTCCGGTGGCGATTCCCCTCTCCGGCAGGGTGCCGGGAAGAGCTTCTGGACCCTCCCGATCTTTGGGTCGACGGCGGCGGTGGATCGCGATGTGTTCTGGAAAACTGATCGGGTTCTTAGGTTTTTCTCATCGGGGGGTCTTTATAGGCGAAGGGGCGATGTCAGAGGGGGAGCCAGGCTCCCTCACGCGGGCCCGGCGCGGCCAGGGGGCTGGCCGCGCCGCCCCTGCGTGTGGGGCCCTGGTGGCCCCCCTCCTACTCCTCTTCGGATCTCTGGAAGCTTCCGGGTAAAATAAGGCTTCAGGATGTGGTTTCGTCCAATTCCGAGAATATTTCCTGTGTATCACTCTGAAACACAAAAACAGCAGAAAACAGGGAACTGGCACTGTGGCACTTCGTTAATAGGTTAGTTCCGGAAAATGCATAAAAGTGCCACTAAGTGTAACGAAACAATAGGCAAACGGTGTAAAAACAAGCATGGAGCATCAAAAATTATAGATACGTTTGAGACGTATCAAGCATCCCCAAGCTTAACTCATGCTTGTCCTCGAGTAGGTAAGTGATAACAAAAGAATAATTTTTGAGGTGACATGCACCTACACAATCTTGATCATATATGTAAGCATTTGTGAGCTGGGATCATAAGAACTTAAAGCATGGGCATGAAGATATAATCATGACAATAAGAACTTAGCAACCATGTTGTAAACATGCAAATGAACATAAACAAAAGATCATGAAAATGAAACAATGAAAGTCAAACGTGTATTCAAATCATAAGGAAAAACATACAAATGGTTTTCAGCTTGTCCTTCAAAGAGAGCAAAACATAAATGCATAGGACACCTTCAAGTTTAAGAGGGCGACTAGATACAAATAATTTAAGAACAAGTGAAACCAACAATATGAATCAATCAATGAACTTTGGGACAATGCATATCACACTAAGAATGACAACTATGCTCTCTTAATGGTGCATAAAGAAAGAAAGTGGTGACTCAATATAAAAGTAAAAGAAAGGCCCTTCGCAGAGGGAAGCAGTGATTGCAAGTTTTATAACCTTCAAAAATTATGGTACTTACCGGCTTTGAGCTCTCATTGCCCCCATCATAAGCATCTTGAATGGTTAAAGTTAATGCGAGAACAATTATGATGCATATGCTTAACAAATCATAAGTTGAAAACCTCGTGCCCCGTGAATACGAGTACCCAAACCTCATGCTACTTTACTTAGAGTCCCAAGCAAGGCTCTTGTCATTGTAAGTATATGCATATCATTGAGAACCGCCAATGGGGTACCTCCGTGCCCGATGACATGGAACAAGCCCACACCAAAATGACAGGACAAGCAGACAATGAACACCTCGACATCTCTTTTATTTGCCTTGTGTTTAGCTTTTTATTGTGAGATGCGTCGTCGAATGTTCACCATGGGTATGCTGCAAATTTCCACCATGAATTATGCATGGCTTAGATTGGCGGCCCGGCGTTTCCCTAACACATGTACAAACTCCATGATCTCTACAAGATTCCCAATTCATTTCACACCGCGGGCATCCATAAACAAAAGATCACGATATCAACTCAAATAAGAAGTGCAATGTTGAAAGCTTGCCCCATGACAGCATGGCTGGGCTAGAATCCAACTTACAACTTGCAAGCATAACAACTCAACATAAGAGACCACAATGTCAAATTTTTAAGAACAGGAAAAAGTAAAGTGTGCCTTCCGGTTCGTGAGAGCTTTACTGACCGAATTTCGCGTAACACTGGTAAGAGTTTAATTTGAAGAGAAAATAAAAGCAAGTCAAATTTACTTGGAATAGCAAATTGCTAGTAGGTATGTATGGTGGACACTTTGGAAAACTTTGGATTTTAGGAGTTGGATGCACGAGTAGAGCTCATACTCAGTACAAGGCGAGGGCTAGCAAAAGACTGGGAGCGACCAACTAAGAGAGCAATAATGGCCATAATCATGCAAAGCGACATTAAAAGAAGCATAAGATGGCATCAAAAGTCAAAAACTAAATGATCATGAAGGCTATTGGCGACTTTGTAAGAGTCTAACATGTGTGAGCATGCGCCAAGTCAACCCAAATAAAGCATCAAGGAGAAAACCAAAATAATGCTTTCATACAATAAAAACAACGCATGATTTTTTCAAAGGCTCATTAAGCAATCTCAGTTATTTGAGACAAGTCATGCTACAGCAAAACCACTAAGCATACTATCAAAAAGACATCAAGCATGACATGAAAAAGCCTAAGCCGCAGTCTACACAAGCTCCTTCTTGTACCACTATTTTGCACAAAGCTTTTTCTCTTTTCCAACACCATTTGAAATTTTTAAAGACACCTCTTTTGATGAATACCAATAAAGATCAGAGGCAAAAATACACCTTGATGAAAAGATATGACAAGGTCTGAACACAAATCAAGGCGAAAACGAAAACTAAAAGCAGTAGCAGAAAAAGAAGAACACTCGACTTTTAATAAGAGTGAAAACTAGAGCGTTCTTGGCAAATGAAAACGAGCAACTTCTCCAAAAGAAATTTGTTGGAGTCCAACCATTTATTGCAGCAAACAAACAAACTAAACTAACTAAGAAAACTAAAACAACTGACGCTCCAAGAAAAATACATAGTGCATGAAGCAATAAAAATATAGTGTTTTGAAAGGTGACCTGATTTTTGCCGATGAAGAAGGGGTGCCTCGGGGGCATCCCCAAGCTTTGACGCTTGTACTTCTTGGATATTTATTGGGGTGATGCGTGGGCATCCCCAAGCTTGAGCTTTTGTCCATTCTTCAACTCATCTCATCATTCTCCAATCCCTACACTTGAAAACTTCCTTCATACAAAACTAAACACAAATCTATTAGCAACATTAGTGCAAGCATAACATATAATCAATTCTCTATTTGCTTCAGGTTTCAACTCAAAACCACCACATATATAGCAAATACTACTGTAGCAACCTCCCCAAAAGTTCCATGATCAAAAGAACTCAAAAGAAAGCGATAAAGTGGCAAACACAAATATTGGCAGAAATCTGTCAAAACTGAACAGCTGACAAAGGTCGAATTTTTGAGGGATTTTCTGTTGCTCAAATCAAAAAGTGTTCAACTAACAAAAGTTTGGATATAACCTGGGGCATATTCACAAGAAATCGCAGGTCCAAAAGATAAACAGAGAATTTTCACAAATTTTTACGGTGCAGCACCGAAAACAGTTTCAGGACAGCAACATCCCCAAATCTTTACCTCACTCAAATTAGAGGCTTCTCTTGGCACAAAAACGAAATAAACAAGATAAGGAGCGGTCATTACAGTAGTAATGACTTCCAAGACTCAAATAAAAGAAAAAGTACTGAAAAGAAAACATTGGGTTATCTCCCAAGAGTGCTTTTCTTTAACGCCTTTGAGCTAGGCGCAGAAAATTGCGAATCAAGTAACATCAAGAGATGAAGCATCAAGCTCATAATTTGCTTTAAGAATAGAGTCAAAAAACAATTTCTTTATTTTCCTAGGGAAGTGTTCCATACCTTTCTTTGGTGGGAATTGATATTTGATAGTGCCTTCCCTCATATCAATGATAGCACCTACAGTTCGAAGAAAGGGTCTTCCCAAAATGATAGGACATGAAGCATGACATTCAATGTCCATAACAAGAAAATCAACGGGAACAAGGTTATTGTTAACCACAATAAGAACATCATTAATTCTTCCCAAAGGTTTCTTCTTAGCAACATCAACAAAATAGGAACATCAAAATAACATTTTTCAAGCGGTGGTAAATCAAGCATGTCATAAATCTTTCTAGGCATGATAGAAATACTAGCACCTAGATCACATAAAGCATGGCAATCATAACCATTAACATGCATATCAATGATGGGTTCCCAACTATCTTCTAACTTCTTGGGAACAGAGGCTTTTTGCTTCAACTTTTCATCCCTAATCTTTATGAGAGCATTGGTAATATGCTTAGTAAAAGCAATATTTAAAGAACTAGCATTGGGAGTCAAATCAAGCTTTTGCAAGAACAAAATTACTTCAGATATATTGCAGCCATCAACATCAAAAGCATTAAAAGAAATAGAGCTATCATCTCCCACACTCCGAAAAATTTCAGCACTCTTTTGAGAAAAAGTTTTGGCAGTTTTAGGCTTTTTAACACAAGGAGTGGGAGTTTTCTCTACACCAATCAAAGTAAGAGGATTGCTAGTATTAGGAGCAATATCATTAGAGGTAGTAATAGTACATACCTTCATCTCTCTAGCCATCTCATCTTCTCTTTCCCACCTGGCATGCAATTCTGCTAACAATCTAATATTTTCATCAATTCCAACTTGGATAGCATTAGCGGTAGCAAAAACATTGTTCTCTTTCACATCATTAGGAAACACTTTTAATTTCAGAAGTTCAACATCATGAGCAAGGCTATCAACTTTAGAAGCAAGAATATCAATTTTGCCTAACTTTTCCTCAACAGACTTGTTAAAAGCAGTTTGCTTACCGATGAAGTCCTTGAGCATTACCTCAAGCTCGGAGGGCGCAGCCCTAGTGTTGTTGTAGGAATTACCATAAGAGTTACCATGACCATTACCATTGGTAGAAGGATACGGCCTATAATTGTTACTAGCAAAATTGTTCCTATAAGCATTGTTGTTAAATTTATTATTTCTAATGAAATTCACATCAACATGCTCTTCTTGAGCAACCAGAGAGGCCAAAGGAACATTATTAGGATCAACATGAGTCCTATAATTAGCAAGCATAGCCATAATGGTATCAATCTTATCATTCAAGGAAGAGGTTTCCTCAATAGAATTTACCTTCTTACCTTGTGGAGCTCTCTCGGTGTGCCATTCAGAATAATTTACCATCATGTTGTCGAGTAGCTTCGATGCGGCGCCCAAGGTAAGGGACATAAAAGTGCCTCCAGCAGCTGAATCAAGTAGGTTCCTTGAGGAAAAATTCAGTCCTGCATAAAAAGTTTGGATAATCATCCAAGTAGTCAGTCCATGAGTGGGGCAATTCTTTATCATAGATTTCATTCTTTCCCAAGCTTGAGCAACATGTTCATTATCAAACTGAGTAAACTTCATAATATTACTATGCAAAGCTATAATCTTAGCAGGAGGATAGTATCTACCAATAAAAGCATCCTTACACTTAGCCCATGAATCAATACTATTCTTAGTCAAAGACAGCAACCAATCTTTAGCTTTTCCTCTCAAAGAAAAAGGAAACAACTTGAGCTTAATAATATCACTATCAACATCCTTATATTTCTGCATCTCACATAGCTCAACAAAACCGTTGAGATGAGCTGCAGCATCTTCAGTACTAGCACCAGAAAATTGCTCTTTCATAACAAGGTTCAATAAAGCAGGCTTAATCTCATAAAAGTTTGCAGCAGTAGCGGGTGGTGCAATAGGAGTGCAGATAAAATCACTATTGTTCGTGCTAGTAAAGTCACACAACTTGGTGTTTTCAGGATTGGCCATTTCATAAAACGAAAGTAAACAAGTAAAAACAACTACCAAGGATTCTAATTTTTTGGGGTTTTTGATAAAAAGCAATGCAGGTAAAATAAATAAAGTAAAGCAAAACAATAAAATAAAGTAAAGAATGTGTGTGCGAAAAACTCCCCTCGCAGAAGTCTTCTCTTCCTCCCCGGCAACGGCGCCAGAAAATTAGCTGATCCCTTTGATGGCGCCCAGTTGACGAGGGAGATTATTCTTCTTCGTTCCCCGGCAATGGCGCCAGAAAATGAGCTGCTACCGGTTGATGGACGTGGAGCAGACGGTTCTTGTGCGTGGTGAATAACCAGCCCGTTGGGAACCCCAAGAGGAAGGTATGATGAGTATAGCAGCTAGTTTTCCCTCAGTTAAGAAACCAAGGTTTAATATCGATCAGGAGAGGAGAGACAATGACGACTGAAGGTGATGCGGAACCTGCACACACACAAACAAATACTTTGTTCCCAACTTGCGATGAGGTTGTCAATCTCACCGGTTTGCTTGAAACAAAGGTTATGAGCGTATCGAGTGGAAAACAATATAGTATGCGAGTAAAGTAAACAATGCAAGTAAAGTAAACAGTGCGAATAAAGTAAACAGGTGATAGCAATATGATGGAAATAGGACCGGGGTCCATAGTTCACTAGTGGTGTCTCTCCATAGATAAAATAACACATGCTGGGTAAACAAATTATAGTTGGGCAATTGATAGAATAGAGATAAACGTGATATATCAAGAAGATCACTATGAGATTTACTCTGGGCATTACAACAAAATACATAGACCGCCATCCAACTGCATCTATGACTAATAATCCACTCCCGGGGATATCAATCCGAACACCCTAGAAGTATTAAGTTGCAAACAACAGATAATTGCATTAAGCAAAGTGTGTAATGTAAACAAAGCATATTCCCTTGAGCATATGAATGTTGTTTTCTCCCTAGTAGCAACAGCACATCTACCACCTTAGAGGTTTCTGTCACTCCCCCAGGTGAAATAGAGGCATGAACCCACTATCGAGCATAAATACCCCCTCTTGGAGTCACTAGCAACTACTCGGCCAAGATAGCTACTAACAACGGAGAGCATGCAAGATCATAAACAACATAGAGATAACAAAAGATATAATTCAGTACAGCAACTTAATCATAAACACCAATATTCATCGGATCCCAACAAACCAAACATGTAGAATTACATAACGGTGATCTCAATCATGTAGGGCAGCTCATGAGATCTAAACATGAAGCACATGGTGGAGAAGACAACCATCTGGCTACTGCTATGGACCCATAGTCCAAGGTAGACTACTCACTCATTGCTCCGGAGGCAAGCATGGCGATGAAGAAGACCTCCGGTGGTGATTCCCCTCTCCGGCAGGGTGCCGGGAAGAGCTTCTGGACCTTCCCGATCTTCAGGTCGATGGCGGCGGCGGATCATGATGTGTTCTGGAAAACTGATCGGGTTCTTAGGTTTTTCTTGTCGGGGGGTCTTTATAGGCGAAGGGGCGATGTCAGAGGGGGAGCCAGGCTCCCTCACGCGGGCCTGGCGCGGCCAGGGGGCTGGCCGCACCGCCCCTGCGTGTGGGGCCCTGGTGGCCCCCCTCCTACTCCTCTTCAGATCTCTAGAAGCTTCCGGATAAAATAAGGCTTCAGGATATGGTTTCGTCCAATTCCGAGAATATTTCCTGTGTATCACTCTGAAACACAAAAACAGCAGAAAACAGGGAACTGGCACTGTGGCACTTCGTTAATAGGTTAGTTCCGGAAAATGCATAAAAGTGCCACTAAGTGTAACGAAACAATTGGCAAATGGTGTAAAAACAAGCATGGAGCATCAAAAATTATAGATACGTTTGAGACATATCAGCGAGCGTCGCGTCCATCGGCATGGAGTTCTCGATGGGGATGAGGTCGGCGAGCGACTTGGCGATTGCCTCGCACATCGCCGCTTCCTCGGCGCGCACGGCCTCCGCGTCGGCGAGCTCGGACGTGGCCTTGGCGTCGTCCTTCCGCGGCTTCCGCTTGCGGTTGCACGGCGGCGACAAGGTGTGCGCCCCCTCGTGGATGACGAGGGCACCGCTGCTGTGCCTCAGCGGCGCAGACGGTGGCTCCTGCTTCACAGTCCTCGGCATCGATGCCGACGACCGTGATGCCGACCTTGAGGCCGACCCAGAGGACGCCGACCTGGAGGATCGGGATGCCATCCGTCGTGGCATCCACGAGCTCCCACGGCGCCACGAAAGCATCGGTGGCTGTGGCGGTGGCATCCCGAGGACAAGCGAGTTCCCATGCTCGATGTGCGCGAGAATGGCCTCGAGGGTGCGGCCGGGCGTGCTCCACCAGCGGCGGCGGCCAGCGGTGTTGTTGCACGCAGGAGGAGGGGGGGCGTCATACATGGCGAGTTCACACTCATACCTGCGCCGGAAGAACGTGTTCCACATCGGGTAGTTGTTCGGGTAGAAGCGCGGCTCGGCGCGCTGCTCGTCGCTCATGGCCTCGAGGACCTCATTGATGGTGGCATCGAGGGTGGCGCCCTGTGGCGGCAGCGGGATCAAGATGCCTCCCGTGCTCAGATGCCAGCCTCCGGGCGCGCGGAAGTCGGGCGGCACCGGGTAGCCTGCCACGTAGAGCAGCCGACCCTCCCACTGGTGCAGGGAGCGCCGGCCGAAGCTGTTGTTGGCCGCGCCATCATTGGAGCCGTTGCCCGCCATTGCTCGCCTGGAGGAGGTGGGGAGTAGATTGGGGAGAAGCGGTGGAATGCGGTCGGCCAGACGCGCGGTAGGCCGCGATATATAGGCGGCCGTGCATTAACTCGCCTCGCCGCGTGGCTGCATGTCCATCAGCGGCAGGCTTTTACAGCGCGCGGGAAGACAACGATGCACGGAAGACGATGCGATGAGGACGACGACCGCCCTCTCTCCCCAACAAGTCGGGGCCACACGACGCGCGGGAAGTTTCCTCGCTGTTTCGTGCACATTTCTTTCGTCCAGAGTCCCCAAGCGCACCCCGGAAGGCCGGGGATGGCCTGGGCTCGCCGGATGGATGAAGGCCCAAATCCGGGCGAAAACGAGGAACCGGGGGCGCGACTGGGCCGTTTTTCGCCGTTCAGATGAAAAAAGGGTGCTAGGGGCCTCGCCGGGCTCGTGGCTAGAGATGCTCTAAGTAATTGGGCTATCCCTCCCCCATAATGCCGATAGTAACAAAATTATTCTCTTAATATCATTTTGTGATATGTGAGCTTCAATGATGAGTATTGGTTATGGACCCAAGATATATCTTCGCGGTTCAATGCCATAACACTCATACATGGTGGCTTCGGCCACCGACCTCTTCTTCGAAGAGTTATTTCATTGCAAATCCTCTTGTTTTTTTGGTCTCTCTCTTCTTTTGGTCTCTCTTTTTGATATGGGAAGGCGCTTGCATTGGTTTCTTTGATGATTTCTTGTGTTTTGCAATGTCAAGTGCCGAGAAACACCGTGTCTGTCTCCTTAACCTAAGCCCCAGACACCTTATCAAAAGACCCTTCGGTCCCTACATAAGTCTTGATCTTTCTTTTCAAAATCTCGGTCGGGCAGATTAACCGGAAGTTCTCCATCTTGGGCACCGGTAGTACCGTTGTAAGCATGGGCCGGAACTGCAATCGGCAGTACCGCCCGCTGCTCTATCTGGTACTACTGGTGCACTGTCGGAGGACTTCCGAGCTGGTAGTACCGCTCCTTCAGAGCAGAACTTTCGACTGGGGCGTTTTCTGTGCAGTTATAAGGGGTAGGGGAAACCAAAAGGCATCCCCTCATTCCCCCCCTCCCCTTCTACTCTCCACGTCCCTGTTACTCCGCCCCGCCGCCGCCAAGGAGCTCTGTGGCTGCTTGGAGCCTGAGTTCCTCCTTGGATCTCTGGATCCTCTCCGTGGGAGTTACTCTCCTCGTCCTCCTCTCTCCATGGATCTCCGTGAGTGCTCTTCTCCCTCTCTAGAGTTGGTTGACTCCTCTAGATAAATAGATGTGCATGATCTTTTTCCCATGATGAGAGTATAGATAGATCTATGGGTGAACCTTGTGTGCCAATGTTCCTTCGATTTCATGAACTCGTTGATAGATCTAATAGGGTGGTAGTACCGGCCCTTCCAGCTGGTAGTACCGGCTGGGCGGTAGTACAGGATGAATTTCTGGAACTTTCGCTGGCATGTACTATCTCCCTACGGCCTTGATCTATCTGTTGTGTTCTCCTCTCAAAGCTCCATTTGCACACCTAGTTCACCTATGTATCTCCTCCTTTCTGACTTGTGCACTTATCCCCCTTGCTTCTCCCTCTTGTGCTTTCTCAGATTTTGGTCAGGGTAGCTCCTCTAGGAGCAAGCAGGCTGCTCTTAAGAGGAAAGGAGATTCAAGTGTTGCCGGTGAAGTGATCCGCCCTTCCAAGATGACAACAAGACAGAGAGAGGTTGAGGCAAAGAAGAAGACAAAGGCTCCTCCTCGCAAGACTATCGACAAGCTTTCGCTCTCCGAATACTCCGACTACAGGAAGGTTGACTCAGTTGAGCGCAATTCTCGAGTGGAAGATACGCACTTTTGGAATCGTGCTCAAGAAGAGGTGTACACTCGCATCTACCTCCCTTTGAAGCACAAGGTGGTCAATCAACACCACATCAATGTTGAGTACATGCGCAAGAACTCAAAATACTTTGGAGAGGCCCTTGCTATGTGTGAGGAGTTTGGTCTGCTTTCATTGATGCAGTTTGTTCAAAATTGGGATGAGGAGTTGGTGGTTCAGTTCTACTCCACCGTCTACTTCACAGAGGATGATGACAAGGCTATCAAGTGGCTCACAAATGGAAGGCTCTTAGAGGCCACTTGGGCAGAATTTGGTGATTCGCTTGGCTATCCTATTCTAGACACTTCCGAAGATGAAGATGCCAATGGATGGAGGTGTCATGACTCTGATTATGCTGATCACAAGGATACCATGGCTCTCCTCTACATTCATGGTCATGAAAATCCCGGGAAGACTTCTACTCTTGCTCCCGAGTATCACATTCTTCTTCGCATTTACCGGGAGAACATAGCTGCCAAGGTTGGGAACTTTGATGAAGTGCATGGTTTCATAGTGAACCTCATGGTCAACTCGCACAAGATGAAGGGCACCGGTGTTCCTTTGGATGTAATGGACTTTCTTTACAATGAGCTATACTTTGGGGTCATTGAGAAGCGCTCTTGCCCTTATGCTCCTTTTGTGATGAATTTCATTTGTGACACTTGGCTCAAGACTTTCAAGACCAATCTAGGGGCAACGGAGCATTTGAACTTGATGTTTCATGAAGTGAAGAGGATTTGGATTATGGTTCACCTTTCCCCGATGGATAGTGAAGATGCAGCCCCTAATGGCAACCGTGATGGTGTGGACCCTTCTGCGGCTGAACCTAGTTGGGCCAAGAGGCTCCTAACCAAGGTGAGGAAGACCTTTTGTCTTCAGTTGAGCATTCAGGATCGTCAGTATGAGGCTCATTGCAATGAGAAGCTTGCCCGTCGTCGTAAGAAAGCCATGATGAGACAACTCAATTTACCGGTATCCAAGGGCTCAGAAGATAACATCACTCCGAAGGACCGTTGGATCTCTGAGCACAGTGTGTGGGGTGAAGATCCTTTGGAGCCGGTCTTTGGTGCTTCGTCGTCTCCACTTCACGACGTGGAGTGGGCTTCCGAGCAGCCGTTGGACGAGTAGTGTGCTCTTTTCCCCTTTTTGGCGTCTTGATGCCAAAGGGGGAGAAGTTGCTAGGACGACGGGGCATTTGCAAGGGGCTTGCTATTTGTTTTTCTTCTCATTTGCTTGCTTTTGAACTCTATTTGCTTATGGTTGTGAGACTCGTATGTTATGTGGTTGTGAAACTCGTCTATTGAGACTATTGCTTATGGTTGTATCTTGCTAAATATATTGCTCTATCTTATCATTATTGATTATATCCTATGGGTTGTCCTTTGGAGTTATCATTGTGCAAGCGTGATGGTTAGTTGATTGGAATGAGTCTCTCCTAGCTTGTGTGAAGTGGACAGTCATTTGCTCTTGCATATTCTAGATGTTGCACACGGCTAGGGGGAGCTTATTCCATTTTGTTTGACTATTAACCTTGCAAAATGTTGTATTGTCATCAAACACCAAAAAGGAGGAGATTGAAAGGGCATTTTCCTTTCTACCTTTTTTGATGTTTAATGACAATACAAATCAGTGTGCTAATCCTTCTTCAAGTGTTGTTTCAGGAGTTATTATGTTCAGCCAGAAGTAGACCGGAAGTTCCGGCTATTCGGTACTACCGCTCTAGTGCCGGTATGGTACCGGATTGCTGGATTCTGCTCACAGTAATCAAGTCAAGAGATCGCGGAAGTAGGCCAGAAGTTCTGGCTAGCCGATCCTACCGCCCTTGCGCCGGCTAGCCGGTACTACCGCTGTTGTTCTGGACCTGTTCCGGCTTTGCGTCGGAAGCTTGCAGTAACCAGGCCAAGCAGGAGCGAAAGGTGGCCGGAACTAGAGCAGAAGTTCCAGTCATGCGGTACTACCGAATCTGCTGACCGGTAGTACCGCCCATCAGATTCAGCGGCGCGGCGTTGACCGCGGTTTTGAAGCAAAGGAAGCAGTGGGCCGGTACTACCGCCCAGGATTAGAAGAACTTCTGATGCCCACGATTTCTGCCATAACGGTTGGAAATCGTGGGCACCTATTTAAAGGGGGCTTCTTCTCCATTGAAGCCACCTCGTCTTGACTCTCTCTCCTCCAGTAATACTAGAGCTTCAACTCCATAGATCTCCTTCCCTAGCCACTCAAATCCCTCAAGATTTGAGAGATTGGGAGAGGAGTCCTAGATCTACAATCCTACCAAAGTGATTTGTGTTTGCTTCACTCTTCCTCCGTGGAACTTGCCTTGGGCAAGAGAGGTCACCTCGAAGCTTCCTCCGTATAAAAGCTTCGTGGTTTTCTTGTTGGGAGCCTCCAATGGAGTTGTGGAGTTGTGCCCCAACCTCCATGTAAGGGTTTTGGTCGTTGCCTCTAATACCACCGCTTAGTGGAAATGAGCTAGCCTCCGTGGGTTGCTCACCGGAGAACAAGGTGAGCCTCCGTGGCATTGGTCGACTCCGTGCCACCACACCTCTCCAACGTAGACGTACTTACCCTCAAAAGGAAGGAACTACAGGAATACATCCTTATGTCTCCGGCCTCCACCTCTCGGTTATCTCGCACCCTTACTTGTTTACATATTGCTTGCTTGCTTGTCACTTGTAGGAAATTCATCTAGTTGCACATCTAGTGAATATACTTTGTGTCAAGCCCTAAAATTGAAAAAGATTAAAAATTTGTTTAGCGCCTATTCACCCCCCTCTAGTCGCCCATTAAGATCCTTTCACAAGTCATATCAAATAATCAATGAAAAATAAGAGAGAAAAAAAATGGAAATTTCATATAGCAAGTATTCTTGATTACAAGAGTATTTTTACATGATTTTTACAATCTTCATAATATAAATAAAATTACAAGAAGAAGATTAAGAAATATCCTAAACTAAATACTGATGATCTCTTCTTAAATCCAATTCCTGCAAAATAAATAAAGATAAAATAAATATTTGTGTTATGTTAAAATTTATGTCTTCACCATTTGGGTGATGCAAATTTGATGCTTGAACTTAAATTTGGGAGTTTCAAGAACAACTTTTGATCTCCACAGATTTATACTAGAGGGTAATTTCTCAAATAGGCAACACTTATTAGGGTTTATGGATCAAGCTTGGATCTAGATCTTTTTTGTTTAGCAAAGAGGCAAACAATGACAAGTGCAAGATATATGATATGAGAGGCAGCAAGGGCAACAAATAGCATATAGAAGGCAACAAGTGCAATATATGGCAAACCAGAGGCTTCACTAGTCAATTAGGCGATACTACGTGATCCTTGATCTATAATGTCCTTAGGGTAGATTAGGCAACTTTAATTACCCTTTAATCTATTTAAGTACATTGTGAAAAAGCTCACAAGAAAATATAAGTGAACCTATATTGACATAATAGGTCAAAAAGATTCTAAATTCCACAACTGAAGTAAGCAATAGCTGAACTAAAATTTAAGTCACAAAGCATATCAACAGCTCACGAGTCAATAATCAACATGATTTAACACTTGGGCATCATAAAAAAGCCCACAAGGATAAATTTGAAGTAGTCGGTCCAATCCACTTGGGGGAGATCATCTAGACATGTGGTAACTTGAACCATAGATACCCACATGTAAGCTACATACTCACACATGCAAGTTATACTTGTGTCAAGTTGAAAATAGCCCAACAACAACATATAACCATCAACCAGCGGAAAGAACAACCTTCCACAACAATGCATTCACTATTCACCATCACCAACACCTCGAGAATACCCAGAATAAGATGAATAACCATATAGGCATCACTATCTATTCTTATCAATTTTAGTGGATAGATCAATTGAATATGTTTTCTACAGCCATAAATAGTGGAGTTTTACGCAGAACGTAACCATATGGGCATGACATCCTAACTTAAAAAATGATACAACACATCTTACTAATATTTCCTTAGTAAGAGAAACCTCGACAAACTAAGATTTAAGTTACTGCACTCCTGCAGCCGCACAGATTATTGCCTTAGGTAATTTGATATGATGTTAAATGCTAAATATGCTACCATGAACAAATAAAACCATCTTTGTTGTCACTATACTAATAATAACACATGCATTCATTTATCTCTAGTGTTGTAAACATTGGAAAGGTAAAAATCATAGTAGTTCCCAATATTGTCCAGTTGCTACTACTAGTTTACTCGATCTATTACACACATTAACCTCTTACCTCCTACTAGCATACTATTTTGATCATAACACCTATACATAAATGTGTAGTAATATGCATCTAAAAAACCTCAAATAATACTAAATATTGTAATGTCATAAACAAAAGATCCACCATAAATATATTACATACAGAGATGTGACCCTAATCATGTAGGGAAGCTCATATTTTTTTAAATACAACTCATATATTTCTAATACATGGTAGGCTGATAGCACATAAAGAGAGGTCAAGCTACTTCCAGAAAGTTATAACCCAGGGTGTGGACTACCCCTCTGCATCATGGATGCGATGTACATGATGTTGGAGGAGATAGTGGAGCAACCAGGGGTGACTCCGACGATGCTTCTCACTTCGGTATTTGGTGGTTCTATCTCTGTTTTCCTGGTTTCTCTGTTTGCGGCCACCTCCTCACTAACTCGGAAATTCAGGACTTATACTGACATTTTTATGCCTAGACGCAACCGTGGCAAAAGAATCAAGGCGATCGGATGATTAAGGCGCCAAGGAACCCATGGTGCATCTTAGGATTGTGGCTGTGCTGTGGGCCTCACCTGGTAGCCCCTTGATCTTATAGGGAGATCTTTTGCATAAAAGTATTATATTTCTTTAAAACTGACATGGTAAACATCCTAAATCCGTTTAAACTATGTCGTCTACACAAAAACGAGAAAATAAAAATTTGTATTTTTCAAATAGTAGAAATCAAATCATTATAGTGTCATTTGGACATTTTGTCTTTTTCGTGTAGGCTACATACAATCATATTTTTCTTAAAAATTTGTATGACTAAGTATCAACATAGTAAAATGACATAATGATATAATTTTATTTGGGAAAATCCATAAAAATAACAGGATGCCAAACTAGAATTAAAGTTAGGCATGGAATAAAAATTATAAAATTCTAAATAAATTCCATAACCAATTATATGGCAGCCAAATAAATAATATCTAAAATCATAAATATATTTTTAATTCAGTCTCAAATGATGTGAGCCAAACGAGCTCTTAGGGTCTATTCACATGGACGGCGTCTCATGGCACGTGTTCCTACAGTAACGAATGAAGAACCCGTAGCAATGCACATGCAAATTTTCTAGTCTTATATAGTCCTTAAAAAGAAGAAACCAATGAATTCCACGAGTGAGAAAATGAAAATCCCCTGTTTTGTACAGTAAATTGTTAGAGAGGACGAAGAAAACCTAGGACAAGGAGGATTGATGACCGCGACCGTCCCGTCCCCTCCTAAAACCCCAATCTTGTCGGGCGCGCCCTCATTTCCATTCCCCTCCCTCCAATCCTCCATCCCCGCCGGCGCCCCCTCCCCTCCCCTCCACTCCTAAACCTAGGGCTTATCAACCTGGTCGTCCTCCCCAAAACCTCCAGGTAGAAACCCTCCATTCCGGCTCCCTCGTTCTCTCGGCCACCTTCTTTGGGTGGGTGGTGGTGTCGCCTTATTTCCTCTTCTCCCCCTTTCCCGGCGGTGTTTCCTCCAGTTCTCACGCGCCTTGTTTCGCTGCAGGCAGAGACCGTGTTTGAGCCTCGGGCGGCGGCGGTGATTCTTGCAGGCCGCGAGGAGGATGCAGGCCACCGGGAGCGTGACCTGGGCCGTCGGCGCGCAGGCGTCTGTCCTGGGGAGATGCAGCGGCGGCGGGCTGCCGTACCCCTCCTCGTCGTCCTCCTCTGCTCCGTCTGGTGGCAGGTTCCAGGGGGTCGGTTCGGTGCGGTGCTGCGTGCAGGCGCAGGCGCAGGCGCAGGCGCAGGAGAAGAAGCCGCGGGTGAGGAAGACCAAGGAGGAGCGGAGGGAGATGGTCGAATCCTTCGTTCACACGTACTGCCCCCTGTCGCTTCATTCACTTAATAGCTCTGAATTTCTTGTCTGTAGGTCTGTACCGTGTAGTATTTAACATGCTCGATCTGATTGTTGGTGCTAAGACAAGATGGCCAGTCTGTCATTTTGTTGTTATTATAGGGCAAACATGCCGTGTCTGGAAATTCAGTAACCGGAACAGGACATGGTTGTCATATAACTAGTCATTCTTTGCCTGGAGACTGGATTCGTTGTATTTCTTTCTTGGCGCCCTTTGTTTGTCACTAAGATTTAGCTCACACGTTTCGGGATCATTGATAGTAGTTTATTTTTGCAATCCTTCATACAAAATATGTACTGCAAGTCTACTTTTCTAGTGTTCCATTTCTTAGATCTCTATGTTGTTTATTAGAAACATGATGTGATCTTTATGTTATTTCTTGCCGTCTGCTCTGCACTGTATGATTTATCCAGTGCTTCCTTCTCTGCATTTTGGTTTATTAGGTTGGAACTGACAATGGGAAAGTGTGTCTTTCTCTCAAGAGTCGTTTTGCACCGAGACTTTTTCAGTTTTCCCTATTTCATTATATGTACTTTGTGCCTGTACTATTCCCTGTAGTAATCCAATTGGCATTGCTGTTGTCTCATTTCAGGTATCGGGTCTCAAACAACGGGAAATTTCCTTCAGTCAATCTTACACACAAGGAAGTTGGAGGATCATATTATATAGTCCGTGAAATTGTCAGAGATATCATCCAAGAGAACAGAGTTCTTGGCCCTGGTGGCTTGAATGCTAAGGCGCTGAGTTTTGAGGATTGTCCCGATTCTCCAGGATTATCTACCACACATGAATTGGGCCAAGCCAACATAGACATCTTAGACGCGTCTGACGGGAATCAAGGGGAGAAAATTTCTGTGTTAGAAATGTCTGACAAGGAGGAAACATATTCATTGCAAAATAATTTCATCAGCACCCAGCAACTACTGGGTTCATCTAATCTCTTGGAGTCTGGTTTCCTGAACAGTGTAGTTCAGAATGGGAATGTACGAGACGCAACGTGCTCAGAGGAAGACCTTGAGGAAAAAGATGAAGCCTTGTATTGGAAGTCAGGGACTAGTAGCTCTGAAATGCAAGCCCCTTCACTTGCTCATGTTTCTGATCTGCATAAAGAAATTGAGCTCAATACTATTGAGGATGCTCATGAGGGCACAACCAGTAGCATCACTGATGAAGTTACTCATTTCTCAGATCCTAGTGATGTTTCTCAAACAAATGGTGTGCTTCTACACGATCATGTGGCATTACCTGACGATTGTGATGACATAACTAATAGTGCCGTTGATGAAGCTAATCTTCACTCAGAAAATAATGGAGTTCTTCAAACAAGCCAGATCCTTATAGAGGAGCATGAGATATTGCCTGAAACTGCAAGTATCATGACTGCGGATGTTCACATTACAGATGGCGAATTTATATCTGCAGCATCTGCAAATCAAATGGATGCTTATACCTCAGGTACAAGTGCAGAAACTGTAGACTCAGCAGTGTCCATTGACAGTCAGGATGTGGTTGAGCAACCCCTGCTTGATGCCAGCCCGAATGGACAAGCTATGTCAGAAGATCTTGCTTCTCAACCAGCATTGGATGCAAAGGTCAGTCAATAAGTTAATTCAGGTTTCTGCAAGTATTGTCATCTGTAGTATTATACGAGTGTGACATAGCCTTTATGGAACTTATAATCTCCCAAAGAACTGGACCATCCTTCTCCTTTGACCGTACCGTGTTTACCGGTTTCTGCTAAGGCATTGAACTACACCATTATGTTTACTTTTTGTTGGACCTCTTTTGAATGTAATTTATTTACTTATTCTTTTGGTACGGTCAATTCAAATTATTCTGCTTCTTTTTAGGGGTTGTTGCAAAAGGAATACCAGGACATGGCATTAGAGAAAGATGAAAGTGAATTGAAGAAATCAATACCTGGCATCACAAACGAAGAACGGGAGGCAAGCAAGGCCAAGCATGAACATGGGATAAGCACCACAACGACGATCAGCAGGCATGCACTTTACATTCTCACTTTATGTTGCATACTTTCTGTTTATAAATTTGTTCATGCATCACAAAAAGCGATAATAATATCACCTAAGTCAAAATTAAAAGATACGTCATTTCCACGTGTACCTGTTAAAGCTATATTATACATATCCTTACATGATTTACACCATGTGAAGGTATCATTTGAGCCAGCCACTCAGTCCACACAATCTAAAACTCATGTGAGATAGCTCTGTAACATCTTCGTGGAATTTTAGGCAAAAGTGGAGCTGAACAGCTATACATGATGAAGCTGTAAATTTAGCTACAGCCTACAAGTGACCACCAAAGAACCTGCTAATAGATACTCTAGTGGTAACTGAACTTAGTATTGGTAGGTTACATTGTTTCAATAAGATCATCTGTTAACCATTCAACTCAAGCATGACTGGAGTTATTCCTGAGTATAGGGCCACATTGACGTTTCTTATATCGTCATAGGTTAAAACCCTAAATTGTGATATTAAGAGTCCAGAACTATTTATTGCAATCACCATGTCTTTCTACATTTCTGTGCTCAAGGTGGTCATATAAAAGCATGTGTGCTAAGATAGGGGTAATGGGGCATGCTGGTCTACAAACCTATCTGTTGATCTTAAGTTGCAATATCATGCAAACATCTGTTAGAGCTACCACAAAACGTGAGTGGAACCAAATTGACTCTACATTGTTAAGCAGGCAGCTCACAGTACCACACCTTTGTCTTGAATGCGTAGTTCTGTGGAAGGTTCTGCTGCAGTATTGTGAAAATATTACATAGTATGAGTTGGATTATGCGATATGTTACATGCTAAAAGGGCAGTCCTTCAAAATATTTCTTAGAAGTGCAGTTTTGACTTTTGACAGAAAAGATGTTTTGTGATACTTACTCTGGTACCAATTTTGAATCCAAAGTCATAGTCAAGTCTGAGATCAAGCAAAAAAAAAATCCGTTTTAATTTTTTTTTGTTATGGAAATAGTGGATACCCTGGTGTATAGCTATGCATACTTATTTAGCCATTGGATCTTTCCTATAGAACATCTCAACCGTAAATGTATTTAACGGAGGCAAGGCACCGCACGAACCAAATCCCCATGCTCCCACCCCTGTACTTTCCACATCGCTACCCTCACCCAGCCAGCGACTGCCCCGACCACAGCTGGCCACCCCCAAACGCAACCATGGCTTCCATGTGTGGAGACGGTTGTCGGGAGACGGGAGTTCCATAGCAACAAGATACAGCCGGCCGTGGTCGCTTGATCTCCTCCGCATTCACACACACGCACCACTCGTCGGCATCGGCAGGGCCCAGGCTCCCTCTGGGTGCTGCTCCGTCGATATCTCTGCTGGTGAAGCTCCGGTCCGCGCTGCAGCCGGCGGGAGCGGTGATGAATACCGGACTGCGTCGGAGCTCAGGGGCGATGCTAGGGAGGCATCCGTAGAGCGATTCGGTACAAGCATACAGAAATAGATCGATTTTATTTTTTTTCCCATGTTGTTGGCAGGGAGGCTAAGATTGGTTCGTTTTTCTTGCCATGGATTATGGTGCTGAGCTGAAATAGTCGTTCGTGATGGACTTTTGAGCTGGTCTGGTCATAATTATTTTCTGATTTGCACTTTTGCATATCTTTCTGACTTGCACTTTGTGAAAAAAATCTGATCTCACTTCTTTTATAGTGTAGAGTTTTTGTGTGATTATGTACATGGATGTGAGGTTGGATTTGCTTTTGCCCCTTCCGTCATATGGATTAGGCAATTTAGTTTTGATGATTCTTTAAATTTGGAGCAAGCTTGATGGATCCCGTATCTACAGAGCTGGTCAACCGCCTCGATTTTTGGCTCAATTTGGTTGCGACGGATGGTGGCTGGGGCGGGCCAGGGATTTCGAGGCCAGCGGGCATGGCGGCCATACCGGAGATTGCAGAGGGAGGCAGGAGAGCAGGATGCGCGCTGGCGGTGGAGGGAGAAGGTGAGCGCCAGCAGTGGAGGGAGAAGGTGGGCGCCAACGGTGGAGGGAGAAGGAGGCGCCGTCGGTGGAGGCCTAGAGGGAGAAGGGGGGCGTTGACGGTTGAGTGAGAAGGGGGTGCGGGGAGGATGATGATGAAGATGGTGTCGGGTCAGGAATAGACTAGCTGGATCAGGGTGAGATAAAAGGTAACGGTGGGGGTGGGGCTGACAGAAGTTAGTGTGGGTAGCTATTCCCCATGGTAGCAAATCCGCGTCCAAATTTGTTATATACAATTATTTCACCATCTCCATTTCCATTTATTTTTCTGGTTTTGTTCAAATCTGGTTCATTGGAATGTGATTTTCTTGGGGCAGAAGTTAGAGGAATGCTGTATGGTGTAATTTCTATTGGAGGTATAGTTACAGGCAAGTGCAAACAAAGGAAGAATAAAACCAACAATTAAACTACATAAAAGAAAGCAACTGGTGTATGTAAATAACCAGGTCCTGGGATCAAATCATGTTTACTTGCCCAGGAATATGATTAACCGTGTAAAATGTTTGATAACTCATATTTTAGTTACTACTGTGTCTTTGTTCCAATATTCTTAAATACACCATCAAAGCACGGACATCAATCTAACTTTTCTTCCCATGTTTTCCTTTAATGACATACAGGGGAACTCGGAAGGGACAGCATAAGAAAGATGACAACCTATTTTGGCTTATCATCAGGGCATTTGTTGTTTCCATGTCCAAGTTGTGGGCGAAATGAGTGATGGGTGAAATGCATCGTCTTCTGGTACCACTGCCTGGGATGTCTTCCTGCCTACTGGGAACCAAGAAGTGCGTTGTGAAGCTCCATTTACCCTTATGCATATAGATTCATCGTTGGTTTAGTTAGCTTATTGTCGTAGTTCAGGTGTATCGTTTGGTCAACTTGCTCTGCTGTGTCAAGTTGACACGGCCGACTCTGAAATTTATCAGGAGTAGTTTTGCATTTTGTACGAGGATAAGATCTGTCTGAGCTCTGACTGATTCGAGAATCAACAGTTTCCTATTAAAATTTCTGAAAGTGTGGAAGGTTGTGACTTTAATGAAGCTTGGAACAGTATTTTACAACTTCCCAAATTGATTCTTGCGTCAACGCTGGTGCTTTATGAATGTATGCTAGTGTACACAAGATTTCCTGTCCACATACGAATTCAGAGAGTACAACTCAGAATTTAAGCACATAAAGGAACAAATTTAGTTGTGTACACTTAATCTCAACTCTCGAGGTACTGCTTGCACTTATAACAGAGTTCCCAACTATGTACAGATGCATACAATGTAAAATACACCAGATTCATATTTTACTGTGTTTGCTTGTCAAAAGGGTCAAATACTAAAGAACTGCTACAACTACAAGGGCTAATACATCGATGCACCAATTACTCAACTGCACGGATGCAAGCACGTTAGTACCAGTTCAAATACCTGTACCAACATTGTACTACAAATTTGTAAATTCAGAAGAGACATGACTTGTAATCAGCATACATTGCACCCTAGAGCATCCAATAAAACAAAGCTTATTACACATCTTAAGACATTATTGTTGAAACTTCACCGATTGGGTATTTGCTTGTCGATTTCAACAATCTCCTAGTTTCCTCATCCATCGAGACCTTATCCTGGTCCATTCGTTCATCTATTATCAGAGGCATGAGCTCAGCTTTAGCGTAAGTACGCATGACTGAGTTATATATCTCAGTCGTGACGTACCCCACTCCTCGAAGCACAACGAGGAGCTCCTCTGCAGCTTCAATGTCGCCTTTCTTCTCAATATGCGAAAAGAGGGCCGCGACGAGTTCAGGGTTAGGCTCCCATTTCTCCAAGGTTGACAGGGCTTCCTTCATGCACCCAAGAACTTTGTCCACCCTCTCATCCTTGCCAAGATAACCCCAAACAAACAACTCCCAGGTGCTATAGCTGGGCTTGACTCCTTTTTGCACAACATACTGAAGAAAACTCTCGGCCTTCTCAATCTCGCCATTCTTGATGTAAACCGAAAGGATCGTGTTGGGGATCCTGGAATCTTTCGTTCCCGACTCAGACTCCCATTCGCTGTAGATGCTCTCTGCTGCTGCGATATCGCCAAACCGTGTAAGCGAAGTAAGCATGCACTTGTACTCGGCATCGCTGAACTTTCTGAAGGTTTCCCTCATCTTGGTCCACACCCTGTCCAAGTTACCCCTATCCAACAGGCTCGCGTACATGGTGAGAAGCGACGAGTACGCGGCTCGCTCCTTCCTGGAGGCCCTCTTCTCCATCTCCACAAGCGCGTCCCGCCCTTTGACATGCAGCCCGGCGTTGATGTAGATGCTCGCCAGCAGGCTGAAGGTCATCCAGTCAGGAAGCACCCTGTCGGCCTTCATCAGATCGTACACCTTCTCCGCGCTCTTCACGCTGCTCTTCCTCGAGCAGTAGGTGAGCCATATGTTGTACGTCACCAGGTCCGGCACGGCGTACCTCCTGAGCTCCTTGATTACCTCGGGCACCTTGTCGAGGTCGCCGGTCGACATGTAGAGCGACATCATGTGGTTGAACGGGAGCGCGCACTTGAGGTACCCGGCGTCGGCCATCTCCCGCAGCATGGCCTCCGCCTTGTCCCGGACGCCGTGCTGCGCGTAGGCGTGCAGGAGGGCGCTGCAGGTGGACGGGCCCTTGGCGCGCTCCGGCATGTCCTCGAAGAACTTCTCTGCGCTGGCCAGGCCCCGCACCTTGGCGACGAGGTCGAGGTGCACCGCGTGGTCCCCCGGGAGCAGCTTCATCTCCGGCTGCGTCTTCATCCACTCGCAGATCTGCAGCGTTTGGGCGTGATGCAGGGGTGAGGGCAGGTCGAGAGGCAATACGGCGAACAGGTGGCGGGCGCGGGCAGCTAGGTGCAACCGCAGCAGCAATGGCGAGTGGAATAGGTACCTCGAGGGCGTGCTTGAAGCGGCGGTACTTGCGGAGCTCGCGGACGACGCGGTTGAGCTGGTATTTCTGCACCGTGCGGCCTTCCTCCGCCCACCGGCGCAGCACCACCACCGCGCTCCGCTTCGGGTAGATGAGTGAAAGCAGGCGTTTACCCAGCGTGTCCCCGCCCCCCGCCGAGATCGATCCTCCTGTTCCTCCGCCAGACGACGCCGAGGCGGACGCGGACAGCAGCCTCGCGCAGCCGCCGGTGACGCGCGCGAGCCGGCGGGAGAGCATAGCTTCAACAAGAGGGAGAATCTGGTTTCACTCTGGTTTGGACTTTGGACCTGAAGCTAACGGGCCTAAGGGGGGCCCACTACCAACTCTAACTCTCTACTCTCCCTTCCCCCTTCTTACCCCCCCCCCCCCCCGACACTATGTCTCCTTCTACAGTAACTGAGAGCGTCTTCGCGAGCTCTGGCACGATTCGAAGCCAAACTCGCCGGCGATGCCGGTCGAGGGAGGTGGAGGAGAGGTGCTGGCATCCTTGTAGTTAGTTTTAGTAGTAGTTTCCGGCCTCTTGGCCGTAGATCGGGCGTTTTGCCCGAAGGCGGATGGCCAGATCCACGCGGCCGAATCTGGCATCTAGGGTTTGTCGTGGCGGCGCTTGAGCTCCTCTGATCGGAGCTGAGGGTGGCTATGGCGGCCACCGTCTCTTCTTCAAATAATAGGTGGCATGCTTGCTGCTTCTTCGGCGCGGTTTCCATCGGCTTTCCCGATCCTCTGACCGGCCATGGTGGCTAGGGGAGGGCGTGCGGGGCGTCGGCAACCTATGGTCGTGGAGGTGCCCGGGTGTTGCTGCTTCGGCGTGTCACGTGTGTGCGTGACGCCGATCGGCGGCTTTCTGTGCACTCCCTCTCTGCTTCTTTGCTTTCGGCCTGCCTTGGTGGCGAGGGGAAGCAGGAGTGGGTGAGGGTGCGAGAAGCCAGACCCCTCTTCTTCATCAAGCGCGGCTTCTTCTGCATCGTCTTCCTGAAGGATTCTCTTCCCCACCTGGCCGACCGTGGCGGCGAGGAGGTGGGCAAGTCGGGACTTTTGACGAATTGGATCAGGGTGAGTCCTCGTCTGAAGCTTCTGGAGATTCGGCTCTCCACGGCGCTTCCTCCGCATTGGCGACTTCCTGCCGGCGCGATTCGAGGCCACAGGGATGGCCACGCCGTGCTCGACGCTGCGATTTGCGTGAGCTCTTTCCTCTGTGCGAGGATCTTCTGCAGGTCTGGGGCGACATCTAAGCCTCCCGCCCAGCCAAGTGGTTTCGTCCCCGGATGGGATTGGGGCAGCGGCGCCGTGGTCCTGCGAGCCATCGGCGGGATGCATACTGATTGCAAGAATGCAATCTTAGTTAGGGTGTTTGTTGTAATTTGCAGGGGCCATGTTGTAATTTCCAGTTTTTTAGGCCTCCTTGTAAAGCACCCACCTCTGAATGAATTTTGAGGTCCTTCTGGACCTTATCCGTTCAAACAAAAAAATGGGCCTAAGGGCATCTCCAGCGGGCCGACGCATCTGGTCTGTGCCCGTCCAATCTGGTCCAACCGGACCGGCGCGTCGATTGCGCCCTCTCAGTGGGGCGATTGGTGCATGGACCAGTTGGAAACCCAAGAGTAGGGTGTGATGAGCACAACGGTAAGTTTTCCCTCAGTTATGAAACCAAAGTTTAATCGACCAGTAGGAGAAAGAAACCACTTCCGAAGGTTGTTGCTAGCTGACTTTGGCAACGGCACCAGATTATTTGTTGACGGCGCCTGTCTGGGCGTAGCTTTGGCGCCAGCAGCAACGTGGAACCTACACATAACACAACCAAAATACTTTGCCCCAACTTACAGTGAGGTTGTCAATCTCACTGGTTTGCTGAAAACAAAGGATTAAATGTATCGTGTGGAAAAGGATATTTGTTTGCAGTAGTAAATAAATAATACTTGCAGAAAGTAAATGGTGCTTTGCAGTAGAAAGTAATATATGTAAAGAATGGATCGGCGTCCACAGTTCACTAGAGGTGTCTCTCTATAAAGATAAATAACATGCTCGGTAAACAAATTATAGTTGGATAATTGACAAAATAAAGAATGCATAGCAATGCATGTACAGGTCATGAAGATCACTATGAGATTCACTTGGACATTACAACATAATACATAGACCGTAATTGACAAGGGTTAAACTCGACAAATGTCCTAGATGAAGGACTTAGGATCGGGGAGACAGGGCGTCGGATGAACTCGAAGGTAAACTCAGTCAAACAAGGTGGCTATGAAAGTAAACATGGGTGTAGAACCTGGCTTGCTTTCAATCTGGCCTACACCGTCCCCTCCTGGCCCCTATATATAGGTGGCCAGGTCTCGAGGATCGGGTAGGGTCCGATACAGATTACAATATCGTCATATGGTAACAACTCGTATTTCGACTAGTATTACAATTGGGCCTAGCTTAATGGGCCTCAGGGGTACTCAACTAACGGGCTCTATTACCTATACCCTTGTCAGTAATCCAACTGCATCTATGACTAATAATCCACCCGTGTGATATCATCCAAATAACCCTTGGGTATTAAGTTGCAAGCAACAGATTATCGCCTTAAGCAAAGTGTGTAATGTAAACAATACAAATATCCTTGAATAAGAGATTGTTGTTTTCTCCCTAGTAGCAACAACACATCTACAACCTTAGAAGTTATTGTCACTCTCACAGATTACTAGAGGCATAAATACTCCCTCTTGGAGTCACTAGCATCTACTCGGCCAAGATATCTACTAGCAACGGAGAGCATGAAAGATCATAAATAACATAGACATGATAAATCAACAATCAACTTGACATAGTACTCAATATTCATCGGATCCCAACAAACACAACATGTAGAATTACATAACGATGATCTTGATCATTATAGGCAGCTCACAAGATCTAGACATGACGCACATGGAGGAGAAGACAACTATCTAGCTACTGCTATGGACCCGTAGTCCAAGGTAGACTACTCACGCATCACTCCGGAGGCTGGCATGGTGATGAAGAAGGCCTCTGGTGATGATTCCCCTCTTCGACAGGGTGCTGGGAAGAGCTTCTAGACCCTCCCGATCTCGGGACGATAACGGCGACGACTTGCAGTATGTTTCGTGGAAAAGTGTTCGTCCCCTTAGGGTTTTCCTGTCGAAGGGAATTTACAGGCAGAAGGGCGATGTCAGGGGGTGGACCAGCGGTCCACACCATCTGGTGGCGCGGCCACGGGGTGGCCCGTGATACGTCTCAAATGTATCTATAATTTTTGATGCTCCATGCTTGTTTATACATGATTTGCTTTGTGTTTTGTTACACTTCATGGCGTTTTTATGCATTTTCGAGAACTAACCTATTAACGAGATGCCACAGTGCCAGTTCCTTGTTTCTGCTATTTTTGTGTTTCAGAAAAGCAACACGGGAAATATTCTCGGAATTGGACAAAACAAAAGCCAAAGTCCCTATTTTTCCCGAAGCGTGACGGAGTCCAAAGCAGAGACGGAGGGGTGCCAGAGGGCAGCCGCACCACCCCATGATGCGGGCCACCCCCTGGCCGCGCCGGGGTGTGGTGTGGGCCCCTGGTCCACTTCCTGACGCTGCCCTTCCGCCTATAAATTCCCCTCAACGGGAAAACCTAAAGACCCGATCAATTTTCCATCAAACCTACTGTAAGCCGCCGTCGTCGTCGACGCGAGATCGGGAGAGTCCAGAAGCTCTTCCTGGCACCCTGCCAGAGAAGCGAATTACCGCCAGAGGCCTTCTTCATCACCATGCCTGCCTCCGGAGTGATGTGTGAGTAGTCTACCTTGGACTACTAGTCCATAGCAGTAGCTAGATGGTTGTCATCTCCTCCATGTGCTTCATGTTTTGATCTTGTGAGCTGCCTATCATAATCAAGATCATCGTTATGTAATTCTACATGTTGTGTTTGTTGGGATCCGATGAATATTGGTACTATGTCAAGTTGAGTTGTTTATTTATCATCTTTATGTTATCTCTATGTTGTTTATGATCTTGCATGCTCACTGTTGCTAGTAGATATCTTGGCCGAGTAGATGCTAGTGACTCTCAGAGGGAGTATTTATGCTCGATAGTGGGTTCATGCCTCTAGTAACTTGGGGGAGTGACAAAAACCTCTAAAGTTGTAGATGTGATGTTGCTACTAGGGAGAAAACAACAATCTTATGTTCAAGGACATTTTTATTATTTACATTACGCACTTTGCTTAAGGCGATAATCTGTTGCTCGCAACTTAATACCCAATGGTTGCTCAGACGACATCCAGAGGGTGGATTATAAGTCATAGATGCAATTGGATTACGGTCTATGTATTATGTTGTAATGCCCAAGTGAATCTCATAGTGATCCTCATGATATTTGTACGCTTGCTTTATTCTATCAATTGCCCAACTGTAATTTGTTTACCCAGCATGTTATTTATCTTATGGAGAGACACCACTAAGTGAACTATGGACCCCGATTCATTCTTTTACACTGCTATTACCGTTTATTATTTATTTGTTTTATTTACATTCTTGCAAACTACTATCTTTTACCTCTCGATACACTTAATCCTTTGTTTACAGCAAACCGGTGAGATTGACAACCTCACTGTAACTTGGGACAAATTACTTGGTTGTGTTGTGTGCAGGTTCCACATTGCTGCTGGTGCAAAGCTACGCCCTGGAAGAGGCGCCATATATAAATTATCTGGAGCTATCGCGAAGCTAGCGAGCATCAACCTTTGGAAGTTTGGTTCTTTCTCCTACTGGTTTGATAAACCTTGGTTTTATACTGAGGGAAGGCTTGCTGCTGTGCTCATCATACCTTCTCTTGGGGTTTCCAACTGGGCGGTCATCTACAAAACTCCTACACCAATACCGCACCATCAACAAGTTTTCTGGCGCCGTTGCCGGGGAGAAAGAGGATTTCTGCAAGGGGAGTCTCTCGCTTCCAATCTTTTACTTTGTTATTGTTTTGCTTTATTTTATTTTTGCTTGCATCTTTTTATCAAAAATACAAAAAATTAGTTCCTTTATAGTTGTTATTTTTACTTGCTTGCTTTTAGTTTTTCTAGAATGGGTACTCCTGAGAATACCAAGTTGTGTGATTTTACTAGCACCAACAACAATGATTTTATCTGCACTCCTATTGCGCCACCTGCTCCTGAGGCAAATTTTTATGAGATTAAACCTGCTTTGTTGAATCTTGTTATGAAAGAGCAATTTTCTGGTGCTAGTACTGATGATGCTGCAGCTCATCTCAACAATTTTGTTGAGCTATGTGAGATGCAAAAGTACAAGGATGTAGATGGTGATATTATTAAGCTTAAGTTGTTTCCTTTCTCTTTAAGAGGAAGAGCTAAGGATTGGTTGCTATCTTTGCCTAGAAATAGTATTGATTCTTGGGTTAAGTGTAAGGATGCTTTTATTGGAAAATATTATCCTCCTGCTAAGATTATAGCTTTGATAAGTGATATTATGAAGTTTAGACAGTTTGATAATGAGCATGTTGCTCAAGCTTGGGAAAGAATGAAATCTATGATAAAGAATTGTCCCCTCATGGACTGACTACCTGGATGATTATCCAAACCTTTTATGCAGGACTAAATTTTTCTTTAAGAAATCTCTTGGATTCAGCTGCTGGAGGTACTTTTATGTCCATCACCTTGGGCGCCGCAACAAAGCTTCTTGATAATATGATGGTAAATTTTTCTGAGTGGCACATCGAGAGAGCTCCACAAGGTAAGAAGGTAAATTCTATTGAAGAAACCTCTTCCTTGAGTGATAAGATTGATACTATTATGGCTATGCTTGTTAATGATAGACCTCATGTTGATCCTAATAATGTTCCTTTAGCCTCCTTGGTTGCTCAAGAAGAGCATGTTGATGTGAATTTCATTAGAAATAATAATTTCAACAACAGTGCTTATATGAACAATTTTGCTAGCAACAATTCTAGGCCGTATCCTTCTACCAATAGTAATGGTTATGGCAACTCTTATGGTAATTCCTCCAACTACACTAGGGGCGCGTCCTCTGATCTTGAAGTCATGCTCAAAGACTTCATTAGTAAACAAACTGCTTTCAATAAGTCTGTTGAGGAAAAGTTGGATAAAATTGATGTTCTTGCTTCTAAAGTTGATAGCCTTGATCTTGATATTGAACTTCTGAAACTAAAAGTTTTGCCTCATGATGTGAAAGAAAGCAAGACTTTGAATGCCATCCAGGTTAGAATTGATGAAAATGTTAGGATGTTAGCAGAACTGCATGCTATGTGGGAAAGAGAAGACGAGATGGCTAGAAATATGAAGGTTTGTACTATTACCACCTCTAGTGATGTTGTTTCAAATGTTATCAATCCTCTTACTATGATTGGTGTAGAGAAAACTCCTACTCCTTGTGCGAAAAATCCTAAAACTGCAAAAACTTTTTCTACAAAAAGTGCTGAAATTTTTCGTAGTATGGAAGACAATAGCTCTACTTTTTTTAATGATTTTGATGTTGATGGTTGCAATATATCTGAAGTTATTTTGTTCTTGCAAAAGCTTGCTTTGAGTCCTAATGCTAGTTCTATGAATGTTGCTTTTACAAAGCATATTACAAATGCTCTCATGAAAATTAGGGAAGAAAAGTTGAAACAAAAGGTTTCTATTCCCAAGAAGTTAGAAGATGGTTGGGAGCCCATCATTGATATGAATGTTAATAATTTTAATTGTCATGCTTTATGTGATCTTGGTGCAAGCATTTCTATTATGCCTAGAAAGATTTATGATATGCTTGGTTTACCACTGCTTGAAAAATGTTATTTTGATGTTCCTCTTGTGGATGTTGTTAAGAAGAAACCTTTGGGAAGGATTAATGATGTTCTTATTATGGTTAACAATAACCTTGTTCCCGTTGATTTCCTTGTTTTGGATGTTGAATGCAATGCTTCATGTCCTATTATTTTGGGAAGACATTTTCTTAGAACTGTTGGTGCCATCATTGATATGAAGGAAGGCACCATTAAATATCAATTCCCACTCAAGAAAGGTATGAAACACTTCCCTAGAAAGAAAGAAATTAATTTTTGACTCTATTCTTAGAGCAAATTATGAACTTGATGCCTCATCGCTTGATATTACTTGATGTCTACTTTCTGCGCCTAGCTCAAAGGCGTTAAAGAAAAGCACTCTTGGGAGATAACCCAATGTTTTCTTTTCAATACTTTTTTTTTGTTGAGTCTTGGAAGTTATTACTACTGTAATGACCTCTCCTTATCAATTTTATTTCGTTTTGTGCCATGAAGAACCTCTAATTTGAGGAAGGTAAGATTTGGGGAAGTTGCTGTCCTGAAATAGATTTCTGCGCTGCACCGTAAAAATTCATGAAACTTCTCAGAATATCTTTTTGATCTGCGATTTCTTGTGCGCATGCCCCAGGTTATTTCCAAACTTTTATTAGTTTTGCACTTTTCGATTTGAGCAACAGAAGGTCCTCGAAAAAATCGATCTTTGTCAGCTATTCTGTTTTGACATATTTCTGCCTCTATTTGTGTTTGCCTCTCGATCACTTTCTTTTTGAGTTCTTTTGATCATGAAACTTTTGAGGAAGTTGCTACAGTAGCTTATGCTTTAATGGATGGCATATTTGAGTTTGAAACTGAACCAAAAGAGAAGATTTATTATCACGCTTACACTAATGTTGCTAATAGAATTGTGTGAAGTTTTGTATGAAGGAAGTTTTCAAGTGTAGGGAAAGGAGAGTGATGAGATGAGCTGAAGTATGGACAAAAGCCCAAGCTTGGGGATAGGGATGGCACCCGCAAGTTATGGGTGCGGGTGGAACCACTCCATACCCGTACCCATCTCCCTTGATTTTACCCATCACCCATACCCATACCCGTCAACGGGTACAAATTTTTCCCATACCCGTCACCCGCCAGGGTAAATGGGTACCCGTGGGTAAAAATACCCGCATTTACAACACTTCAATTTGAGAAAAAAATAGTCATAAACAACATATAACCATAATTTAAAAACAACATATTATAAGCGACAACACATACTTGTGAACAACAACACATTCTCATAAATAACCACACTTGCGCATAATAGCACCGTATTAATTTAGTACGCTGATACTCTAGAGGCCCACATGTCAAACTATTAGATGGGTATCTGGGTATATGGGTATGGGTTTTAGGATCCCATACCCATACCCGCTCTACCCGATGGGTATAGATTTTTCTCATTTGTATACCCATGGGTATTTTTTTGTCCCATACCCGTACGTCTAATGGGTATTTACCCGGCGGGTACGCGGGTGATGGGTACCCATTGCCATCCCTACTTGGGGATGCCCATGTCACCCCAAGAAATATCCAAGAGGTACAAGCTTAAAAGCTTGGGGATGCCCCGAGGCACCCCTTCTTCATTGGCAAAAATTAGGTCACTTTCAAGACACTATATTTTTATTGCTTCATATTCTATGCGTTTTTCTTGGAGCGTCTTTACTTTCGCTTTCAGTTTTTTTTTGCTAGAATAAATGGTTGGACCCCAACAAATTTCTTTCGGAGAAGACACACTCCGTTTTTTATTGCCAAGAACACTCTAGTTTTCACTCTTATCGTTCAACGAGTGTTCTCTTTTTCTAGAATTGCGTTTAGCTTTTGTTTTTCGCCTTGATTTTTGTTCAGATCTTGTTATATCTTTATATCAAGGTGTATTTAGACCACTGGTCTATTTTGGTTTTCATCTCAAAGAGTGGTTTCAAAAAGATTGAATGGTGTTGGAAAAGAGAAAAATGTTTCATGCCTATAGTGCTACAAATGGGAGCTTGTTTAGACTGCGGCTTAGATTTCTGCATGTCATGCTTGATGTTATTTTGATAGTATGCTTAGTAGTTTTTGCTGTAGCATGACTTGTCTCAAATGACCGAGATTGCTTAATGTGCATTTGAAAGAATCATGTGTTGTTTTTGTTATATGGGAGCATATTATTGTGGTTTTCTCCTTTGATGCTTTATTTGGGTTGACTTGGCACATGATTACAACATGTTTCACTCTAACAAGTCACCATAAGCCTCTATGATCATTTGGTTTTTGACTTGTGATACCACTTTATGCTTCGGTTAATGATGTTTTGTCGCTATGCATGATTATGGCCGTTATTGCTCTCTTAGTTGGTCGCTCCCAGTTTTTTGCTAGCCTACATTTTGTACTGAGAGGGAATACTTCTCGTGCATCCAACTCCCAAAAACCAAAGTTTTCTAAAGAGTCCACTATAAATTCCTATGCATGGTATTTGCAAGCCATTCCAAGTAAATTTTCAGTGCTACCTTTCAAAAATCTTCAAAATACTTCTCATTTTGTGACACTGTTTTCAGCTCATGGGGACGTAGTGTTCGGATTTGCTATCTTCCATATTGTTTTATTCCAAAAAAAAAGAAAAAAAAGGCACTCCTCCATGGTATGTGAAAGTTGGTGGGCACCCGATGGAATCGGTTAGCCATGGTTTGTGAAAGGAAAAGTGGGGAGGAGTGCCAAGCTTTATAAAAGAGCACAAAAGTGCCAATCTGTCTCTCAAAAACTTGCTTAGTATGGAAGTAGTAATAACCCCATTGCCAGTTGTTGACAAGAACAACCACCTCTCAAAGCAAGTTTTCATCTCTCTGTTTTACAAATGAAAAGCTCTAGCACATGTTTAATCACTGCTTCCCTCTGTGAAGGGCCTTTCTTTTACTTTTATGTTGAGTCTCCACCTTCTACCTTTATGCACATTTTAAGAGAGCATAGTTGTCATTCTGAGTTTAATGTGCATAGTCCAAAAATTTATTATTGATTGATTCATGATTATGGTTTTGCTTGTTCTTAAATTATTTGTATCTAGTCGCCCTCTTAAACCTGAAGGTGTCCTCTGCATTTATGTTTTTCTATTCCATGAAGGACAAGCTGAAAACCACTTTGCTATGTTTTTCTATATGGTTGAAACACACACTTGACATTCAATGCTTCATTACTCATGATCTTTTGTTTGTGTTACTTTTCATGTTATAACATGGTTGCTAAGTTTTATTATCAAGATTATATCTTTTATGCCCATGTTTAGAGTACTTTGATCTCAGCACTCGATGCTTTACATCGTTTGATCAACATTATGATGGTGCATGTCACCTCAAAAATTATTGTTTTGTTATCACTTACCTACTCGAGGACGAGCAGGAGTTAAGCTTGGGGATGCTTGATACGTCTCAAACGTATCTATAATTTTTTATGCTCCATGCTTGTTTATATACCATTTGCTTTGTATTTTGTTACACTTCGTGGTATTTTTATATATTTTCTAGAACTAACCTATTAACGAGATGCTACAGTGCCAGTTCCCTATTTCTGCTGTTTTTGTGTTTCAGAAAAGCTACACAAGAAATATTCTCGGAATTGGACGAAACAAAAGCCAAAGTCCCTATTTTTCCCGAAGCGTGACGGAGTCCAAAGCAAAGACGGAGGGGTGCCAGAGGGCGGCCGCACCACCCCATGGCGTGGGCCACCCCCTGGCCGCGTCGGGGTGCGGTGTGGGCCCCTGGTCCACTTCCTGACGTCGCCCTTCTGTCTGTAAATTCCCCTCGACGGGAAAACCTAAAGACCCGATCAATTTTCCACGAAAACCTACTGTAAGCCACCGCCATCATCGACGTGAGATCGGGAGGGTCTAGAAGCTCTTCCCGGCACCCTGCCGGAGAGGGGAATCACCACCGGAGGCCTTCTTCATCATAATGCCTGTCTCTGGAGTGATGTGTGAGTAGTCTACCTTGGACTATGGGTCCATAGCAGTAGCTAGATGGTTGTCATCTCCTCCATGTGCTTCATGTTTTGATCTTGTGAGCTGCCTATCATGATCAAGATCATCGTTGTGTAATTCTATATGTTGTGTTTGTTGGGATCCGATGAATATTGGTACTATGTCAAGTTGAATTGTTGATTTATCATCTTTATGTTATCTCTATGTTGTTTATGATCTTGCATGCTCTCCGTTGCTAGTAGATATCTTGGCCGAGTAGATGTTAGTGACTCCAAGAGGGAGTATTTATGCTCGATAGTGGGTTCATGCCTCTAGTAACTTGGGGGAGTGACAGAAACCTCTAAAGTTGTAGATGTGCTGTTGCTACTAGGGAGAAATCAACAATCTTGTGTTCAAGGACATTTGTATTGTTTACATTATGCACTTTGCTTAAGGCGATAATCTGTTGCTTACAACTTAATACCCAATGGTTGCTCGAACGATATCCGGAGGGTGGATTATTAGTCATAGATGTAGTTGGATTACGGTCTATGTATTATGTTGTAATGCCAAGTGAATCTCATAGTGATCCTCATGATATTTGTACGCTTGCTTTATTCTATCAATTGCCCAACTATAATTTGTTTACCCAACATGTTATTTATCTTATGGAGAGACACCACTAAGTGAACTGTGGACCCCGGTCCATTCTTCTACATTGCTATTACTGTTTACTATTTATTTGTTTTATTTACATTCTTGCAAACTACTATCTTTTACCACTCGATACGCTTAATCCTTTGTTTACAGCAAACCGGTGAGATTGATAACCTCACTGTAAGTTGGGACAAAGTACTTGGTTGTGTTGTGTGCAGGTTCCACGTTGCTGCTGGTGCAAAGCCACGCCCTGGACGAGGCGCCATATACAAATTGTCCGGAGCTGTCGCGAAGCTAGCGAGCATCAACCTTTGGAAGTTTGGTTCTTTTTCCTACTAGTTCGATAAACCTTGGTTTCATACTGAGGGAAGACTTGCTGTTGTGCTCATCATAGCTTTTCTTGGGGTTTCCAACTGGGCGGTCATCTACAAAACTCCTACATCAACACCTCACCATCAGCCCACGCCACCCTATGGTGTGGCTGCCCTCAGGTAAATAGGAACTTTGGCTTTCGTTTTGTCCAATTCTGAGAATATTTTCTGTGTAACTTTTATGAAACACAAAAATAGCAGAAAATAGGGAACTGGCACTGTGGCATCTCGTTAATAGGTTAGTTCTAGAAAATGCATAAAAATGCCATGAAGTATAAACAAAACACAAAGCAATTGGTGTAAAACAAGCATGGGGAATCAAAAATTATAGATACGTTTACGACGTATGAATCATGAAGGAAATATGCCCTAGAGGCAATAATAATATTGTTATTATCATATTTCTTGTTCATGATAATGTTTATACTCCATGCTATAATTGTATTAAGCGGAAACATTAATACTTGTGTGGTTTATGAACAACACCGTGTCCCTAGTACGCCTCTATGGACTAGCTCATTGATTAATGATGGTTAAGGTTTCCTAACCATAGACATGAGTTGTCAATTAATAATGAGATCATATCATTAGGAGAATGATGTGATGGACAGACCCAAATAAAGCAGAGCAATTAGATCGTGTTATCGTGTTCATCTTTGCGAAGCTTTTCCTATGTCATGTATTGTATTCCTTTGACCATGAGATAATACAACTCCCTAGTATCGGAAGAAAGCTTTGAGATCATCAAACGTCATCCTATGTGAGGGTGATAATAAAGGTGTCTCTCAGGTGATCGGAAAGTACTTGTTGGGTTGTATGTATCGAGATGGAATTTGTCCCTCCCAAGTCGGAGAGATATACTTCGGGCCCACTCGGTAATCGATATCAACACCGCTTGCAAGCATGTGGTTAAGGAGTTAATCACGAAGTGATATCGGATTACGGAACGAGTAAAGTACTTGCTGTGAACGAGATTGAACTAGGTATGGCGATACCGACGATCAAATCTCGGGCGAGTAAAATATCGTGTGACGAAGGGAATACATATACGGGATTAATTGAATCCTGACATCGTGGTTCATCTGATATGATCATCGATGAATATGTGGGAGTCAATATGGGTTTCCAGATCCCGCTGTTGATTATTGATAGAAGATCATGTCTGCATATTCTCGAACCCGTAGGGTCACACACTTAACGTGCTTCGACGCTAGGATAGAATGGATAATTGGTTTATGAGTTTTAGTTCGGAGTCTCGGATGAGATCCAGGACATCACGAGAGGTTCCGGAATGGTCCGGAGAATAAGATTCATATAAAGGAAAGCAGTTTTTGGATTCCGGAAAGGTTTCGGAGTTTATCGGTATTGTACCGGAAGGTTCTAGAAGGTTCCGGAGTGGGACCAACGTGGGCCCACTTGACGGAGGCCTGCGTGGGCCTAAGGGGAAGTGCCCTGGCCGCCTTGGGCCAGGTGCACAAGGCCCCTAAGGCCCAGCCGGCCAAGCCCAAGGGGAAACCCTAAAGGAAACTTCAAATAAGGAAAGGGGGGGGAACTTGCCCCCCACTCCTCCTTATCCAAGTCGGCTAGGGATTGGAGGAGGGGGCTATGCTAGCCGCCCAGCCCTCCATATAAGGGGGGGCAGGGGGCGCAGCCCTCCCTCACCTCAAGTCCCAAACCCTAGCCGCCCCTGCTGCCCTCCCTCTCTCTCTCTCGTGACTGCGCGTAGGCGAAGCCCTGCCGCAGAAACTCTCCACCATAAAGCACCACGCCGTCGTGCTGCTGATCCAATCTATCTCTCCACCATACTTGCTGGACCAAGGAAGGAGGAGACGTCGCTGCACCGTACGTGTGCAACTCTCGGAGGCGCCGCCACTTGCGGCGTAGGATTGGATCGGATCGCGAGGAGGAGACGGCGAGTACGACTACGCCAACCACGTTCTTTTGAACGTTTCCGCTGTGCGATATCTTCAAGGGTATGAAGATCTCATCTACCTCTCTCGTTGATTACATCTCCTAGATTAGATCTTGGCTTTCTTGTTCGCATCCGTAGGAATTTTTTTGATTTACTATGCTGCGAAACCCTTCAGTGGTATCAGAGCTAGATCTATGCGTAGATGTGTTTCACGAGTAGAACGCAACATGCTTGTTGCGGGCGTTGATGTTTTCTGTTGCAAACCTCTTGTTGTGTATCTCTTATGGCGCGGTATAGTGAGATCGAAGCGGTCCAGGCCAACTTTACGCGACCGCGTTCGCGAGACCGGCTCCGCACTTGACGTGTGGCTTGTTCCACACATGCGGCTGGTGGATGCCAGTTTCTCTCACTATAGTAGTCATGGGACTTACATCGGATGTTAGCAACCATAATATCACCGTTGTGGCTTTTCGTAGGTAAGAATCGTTCTTAGCTTGCTACTCCCATAAGCCACGTAAAACATGCAACAACAAAGTAGAGGCGTCTAACTTGTTTTTGCAGGGAGTGTTTTGTGATATGGTATGGCCACAAGATGTGATGTGATATATGTGATGTATGCGATGATCATGTTTTGTAATCTTTCACGACTTGCATGTCGATGAGTTCACAACCGGCAGGAGCCATATGGTTGTCTTTATAATTGTGTATGACCTGCGTGTCAACTTCTTATACGCCATGTAATAGCTTTACTTTATCGCTAAGTAGTTAGCAATAGTTGTAGTTGCTATTCGTGGTGGAGGCAATCATGGTGGAGTGATGGAGATCATGCCGGTGCGCACAAGATGGAGATCATGGCGCGGAGATTGGCTATACCATGTCACATAAAATTATATGCATGTGATGTTTATCCTTTTATGTATCTTATTATGCTTAGATCGCGACGGTAGCATTATAAGATGATTCCTCACTTAAAGATCAAGATAAAATTGTGTTCTCCCCTCGTATGCGCCGTTGCGAAAGTTCGTCGTGTTCAAGCATCTCGTGATGATCGGGTGCTATAAACTCTACGTTCACATACAACGGGTGCAAGCCAGTATTTGCACATGCGGAGATACTTGGGTTTGACTTGACGAGCCTAGCATGTACAGACATGGCCTCGGAACACACGGACCGAAAGGTCAAGCATGAGTCATATGGATGATATGATCAACATGTTGATGTTCACCATTAAAGCTACATCATTCACGTGATGATCGGTCTCGGTGTAGTGAATTTGGATCATGCTTCACTAAACAACTTTGAGGGATGTTGAATTTAGTGGGAGTTCATTAGTAATTTGATTAACTTGAACTAATTATCTTGAACTAAATCTTGTTGTATTTGCATAAGTCGTTGTAGTCTTTGGCACCGTTTCCCACCGACACTTAGCTTAAATTGAGTTAAAAGAAACTATAGAATTCTGGATAATCTTTTTTGGTCTAGTGCCGTTTAGTTAGAATGTCAAGACTAAAGATTAAGTCCTATTGCAAACTTTAGCAAATCTTGCTTGCTTCATACAATTTAATAAATTGTATTAATCTAAGAGCAACGATTCAAGTTTAGTATCTAAAGATCATATGTTTGCCTTCATGATAAATTGATCTTCAAAATTGTTTGAGAATCAAAGTGATCATCGAGCTGAAAGAATTGTTTCAGAAACAAATAAGAAGTGAAAGATATTTGATATCTAAAACTTTGATTGTTTGCAAAATGATGAAGTATAATTTAGTAAAAGAACATATGCTCATATTGTATGACTATGTGCGAAGATTGAAGATGCTAGGCATCCCGATCACCCAAAAGTTTGGGAACTAATATTATACTTGCATTCATCCTTATAAGCTATAGTAGTTTCATCATGAAAGATGTCATGATAGGATGAATGAAAAGGTATTGGCTAAATGGTTTTGCTATACCAAAAGAATACTAAAGAATGGAATCTGGAAGAATACCAATCATATGATGATGGCGATCCACTTCAAAGTGCAAAATCCAAGGCTATTAGTATTTGACTAGCATCCTTTGGACTATGTGTCAAATGATTGATGCCACTATTGATGTCGATAGATTCTTCTAAATAGAGAGGAAATGCTAAATAGGATCTGCAAAATATTTGGTAGAAAAGTAAAAGACTGGAAAATTCCATCTCAGGTATATAAATGATATACATGTTATAGATGTATTCTTTGCTAGTACATAATTCTTGGGTATTGGATACTAGATTGTTGGTATGAAATGTCATACAAAGCAATAATACAAGAACTATGATGGCCTAAGTAACTAGTAAAAGAATATGGTAATGATGCATGTCGAGATACAAATAAAAGTGTTATTGTGCTTCTCGTCGACATCAAACCTAGCCTTCAAGATATTTCATGAACTTAATAATTGTTATTTTGTTCTGGTATTATGAGAGCAATGGTTGTTCAAATTATTACCGTCTTCCATAATCGATGGATAGATTATTATTATCTTGTTGGTGAAATAGACATTTATAACACTGATGCTAAAGGTTGCAAGACAAAACAAATTTCACTTATATGTGACACCGCCGTTTAAGTCATATTGGAAACAAAACATGAAAGAAATTCTATATTGATAGATTTTCGAGTCATTTGATTTTGAATTGATTGACGCTTGTGAAACTTTTCCTAAAGATGATTAAACTCCGTTCATGGGCCATGGACAGAACAAGTGACTAACTAAATGGCGATCATACATGTTGATGTATGTAGTCCATGGTGTGAAGTCAATCATGGTGTATTTTCTATTTCATCAATGACTCGAATAGATGTATGGTATATCTGCTTGATGAGATAGAAGTATGAAACAATTGAAATTGTTCAGTTTATGAAGTGAAAATTGTTGTAACAAGAATATTCAAATAGCATGATTAGATCATAAAGAAGAATATTTGAGTTACAAGTTTAGCAAACATCTAAGAGTTAGAGGAATTGTTCCACAAAACTTGCATCATGATAGACACCATATGAGTATGGAGTTTTTGATGGATATAATCAAACCTTGTTTGACATGGTTAGATCAATGATGAAATAAACTACCAATATAATTTGTGGATTATGCTTTAAAGACTACCGCTTTTCACTAAATAGAGCACCATCATAATCCGCTGAAATGACAGCATACAAGTTATAGTTGTCTTTTCTTGAATTTTGGTATGCAAGGCATATGTGTAAAATGTTTACAACCAAAATTGGATTAGTAAGTTTTTGTAGGTTATCCCAAAGAAAGTCGATGGGTATTCCTTCTACTATGAACCCAAACACATAGTGATTGTCACTAAAAGAAGTGAATTTCTTATGAAGGAGTTTTTCGCGAAAGGTTTAAGTGGGAGGAAGATAGAACTTGATGAGGTTATTGAATCTGAGCAAGATAATCAGAGTAGCGCAGCACCAGAAAAATGTTCTGGAAGCGGCAACTACATTCATAGCTCACGCGTCTACAATATGTTGTAGTCACGACATCGAAGTTCCTATTTAACCAAGTTGGTCGTAATCAAATAGCAAGATTTGAGGACGAGATATTATTAGATAATAGTAACCAACAATATACAAAGAAGCGATGATGGGCCCTGACTTCGTCATATGAATTATTCTAGCAACAATTACATATTGAGATATGATAGTTGAATAAACGAAACAACGTTCCTCTACTGGAATGCACACCAAGGACGTGTATCTGACACGACCCAATGGGTTTTGTTGATTCAAAGGTTGCTAGATATGTATGCAAACTTCTATGGTAGAAGAAAGCATAGCGAAGTTGGAATCTTCAATGATGAAAATGTTAAAGTGTTAATTTCATCAAGATATTTGAAGATGCTTGTATTACAAGAAAGTAAGTGGGAGCGCTAAGACATATTTCTAATGCTTTATGTAGATGACATATCGTTCATTAGAAATTATGTGTTTTTCTTGATATTGTTAAGTTTTCATTAAAATTAGTTTTTGATGAAAGACTTAGGTAAAACCAGAATATTAAGCATCAATGTCTATACAGATAGATTGAGGCGTTAATATAGTTTTGCCAGAGTACATAGATGAAATATTGAATTTGTTCAATATGGAAACAATAAGAATGGTTCTTGTTGCATGGAAGAGGTTGGAGCAAGAATCAATTGTTTTGACACTTGATGAGTGAAACCACAAGAATGATTTTATCAATCTTGTATACCATGATATGTAGATCCAGATGTGTCCAATGCTCTAAAGGTTATAGCATTTATATGATGATCGTTGGACAATAGTAAAGATATTCTTATGCACTTTTGAAGAAGTAAGAATATGTTCTGTATGCAGAAGTGACAAATGGTTCATTGCAATGAGTTACATTGGCTTTGTCACACATACAAGTAAAATTTTATCTCAATTTTAAGCTATTTGTTTTGAGTTAGAAGGTGGCATAATAAGATGGAAGAAAGTTCCATGATAACTTGGATGAGTTCCAATGTTAATATTGTGGCGGACACTGCAATGAGGGCTAAGTATATAATCGCTTTAGAAGTGGCATAAAAGATGCAAAGTAGATAGTGATAATCCAACTTTTTATGGCACTGTCGTCTAGGTCATATTGGCGTTAAACGCATGAAGAAACTCCATTCTGATGGATTTTTTGAGTCTCTTGATTTTGAATCATTTGACACGTGCAAGCCATGCCTCATGGGCAAGATGATCAAAAACCCGTTCTCCAGAATAATGGAGCGAGCAACGGACTTATTGGAAATCATACATACCGATGTGTGCAGACCAATGAGTATTTCGACGCACGGTGGATATCGCTATTTTTCTAAGTGTGCTAGTACTATGTAGTTCTATTGTATGACAATAGTGACAACATAGTCTCGGCTAAGATACAAAAGTCTCACCAGAAGACTAAGTTTATACGATGCCATCTCATAGAAGATGAGAAATGCGTGCTGACGCAAAATAATATGCAAATACAAACGGACCTGAAAGTGTCAGACCCGTAGATAAGGTTTACCACGTGCAAGGCGTATGAATAACACCGGAATGCCATAGGTGTTAAAGGCGCAAGTATGACTAGATTATTGACTCTAGTGCAAGTGGGAGACTGAAGGAAATATGCCCTAGAGGCAATAATAATATTGTTATTATCATATTTCTTGTTCATGATAATGTTTATACTCCATGCTATAATTGTATTAAGCGGAAACATTAATACTTGTGTGGTTTATGAACAACACCGTGTCCCTAGTACGCCTCTATGGACTAGCTCATTGATTAATGATGGTTAAGGTTTCCTAACCATAGACATGAGTTGTCAATTAATAATGAGATCATATCATTAGGAGAATGATGTGATGGACAGACCCAAATAAAGCAGAGCAATTAGATCGTGTTATCGTGTTCATCTTTGCGAAGCTTTTCCTATGTCATGTATTGTATTCCTTTGACCATGAGATAATACAACTCCCTAGTATCGGAAGAAAGCTTTGAGATCATCAAACGTCATCCTATGTGAGGGTGATAATAAAGGTGTCTCTCAGGTGATCGGAAAGTACTTGTTGGGTTGTATGTATCGAGATGGAATTTGTCCCTCCCAAGTCGGAGAGATATACTTCGGGCCCACTCGGTAATCGATATCAACACCGCTTGCAAGCATGTGGTTAAGGAGTTAATCACGAAGTGATATCGGATTACGGAACGAGTAAAGTACTTGCTGTGAACGAGATTGAACTAGGTATGGCGATACCGACGATCAAATCTCGGGCGAGTAAAATATCGTGTGACGAAGGGAATACATATACGGGATTAATTGAATCCTGACATCGTGGTTCATCTGATATGATCATCGATGAATATGTGGGAGTCAATATGGGTTTCCAGATCCCGCTGTTGATTATTGATAGAAGATCATGTCTGCATATTCTCGAACCCGTAGGGTCACACACTTAACGTGCTTCGACGCTAGGATAGAATGGATAATTGGTTTATGAGTTTTAGTTCGGAGTCTCGGATGAGATCCAGGACATCACGAGAGGTTCCGGAATGGTCCGGAGAATAAGATTCATATAAAGGAAAGCAGTTTTTGGATTCCGGAAAGGTTTCGGAGTTTATCGGTATTGTACCGGAAGGTTCTAGAAGGTTCCGGAGTGGGACCAACGTGGGCCCACTTGACGGAGGCCTGCGTGGGCCTAAGGGGAAGTGCCCTGGCCGCCTTGGGCCAGGTGCACAAGGCCCCTAAGGCCCAGCCGGCCAAGCCCAAGGGGAAACCCTAAAGGAAACTTCAAATAAGGAAAGGGGGGGAAACTTGCCCCCCACTCCTCCTTATCCAAGTCGGCTAGGGATTGGAGGAGGGGGCTATGCTAGCCGCCCAGCCCTCCATATAAGGGGGGGCAGGGGGCGCAGCCCTCCCTCACCTCAAGTCCCAAACCCTAGCCGCCCCTGCTGCCCTCCCTCTCTCTCTCTCGTGACTGCGCGTAGGCGAAGCCCTGCCGCAGAAACTCTCCACCATAAAGCACCACGCCGTCGTGCTGCTGATCCAATCTATCTCTCCACCATACTTGCTGGACCAAGGAAGGAGGAGACGTCGCTGCACCGTACGTGTGCAACTCTCGGAGGCGCCGCCACTTGCGGCGTAGGATCGGATCGGATCGCGAGGAGGAGACGGCGAGTACGACTACGTCAACCACGTTCTTTTGAACGTTTCCGCTGTGCGATATCTTCAAGGGTATGAAGATCTCATCTACCTCTCTCGTTGATTACATCTCCTAGATTAGATCTTGGCTTTCTTGTTCGCATCCGTAGGAAATTTTTTGATTTACTATGCTGCGAAACCCTTCAAATCATCCCCAAGCTTAACGCCTGCTCGTCCTCGAGTAGACAAGTGATAACAAAATAATAATTTTTGAGGTGACATGCACCAACACAATCTTAATCAACTTAAGGTAAAGCATTGCATGCTGAGATCAAAGTACTCTAAACATTAGCATAAGAGATATAATTCTATCCATAGAACGTAGCAACCATGTTACAACATAAAAAGAAACACAAACAAAAGATCATGAGTAATAATACATTGAAAGGTGTATATTTTTTGAAGCATATAGAAAACATAGCAAAGTGATATTCAGCTTGTCCCTCATGGAGTAGCAAAACATAAATGCATAGGACACCTTCAAAGTTCAAGAGGGTGACTAGATACAAATAATTTGAGAACAAGCAATACCATAATCATGAATCGATCAATAATAAATTTTGGGACCATGCACATTATACTCAGAATGACAACTATGCTCTCTTAATCGGTGCTTAAAGGTAGAAGATGAAGACTCAACATAAAAGTAAAAGAAAAGCCCTTCGTAGAGGGAAACAGGGATTTAACATGTGTTAGAGCTTTTTATTTGTAAAATAGAGATTTTTTTGAGAGGTGGTTGTTCTTGTCAACGACTAGCTTGAGGTTCTTGCTATCTTCCATACTAAACAAGTTGAGAGCGGTTCCGAGTTCTTTGAAAAATTGGCACATACATGCTCTTTTATAAAATTTGGCACTCCTCCCCACTTTTCCTTTCACAAACCATGGCTAACCGAATCCTTCGGGTGCCCACCAACTTTCACATACCATGGAGGAGTGTCTTTTTTTTCTTTCTTCTTCTTTTTTTAGAGGTTACAATGGTTTGACCAGCTCTCTTGCAAAATTAATGACGAGCAGATGAAGCATGCAAGTCGTGGGGTACTTAATTCAATATGGAAGATAGCAAACCCGACCACTACGTCCTCATGAGCTAAAAACAGTGTCACAAAATGAGAAGTATTTGAAGGTTTTTGAAAGGTAGCACATGAAAATTTACTTGGAATGGCTTGAAATACCATGCATAGGAATTTGTAGTGGACTCTTTGGAAAAACTTTGGTTTTTGGGAGTTGGATGCACGAGAAGTATTCCCTCTCAGTACAAGTGAAGGCTAGCAAAAGACTGGGAGCGATCAACTAAGAGAGCAATAACGGCCATAATCATGCATAGCGACAAAACATTATTAACCAAAGCATAAAGTGGTATCACAAGTCAAGAACAAATGATCATAGAGGCTTGAGGCGACTTGTTTAAAGTCAAACATGGTGTAAGCATGCACCAAGTCAACCCAAATAAAGCATCAAAGGAGAATACCATAATATTATGCTTCTATAAGATAAAAACAATGCATGATTCTTTCAAAGGCACATTAAGTACTCTCAGTCATTTGAGACAAGTCATGCTACAATAATAACTACTAAGCATATAATCAAAATAATATCAAGCATGACATGATAAAGTCTAAGCAACAGTCTAAACAAGCTCCCTTTTTGCGTCACTATAAGCATGAAACAATTTACTCTTTTCCAACACCAATCAACCTTTTTGAAACAACTCCCAAAGATGAAAACCAACAAAGACCAGAGGTCTAAATACACCTATCTACAAAGAACTAACAAGTTCTGAACAAGAATGAAGGCGAAAAATAAAAGCTAAACGCAGTACTAAAAAAAAGAGAACACTCGTTGAACGATAAAAGTAAAAACTAGAGTGTTCTAGGCAATGAAAACAGAGTGTATCTTCTCCAAAAGAAATATGTTGGGGTCCAACTATTTATTACAGCAAACAAAACAAAATAAAACTGAAAGAAAAAATAAATACGCTCCAAGAAAAACACATAGTATATGAAGCAATAAAAATATAGTGTCTTGAAAGATGACCTGATATTTTTGTTGATGAACAAGGGGTGCCATGGGGCATCCCAAAGCTTTGACGCTTATACTTCTTGGATATTTCTTGGGGTGACATGGGCATCCTTAAGCTTGAGCTTTTGTACATTCTTCATCTCATCTCATCATTCTCCTTTCTCTACACTTGAAAACTTGCTTCATACAAAACTTCACACAATTCTCATTAGCAACATTAGTTTATGCAAGATAGTAAATCTACTTTTGGTTTAGTTTCAACTCAAGTACAACACATATTAACACATAATATATTGTAGCAACTTCCTCAAAAAGTTCCGTGATCAAAGAACTCAAAAAGAAAGAGATCAAGAGGCAAATGCAAATAGTGGCAGCTGTCAAAATAGAACAGGTGGTAAAGATCATTTTTTTTGAAAATCTTCTGTTGCTCAAATTGAAAAGTGCAAAACTAATGAAAGTTATATAATAACCTGGGGCATGTGCACAAGAAATCGCATATCGAAATAACATTCTTGGAATTTTTACGAATTTTTACGGTGAAGCGCAGAAATCTATTTCAGGACAGCTACTTCCCCAAATCTTACCTTCTTCCAATTAGAAGTTGCTCTTGGCACAAAAATGAAATAAAAATGATAAGGAGAGGTAATTACGATAGTAATAACTTCCAAGACTCAACAAAAAGAAAAAGTACTGAAAATAAAACATCGAGTTATCTCCCAAGAGTGATTTTCTTTAACGCGTTTGAGCTAGGCGCAGAAAGTGAGAATCAAGTATTTTCGAGCGAAGAAGCATCAAGATCAATAGTTTCCTCAAAAACACAACTTGTCACAATAGGCACTTTAGATACCCCTGAAGAGGATTCAACATGTAAACCTCTCTTAGTTGCACTAAAAGTTTTATTACTTTTAAACACATTCAATGGTCTAGGTATGGAAACCTTGGGAACATACATAAATTTTTGCTCTTTTCCCACAAAAGCTTTCTCCTTCTTAAATTTAAGAGAAGAGAAAATTGAACTTAAAGTTTCCATAGACTCCTCTAATTTACCAATCCTAAGGTTTTGACTATCATGGATAGTGCTAGCCTCTAAAATAGTGATTCTTTTACCGATACTTTCTATCGATTCATTAACCTGGATAGCGTTATCAAGGAGATTTGGCAAACTTTTGTCTAGGGAGCTCAGTTTTTTTATAACTTCTTCCAAAGTGATCTCAGTTTTAACAACATTAATAGGTGGTACTCCCACTAAAATTTCAATTAAAGTGCATGCTTCCAAAGCAGGAGTACCCAGAAAATTACCCTATGTTAGAGTATCAAGATCATACCTATTCTAGCTAGATATACCAACATAAAAATTCCTAAGAAGGATCATGGTAGAATAATTTTTTGTACATCTATGATGGGCATTACTTATTCTATACCAAGCATCCTTCAAACTTTCTCCACTTTGTTACTTAAAAGAACGAACCTCAACTTCAGGAATACTCATTCTAGCAAGACTGAAATAGATAAACAAAAATAACAACTATAAAAGGAACTAATTTTTTTGTATTTTTGATAAAAAGATGCAAACAAAAATAAAGTAAAGAAACTAAGAAAAACAATAACAAAGTAAAAATATTGGAAGTGAGAGACTCCCCTTGAAGAAATCCTCTTTCTCCCCGGCAATGGCGCCAGAAAACTTGTTGGTGCGTGGACCAGTTGGGAACCCCAAGTGACGAGGGGTTAACTCGACAAATGTCCTAGATGAAGGACTTAGGATCGGGGAGACAGGGCATTGGATGAACCCGAAGGTAAACTCAGTCAAACAAGGTGGCTATGAAAGTAAACGTGGGTGTAGAACCTGGCTTACTTTCAATCTGGCCTACACCGTCCCCTCCTGGCCCCTATATATAGGTGGCCGGGTCTCGAGGATCGGGTAGGGTCCAATACAGATTACAATATTGACATACGGTAAGAACTCGTATTTCGACTAGTATTACAATTGGGCCTAGCTTAACGGGCCTCAGGGGTACTCAACTGACGGGCTCTATTATCTATACCCTTGTCAGTAGCCCCCGAGATTCTACCAGAATTGCAGATTCAGGTTGAATCTCTAATCTTTAAATCTTTGACTTGATCATTTCTTTGACTTCTTCATATTTTCAAATATTCAACTTGGTCTTTCAACTTATTTTCATTATAATACCTCACAAGGGGTTTTGATGAGCAAGCCTGACAACTCTGACGGATCAAGAGGCCAGTTAACTGCCGGAACAGATACTTGTCACCTACTTCAAATTCAATCCCCTTGGATTTGAATTCGGGAAACTGGCCAAATCCAATCTTTTGCCGCATTTAGGACTTACAAAGAATGAATCTCAGTGGTTCTCAAGGTACCCAGTGTGTCCACCAGGATTTTCTTCGCGTCGTAGACACGGATACATACCAGCAGAGCGCATCCATGTGCATATACTAGGCCACACAGGACGGATCCCGGGGTCTTACCTTTGTGATAAATCACGGCATTCGAGTTTTAGTCGCGATGATGCAACTCAAGGATCATATGTCGCAGCCTTGTTTGACTGTTTCAGAGTATAAAATATTCGAGTTACTTAAATTGATAAAAAGGTCGCTCCCGATGGGAGTAATAGAACTTTCTGATTGTTCTTTCACCTTTTTTGCTTTAGTACTCATGAATAAATATCATCGGGTGCGCGCCTAGCCCCCGAGGCTATGGCCTAAATTTTTGGGTATAGGCTCAAGAAAACAGATAAGTATATTTTTTGTACTTCTTCGTGCATCAATTGTCGACTTCTTTCACTTACGCAATGTATTCCTTTTCTTCGAATGTCATAAGCCCCCAAGTCGAAAACGGGGTAAACTTGTGCTTCTTTGATAGATATTTTTCGTACTCCCTGCTTCTTTATTTTCCTCTCTTCCTTCATACTCCTTTTCCTGGATACGTTGACCTGTTTGTTATCGTCTGCTTTGGGCAGCATATAAGAGCCTGTGATTATATTTTGGCCCTTGTAAAGGCCCACTATACGTGCTTATAAATAAAGCACGTCTGGCGATAGGTAAAAACCCTAATCCAGTATTTAGCTTTTCCACCGCACCATCTTCCTCCTCTCAAACTCATCTAGGGTTTCTTTTCCCAACTCCTGCCTCCATGGCTGATGCAAGTGGATCTCACTTGAACCTTGGCGCCCCGGTGGAGAAGCGGGGCCACGGCCGCCCTCGCGGCAGTAAGAACAAGGCTTCAACAGATGCTTTGGTGGCCTTATCGTCCGCTCTGGTGAAGCGGTGCCCCGGCCGTCCGGCTGGGAGCAAAAACAAACCCAAGGTGCCTTTAGCTGCACCTGGTCCAAGTACTCCTTCTGCTAGCGTGTCTCCTCCTCCGCCCAGACTCTTCTCGTTCTTCTACATCATCGGCCCGCAATGCCGTGAGATTCAACGCCTGCCATCGAAATTCACGGATTTCATGGATGGGCGGGAACTACGCGAAGCAGTTCTCCGCGAACACTCTGGTGGAGGAACTCCATATGAATTGGAGGTGTGGTACGACGGCGCCGGTGAACAGTTCTTCAAGGGCGGCTGGTCGCGATTTGTGGAGGACCATGACCTCCATCAGGGGTTCTTCATTACCTTTGACTATCATGTTGGCACGTCGAAGTTCGACGTGAGAATCTATGACTACACCCAGTGCCAGAAGGAGTATGAAGCCAAAGCGTAGTTTCACTAGATTTCTTTGCTATGTAATCCAGCTATCGTGCTTATTTGTAATGAACAATCATATCTGAATTATGTGTTTTACCATGGAAACAAATCATGGTTCCGAGGTATGCATTTAACATTTTATCGGGTTCCTTTGAATCGTTTATTGTGCTGTCGAAAATACCGGGTTGCGATCAACCATAGAGTATATCGTAGATAATTACAAAACTTGTTAATATTATTTCGTATGACTCGAGGGTCCTAGCCCCCGAGTGTAAGTAAGATATTTACACATATTGTCGACTTGACCCAATGAACCCGACCTATGGCCTCATGTTCTAGATTCAGAGGGCCATAACTCGAAAAACTCCTTGGTCTCATTATTTCGCCTATGCGTAGAACCATCGTAGCTGCTCTGCATTCCACGGGTTACTCTCGTGTTGCCCCGTTTTCTTGTCTTGTAGTCGATAAGCTCCTCCTGGTATCACTTCTGTTACGATGTAAGGTCCCACCCACAGGGACTCGAGTTTTCCATGGCTATCTTGCTTGAGTCGTAGAACTAGATCTTCTACCACGAAAGATCATGGACGAACTCGACTGCTGTGGTAATTTCGCAAGTTTTGCTGATACTGAGTAGCTCTGGCGAGTGCTACATCTCTTGCCTCATCGAGTGCATCGACATCATCCTGCAGTGCTTCTGTGGAAGTTGCCTCATCTTATGTTGCGATCCTTGGAGCTTTATGAGTTATTTCAACTGGAAGCACAACTTCTACGCCATGGACCAGGAAAAAGGGTGTTTCTTGAGTAGCTGCGTTGGGTGTAGTTCGTAGACTCCAGAGTACGGAGAGTAGCTCATCCACCCAAGCATGTTTGGCTTTTTCAAGGGGTGCTAACAGCCGTTTCTTTATCCCGTTGCATATTAAACCATTGCCTTTTTCGACTTGCCTGTTTGTCTTCGGATGTGCTACAGATGCAAATTTCAGTTTGATTCCCAGTCCTTCGCAATAGTCATTGAACTCCTTCGACGTGAAATTCGTACCATTGTCTGTGATTATGCTGTGTGGTACTCCGAAGCGAAAGACTATAGATTTGATGAAATTTATTGCGGCTTTAGAATCTTGGATTGTCACTGGGGCTGCTTCTACCCACTTGGTGAATTTGTCGACTGCCACCAGCATATAAACGTGCTCTCCTGGCCAAGACTTGTGCAATTTTCCTACCATGTCGAGACCCCACTGTGCAAAGGGCCAGGATAATGATATTGGCATGTGGCCGAGATGCGAACCTTTGGCATGCTTCACACTTTCGAACTATATCCTTTGCGTCTTTGATGGTTGTTAACCAATAGAATCCTGCTCGAAAGGCCTTGGCTGTGATAGCTCTGCTACTCGCGTGATGTCCACATACTCCTGCATGAATATCCTTTAAGATTTCTTGTCCTTCTTGAGGAGTGACGCATCGTTGCAGGACGCCCGATATACTTTTCTTATATAATTTTCCTTGTAACACGATGAAAGCCTTGGATCGTCGTATTATCCTTTTGGCTTCTACCATGTATTCGGGTAGTGTTTTGTTTATCATGTATGCCAAATATGACTGCATCCAAGTTTCTTCTATTATCATGACTTCTTCTGGTTCTGCTGTACTTGTTTTTCTAGCCCCCGAGCCTATTGCTTGTCCCTCTGTAGTCGAGGTTTTGCTATTTTTTATTGATCGCTCTATTATTTCCTCCCAAAAAACTCCTTGTGGTACGGGCAAGCATTGAGACCCGATATTTGCTAAATTGTCGGCTTCCTCATTGCTGGATCTGCTGACATGCGAAACTTCGCATCCATCGAATATTTCGTCCATTCGAATTTATCATCTGATTTTTTCATGAGCACGTAGAAAGGTAGCGCTTTCTCTCCCAATCGAGCCACAAATCAACTCAGCACCGCGATGAGTCCTGCGAGCTTCTGTACGTCATGTAGCTTTGTTGGTTTTCCTATTGTTAATATTGCTTGGATCTTTTATGGGTTTGCCTCTATTCCTCTTGCTGATACTAAGAACCCCAAGAGTTGCCCTGCTGATACACCGAAGGAGCATTTTGTCGGGTTAAGCTTGAGTTTGTACCTGTTCAGGTTGTCGAAAGTTTCCGCCAGGTCGCTGATCAGAGACTCTTCCTTCCTCGTGGTGATGACCACGTCGTCGATGTAGACTTAGATGTTGCGCCCTATCTGACTTCCGAGGCAATTTTGCATCATCCGCTGGTAGGTTGCTCCAGCGTTTTTTAGGCCGAAAGGCATGACTTGATAACAGAACACGCCGTATGGTGTGATGAAGGCTGTTTTTTCCCCATCTTCCTTTTTTAATTTGATCTGATTATAACCAGAATATGCGTCTAGGAAGGAAAGCCTCGTGCATCCCGCTGTTGAGTCAATTATTTGGTCAATGCGAGGCGGGGGGAAGGGATCCTTTGGACAATTCTTGTTGAGAGATGTGTAGTCGACACATACTCTTTGTACGTCTGTATTCTTCTTGGGGACTATAACTGGATTAGATACCCAAGTTGACGTTTTGATTTCTCGGATGAACCCTGCGTTTTCCAGCCTATGTAGCTCTGATGCTATTGCTTTCCTCTTGGGTTCATCAAATCGTCGTAGTGGTTGCTTGACCGGCTTTGCTTTAGGATCCATGTTTAGTGCGTGCTCGACGAGTTCCCTGGGAACACCTGGCATGTCTGAGGGACATCAGGCGAAGATTTCCCAGTGCTCACAGAGGAACTCGACGAGCGCACTTTCCTATGCGGGGTCCAAGTTTACCGCTATGGAGGTGGTCTTGTTTGGGTCCGTCGGATGGACCTGTATTTTCTTCGAGTCTTGAGTTGCATCGAAAGCCTGATCTGGCAGGGATCGCCCGACGTCGGGTAGCACGTTGTGGTCGGTTTCGCCTTTTAGCCTTGCTTACTCTGCTGCATGCCGAAGGTTTGCGCCAACCTATTAAATTCTTTGTCACACGTGTTGGATACTTCGAAGCTTCCTTATACCGTGATCGTTCCTTTAGGTCCTGGTATCTTGAGTGTGAGATATGCATAATGAGGTACTGCCATGAATTTTGCAAATGCTGTGCATCCCAGGATTGCGTGATATTGTGAGGGCCAGTCCATGACTTCAAACTCCAGCTTTTCTCTTCGATAATTGCTGTTGTCGCCAAAACAGACGTTGAGTTCTATTTTGCCAAAAGGATAATTTGCGGCTCCTGGCACTATTCTGTGGAAAGAACAATCTGTTGGCTTTAGATTTTCCAATGATATGCACATTGCTCTCAACGTTATGGCGTATATTAGGTTTATACCGCTTCCTGCATCCATGAATACTCTTCCGATGTCATATCCTCCTATCTGAGCTTTGAGCACCATTGGTGAGTGACCTGGTCTGGGGACTTTCCTCGGATGGTCTGCTCTGCTGAACCTTACTGGTTGATCAGACCATTTTAGATACTCCATAGTAGCTGGTGGTGATGTTATTGCTAGGTTGACCTATCTTGATATGCTCTTCCTTTCTTTCTTCGACTTTGGTACTGGTTGGATCATTGCTGATATATATACTTTTGACTCCAGCTGTTTTGCAAGTCGCTGCATCTGATATCCTTGATTTATGCTTTTTCCTCCCTGCCTTGCCCCTTGGCTTGAATCCATGGCGTTTTGCAACCTTAGGAAGGTTCTGCAATCCTTCATCTGGCGGTTGGACACTCTCTTCCCGTCTATGTAAGCATAATGGATGCGACAAGGACCATATAACATATCTTCTGCCGAAGGACCCGAGTACCTTGGCTTCTCCTTTCTCCTGCTGTCTCTCATAGGAAATTCGATGTTTTCATAGCCTTCTTCATTCCTTTCATCATATCCTGTGGCTATCCGATTTCTCCTTCCGTGGTTGTCACCATTGCGATATCTTCGCCTTTGCCTGCTTGTTTTGTCGACTTCCGGTGATCGACCCCTTTTGTTATTGTACGTGTCTTCTCCATCGGCGAATCTGTTGGCTATTTCCATTAGCTCTAATACTGTTTTTGGCCTTGCTCTTCCTATCTCTTCCACTAGGTCTGTACGACGAAGGCCGCTCGAAAAAGCATCTATCGCTCTTTCGTCGGAGACGTCTTCTACTGAGTTTTTGATTACACTCCATCGTTGTATATAAGAACATAGTGTTTCACCTTTCTGTTGTACGCATGACTTGATTTCTTCTAGCCATGCTGGGCGCTTATATGTTGAGCAAAAGTTTCTCGCGAATTGACTCTCTAATTCTCCCCAACTTCCAATGGAATCATTGGGTAGGGTATTTAACCAGGACCGTGCTGCGCCGGTGAGGTATAACTGCAAACTTTGCATGGTTGTTGCTCTTGTTCCTCCTAGTATCTGTACTGCTTGTAGGTCATCTGACAACCATAGGGTTGGCTCTTGCGATCCATCGTACTTCTCTTGGTCATGCGGCAACTTAAAACCTTTGGGTACCCGCGTTTTGCGAACCCTTCGGGTAAAGCATAGCGCGCCCATCTCTTTTTCGTCGTCCTCGTAGTTTTCTTCCCTCCATGCGTAACGTGATTTATTTACCCTTGCTTGTGCTATTATGTTCCTTGCATCCTCCTTCTTCTGGCTTTTCTCGTCTTCTGAGGATTCGCTAGTTTTGTTCCACGAAGGCTTGCGCTTGACCTCTTTTTTTCCCTTTTACTGCGGTGAGTCGACTTTTTCTCCGAAAAATTTCCTTTTAGCTTTTCTTCGACTAGCCCAAGGCTCCATATCGCGGCTTGATGCATTTGCTCCCGTGGGTCACCAGGTTTTGGCTGCGTAGTTAGTAGGTATGCTTGTGCTGCTATCAATGCTGCCTCTGGTGTTTCTTGTACAAATTCTTCCTCCTCTTCTGGTTGTTTCGCGCTTGGGCTTCTCGTATAGCTTTCTTCTACTACACGTGTTGTTGTCCTTCTACTATGCTTCGGGTCTTTGTGCCTCTCCATGCTGGATTCTGATGAGTTGGCATATTCGCTCCAATATCCTTCACTTGGTGTGCTGTTGTAATCTGGACTTCTCATAATCATATCTCTTTCCTGCCTTAGCTTTTTCCTGTGTTGGTGCAGTGCGTATTGGTACCCCATTAAAACTTCTCTTCTTGAATCTGCGGGTACATCAGTCCCGTGGTTGACAGCTGTCATAATCATTCTCCATTCTCCAGCCGAAACATGTACTTTCTCCTTCTCTTTCTTGCTATTGCTCCTTATTTTGTTGACTTGCATATCGACCTCCTTGTTGCCGGAGTGATTGTTTTCTTATTCTCCTGCTTCAGTGATGATTACACATAACTGATGTATGCTCCTGGAGGCGCTGCTACTTCTGCTGGTGGTATCCCTTGATTTGTCCACTGTTTCTTCTATAATGATCTTTTACCCAATTTCTTCGGGTTCCTCTAATTTTCCCAGCAGATTTTCTGTTGCTGCTAAGCTGACTAACGAGTTTACCTCGCTAGAAGAGCCTATCGATGATCCAGATGTTGTTATCCTCTCTGCTTTGCCCGCCGACGGAATTGGTTTCATCATATCCGAAAGGCGGGTTGAACCCAAAGGTCCGATGTAGAAGCTTAGACTTCCAAACATCAATTCCTTTTCTTGACTTTCGTCGACTTCTGGGTTGCTATTGGCTAAAAATGACAAAGCCGTCGAATTCATGATTCCAACGCCCAGAGTCCCCACGGTCGGCGCCAATTGACGAGGGGTTAACTCGACAAATGTCTTAGATGAAGGACTTAGGATCGGGGAGACAGGGCGTCGGATGAACCCGAAGGTAAACTCAGTCAAACAAGATGGCTATGAAAGTAAACCTGGTTATAGAACCTGGCTTGCTTTCAATCTGGCCTACACCATCCCCTCCTGGCCCCTATATATAGGTGGCCAGGTCTCGAGGATCGGGTAGGGTCCGATACAGATTACAATATCGACATACGGTAAGAACTCGTATTTTGACTAGTATTACAATTGGGCCTAGCTTAACGGGCCTCAGGGGTACTCAACTGACGGGCTCTATTATCTATAGCCTTGTCACCAAGAGTAAGGTGTGATGAGCACAATGGTAAGTTTTCCCTTAATTATAAAATCAAAGTTTAATCAACCAGTAGGAGAAAGAAACCACTTCCGAAGGTTGTTGCTAGCTGACTTTGGCAACGACACCAGATTATTTGTTGATGGCGCCTGTCTGGGCGTAGCTTCGGCCCCAACAGCAACATGGAACCTGCACACAACACAACCAAAATACTTTGTCCCAACTTACAGTGAGGTTGTCAATCTCACTTGTTTGCTGAAAACAAAGGATTAAACGTATCGTGTGGAAAAAGATATTTGTTTGCAGTAGTAAATAAATAATGCTTGCAGAAAATAAATGGTGCTTGTAGTAGAAAGTAATATATGTAAAGAATGGACCGGGGTCCATAGTTCACTAGAGGTGTCTCTCCATAAAGATAAATAACATGTTGGGTAAACAAATTACATTTGGGCAATTGCCAAAATAAAGAATGCATAGAAATGCATGTACATGTCATGAAGATCACTATGAGATTCACTTGGGCATTACAACATAATACATAGACCGTAATCCAACTGTATCTATGACTAATAATCCACCCGCAGGATATCATCCGAACAACCCTTGGGTATTAAGTTGCAAGCAATAGATTATCGCCTTTAGCAAAGTGTGTAATGTAAACAATACAAATGTCCTTGAACAAGAGATTGTTGTTTTCTCCCTAGTAGCAACAGCACATCTACAACCTTAAAAGTTATTGTCACTCTCTTAGATTACTAGAGGCATGAACCCACTATCGAGCATAAATACACCCTCTTGGAGTCACTTGCATCTACTCGGCCAAGATATCTACTAGCAACAGAGAGCATGCAAGATCATAAATAACATAGACATGATAAATCAACAATCAACTTAACATACTACTCAATATTCATCAGATCCCAACAAACACAACATGCAGAATTACATAACGATGATCTTGATCATGATAGGCAGCTCACAAGATCTAGACATGAAGCAAATGGAGGAGAAGACAACCATCTAGCTACTGCTATGGACCTGTAGTCTAAGGTAGACTACTCATGCATCACTCCGGAGGCTGGCATGGTGATAAAGAAGGCCTCCAGTGATGATTCCCCTCTCTGGCAGGGTGCCAGGAAGAGCTTTTGGACCCTCTCGATCTCGGGACGACGAGGGCGGCGGCTTGCAGTATCTTTCATGGAAAAGTGTTCGTCCCCTTAGGGTTTTCCTGTTGAAGGGAATTTATAGGCGGAAGGGCGATGTCAGGGGGTGGACCAGGGGTCCACACCACCTGGTGGCGCGGCCAGGGGTGGCCCGCGCCACCCTATGGTGCGGCTGCCCTTTGGCCCCCCTCTGTCTCTCCTTTGGACTCCGTCGTTGTGTGAGGTAAATAGGAACTTTGGCTTTCGTTTTATCCAATTCCGAGAATATTTCCTGTGTAACTTTTCCGAGACACAAAAACAGCAGAAAACAGGGAACTGGCACTGTGGCATCTCGTTAATAGGTTAGTTCCAGAAAATGCATACAAATGCCACGAAGTGTAAACAAAACACAAAGCAATTGTTGTAAAACAAGCATGAAGCATCAAAAATTATAGATACGTTTACGACGTATCAGCGATGTATTTGGACCGACGCATCCGGTCTGATGCATCGGTCCATCAAATTTGGGTCACCCATGTGTCGGCGTGGACAGACGTGCTATCCATTCGTATCCTCCCGTGTGGGTCTAGGCTCCGCATGATAGCGGCTCAACGGGCTGGAGCTATGCTGGTCAAAGGCTGGCCGCTCCACCTGACCTACCGCTGCACCGGTCGACCCTTCGCTCAATGCTGCGGCATTAGCAGCTTGCTGCACCGCCCCACTTCAATACCGGCATTTTGGCTCCGCACCAACATCAAATGCCTTGAGGTCATTTTAAACCGGCCGCGCTCGGCTAGTTCTTGCACCACCGACCGCAGTCCTCTCCCTTCTTCCCCACCATTCTTCTCCACACCACAGAAGGGCGGTGCTAGCTAGGCCATGGCCGGAGGCACTGGATCACAAGGAGGGCGGCTAGGGCACCCACCGGGTCATGGCCGTGGAGGTACGTGTCGAGGGAGTCGAGGTGGGAGCCACGGTGGTGGCGGCCAGAGCTCGTCGCCACCACCTACCCGTGGGTGCCGAGGACATCGTGGACGGCGTGGCGAGAGCAACGCGATGCCGCCATCTCCATCGCCATCTCCTCCGCCTTCTCCCTCTCCCTCCTCGACGCCCGAGCCCGAGCATGTTGACGGGTTTGAGTTTGGCGTCACCCTCTACTACGGCGGCGACCCAGACTCCATCAGGCTGCCATGCAAGTTCAAGGACATGGTCAATGTGAGGACGAACCATGTCCTACTGTGGGTGCATGGCGGAGCCACCGGCTTATGGACCGCGGAGGTCCTCTTTGATCGCACCTGCACGCCGTAGCTGGCCAGCGTGTGGAGGAGGTTCTGCCAGCAGCACGAGATCATGGCCGACCACTTCCTCATCTTCAACTACGACGGCGGCCGCGAGCTTACCGTCATGGTCTTTGACAACACCATGTGTCATCACCACTACGTCGTGCCCGCTCGCCGCAAGGCCGCCGCGGCCTCCTCCTCCGAGGACGACGAGTAGCTATGGGCTACTATTTCTTCTAGTTCTAGGGCATGTATCCGATTGTGTATGCAACTATGTTTGCAATGTATCCAAGTCGTGCAATGTGATGTTAAATTTAGTTTTATTACAACCGATTGCACAATCGAAACACACTAGCTTCTTCCATACCTTAGATCCTAAAAATCTACTCCTACCTGACTATGGCGCTGCCGACGCCCGGGCACCAAAGCCCCACTGCGCTTCTAGAGCCCACAGTTCGGTGGCCACCACCACTAGTTCTTGCACCGCTTGATCAAACTGAGCGCGCAAACCCGTGTTGCTAGGGTTGGCGCGCACAGCCTTGAAGAGCTCCATGCGATGCTCTTGGCATGCTTGCAGTTGGAGCACCACCGACATCATGACATCGCCCGCGACTGCCCAGGAGAAAGGCTACCTAGTGGTCTGGTTGTGGTAGCTGCCAACGCGACGCGAAGAAGAGGTGCTTTCTGGCGCCGTGGCCCTCGTGCCGCCCCATTGCTTGCCGGCTGCTCGCCTGCCTCTCCCCCATCTCGGTGGCCAGCGCCACAGCTAGGAAGAGGGAGCCCTGGCATGGTGCTCGTTGTTCGGATGGGGGATGCCTCCGCTAGTAGCATCATTTTTATAGCGGCGGGGCGGAGGGAAACATGTCCCTGGGCGGGAAACAGCAACGGGGCGGCGGGAAAGAGCCACTGGCGCGGCGAGAATGCGCAGGAACGCGCGGCGGGAACGCGGTGGCAAAAAAATGTTGCCACCAGACAGGATGCGTCGGCCCGCTGCACGCGCTGGCCAGGCGGGCTGGACCGCGATACATATTCTGTCTGGGCCTCGACGCAAATGGTCCGTCCTGGTCCATTTGCGTCGGCCATATGCATCCGCCCGCTGGAGATGCCCTCCAACGGCTCGACACAAAGGGACCACGACCGTCCAATTCGGTCCATTTTTAACCGAGGCCAGGAAAAACCCAGCCCAACGGCCCGACATTTTGACCGCGTTGTCCGCGCGTGTCCTCCTTAAGCGGCCTCGGCCCCAGATGTCATGCACACAATCCGCCTCCTCGACCTCCTTCGCGTCCGCCTGCGTGGCTCACTGAAAGGGCATTTCCCTAATAAATGTATTTTGGTGTTTGTTAACAACATTTGGTGATTTAACCATGCTATTAAAGTTCTGCAGATTTTCTAGGTTATTTAAGGATCTCGCGGAGGTGCACCCCAAAAAGGTAGAAAAGATCGGAGCCCGTAGTCCAGTAGTGGAGTTAGGGCTTAGTTGTCTTGTAAGGTGCTTCGCGAAGATGGAAATGGTGGAGAGGGGTTCCACGAAGTGCTGCTGTTGCTTCCTCTAGGGCGGAGACTCCGGCCCTGTTTGCCGGAGACTCTGGCCTAGGGGATTCGCCCCAGCAACCCTCCCAGTTGGTCAGTTCAGATGCCCTCTCGGAGTTGGGCCGGAGACTTTCTGTCTCTGGCCGGAAACTCCGGATGGGCCGGAGACTCCGGTCCCCCGGGGCCGGAGACTCCGGTCTGGCCAGGTGGTCGAGGGGTGCAGGTTGGGTTGGACGATTCAGAGACCAGGCCGGAGTTGGGCCGGAGACTTTTGTCTCTGGCCGGAGACTCCGGCCCTGGAGTCACTTAGGGCGGAGACTCCGGCCCTCCTGGCCGGAGACTCCGGCCCTAGTCGTCCAGCAACGGCTACATTTCGTGGAGGACTATATAAAGCCTTCTTCTTCCTCAAGAGCTGGCTGCGGCTTCCACTCTCCCTCCTCCATTGTTCCAAAGCTTCAAAGCACTAGATCTCTCTCCCTAGCCAATAGAACTCAAAGCCCTTTTGGGATTTGAGGGAGAAGACCTAGATCTACACTTCCACCAAGGCGATTTGATTTCCCCCCTCTCTTTGTTGAGGGGCTTGTAACTTGTGTGATTCATCGGATTCCTAGCCGGAAGAAGCCATCCTCCAAGCTTAACTTTGTGTGTAAGAGCTTGGTGGGCCTATTGGGAGCCTCCAATTGAGTTGTGGAGCTTGCCCCAATACTTTGTGTAAAGGTGTCGTGCCGCCTTCAAGGGCATCGCTTAGTGGAGCGTGAACTCGCCTTTGTGGCTTGTTCACCGGAGAATAGGGTGAGCCTTTGTGGCGTTGGTGGCCTTTGTGGCACCACACCTCTCCAACGTAGACGTACTTCCCGTAACAAGGAAGGAACTACGGGAATACATCCTTGTGTCTTCGTGTCTCCATTGCGGTTACCTCTATCCTTTGCTCGTACCTTTACTTATATTGTTATTGCTAGCTTGCTTGTCACTCTAGGTAAATTCACTTAGTAGCACATCTAGAGAATTTACCTTCTTGTCTAGCCTTAACTTGAAAAGAAGTAAAAATTTGGGTAGCTCCTATTCACCCCCCCCTCTAGTCGCTCATACGATCCTTTCAATTGGTATCAGAGCGTGGTCTCTTATTCGGGCTTAACCGCCTAAGAGTTTGAGCAACTATGGAAGGGGATAAGGGTAAAGAAACTCCTCCCGAAGATACTCCTCCATCTATCTCTTCCTCTTCAATCTCACGTGAGGATCACTTGGCGTCCTTGGACACAATGCAAACCACCATGAGATTGGAGATGAAGGCTATGTTTAAGGAATATTTTGGAAGAAAACCTTCCGGGCCCACTGACCCAAACACCACACCTATTGTGGAACTCTCCTTGGCTAAGGTGAAGCCACCTAACAATGGCTCCACCTCCGCCGAGAATAAAGGTGACCCTCCTAAGGAAAATGATGGTCCGGCAAAGGGTGCTAACATTCCACCCCCTAACACTTACTCCCCTCTGCCGGTCCATTATCCTATGCCACACATTAACAACATGGGATCTCCACCTAAGCTTGATTCTCGCAATTTTATTAAATGGCAAGGACTAATGAAATCTCATATTTCTAGCTCTTCTACTCATTTGTGGAGGGTCATACAAAATGGCTTTGCACCTCATGATCCTCTCAACTTGACCGGAAGGGAAGAAGTTGATGAGCAACTCAATGCCACCGCCAAGCATCTCCTTCAACAAGCCGTACCGGATACTCATGCGGTACACATCAACAATTTGAGCACCGCCAAGGAAGTATGGGACTATCTCACTATGCTCTTCATTGGGAATGAGAGTATTCGATCCTCCAAGTTTGATGATCTCAAGAGTGAAGAAAGGGATTTCATTATGCGTGACAATGAGACTCCCGATGAGATGTACCAAAGGATCTTGGCTCTTGCAACGGCCTTGACCGGGTTTGGGTGCAAAGACAATGGTGATGACTATATCAAGCGTATGTTCATTACCTCCATCAATCCAAGAGAACCCATGCGGTCCGAGATAATCCGTTCAAGACCGGATTTTGGGAGAATGACCTCAAATGAAGTTCTTTGCGAGTTCACCGCCTTGTCTATCTTGAAGAAGAACACGGAAGAGACTAGAGCTCGTGTTCTTGCCGGACAAGGAGTTCACAATCTTGCTCTCAAGGCCAAGGTGGTGTCCAAGCAAGGAGAAGGAGAAGAAGAAATATATGAAGAAGAGTGTTGGTCTCCGGAAGATCTCAAGTTTGCACTCCATGAACACTTGGCTCTCAATGCAAATGCCTTTTGGGATGCCAACAAGCACAAGACGAAGGGATCCAAGTTCAAATCCTTTCCAAGGAAGGGTGGTGACTCTAAAGTGAGGCATTGCTACAATTGTGGAGGAATCAAGCACTTCATCGCCGAATGTCCTTATGAGAACAAGGAGGACAATGAAGGCCAGCTCATCCCCAAGCGCCGGTCATCAAAGTTCTACCCATCCAAGAAGCATGGGAACAAGGACAACAATAAGAAAGGAGAAAGGGTATTGGTGGTTCATGAAGAGTATGACTCCGAGTCCGATGATGATGACTCCGTTGATGAAGAGAACGGAGAAGTGGCCGCCATTGCCATTGTCTCCACACCACCTACATCCCTCTTCAACTCACAAAATGAGAACGCCATCATCACCACTCACAAGTGTCTTATGGCTAAGGCCTCGGAGGTAACCTCATCACCTACTCCTTCATCATCTCATTCCAATGCTACCTCGATGGATGATGTGAGTAGTCTTAAGATTAAGAAAGAACTAGTTTCTTGTGATGATTTTCTTGCTAACATGAAGGGGCCAACCAAGATATACTTTGAGACACTAATGTGTGAACTTGGTGATGCCCATGATACTATCAAGGATAAGGAGGAGTTGGAAAGATTAGCCGCTGATGATATTGGCTCTCTATCAATTGAGCTCGAAGAAGAGCAAAACTTGAGAGTCTCTTTAGAGGAGAAATTGTTGGGACTAGAAGAGTCTCATAATCTAATCTTGTCAAAACTCACTAAAGAACGTGACCATGCTATTGCTATGGTCAAGTTGCTTAAAAAGGAGAAAGTTGAATTTGACGTTGGTCATAATGATCTTCGTGAGAAGCTTGAAGAAGCCCACAAGGCTTTGGAGGGCAAATTCTCGCATCTCACCAAGATACGTGAACAACTTCAAATTCAACTAACTATTGAACAATCTAAAGTCCCACCAATGCAAGTTATTGAAGTTCCTTGTTCTTCTAACTCTATTTGTGATCATAGTGATATCATTGAGGAGAACAATAGGTTGAAGGCCGATCTTGCTAAGGGCTTTGCTACTTGCATTCAAGGAGAGAAGAATCTCAATGATCTCTTGAACAATCAAAGATTGTTCAAGGGAAAGGAGGGCCTCAGATTTGTTGCCGAGTCCTCAAAGAAAGGGGATCTTTGTTTGGTGGCCGAGTCCTCAAAGAAGAAGAAGAATAAGAAGAACAAGAAGAAGGCAAAGCCTGCTGCTGCTCCTACTCCTCATGTCCCCTTTGATATTTGTTACACCGAGGAGGAGTGGGAGGAGCTGAATGGAAAGAAGAAAATCGAGGAGACCGGAGTCTCCGGGTCAAAGGTTCCGGAGTCTCCGGTTAGTTCATCTACCCCGGAGTCTCCGCTCCCAAAGGCCGGAGTCTCCGACCCTTCTCATAATAATTTTGCAGGAAAATATAACCCTCATTATGTTCTTATTAGGGACTATTATGGTGATGTCTATGCTAAATATGTTGGTCCCTATAATGGTTACATTGAATATGCTATTTGGGTACCTAAGATTCTTGTGACTAACAAAAGAGGACCCATTCAAAAATGGGGACCTAAAACCAAGAATTAATCTCTTGTAGGACATTGCTTCTGGAGGAGGAAAATGGATTATTGATAGTGGTGCCACAAGCCACATGACCGGAAGCAAAAATATTGTGGAAGATCTAAAGCCAAATACTTCAAATGTCACGGTCTCATATGGTGATAATTCATCCTCTAAGGTACTTGGTTTCGGTAAGGTGGTGATCACTCCGGACGTGTCCCTAGTGAATGTCATGCTTGTCAAAACCATTGGTTATAATCTATTTTCCGTTCATCAACTTGCTACTATGGGCTATGCCACATATTTTGATGTTGATATTGTGGTCGTCATGTGGAGTAAGTCTCTCAAGGTTGCCTTTGTTGGGTATGTCAAAAATGGCTTGTATGTGGTGGACTTTTCGGAGGAACCCACTACGGCCGCGATATGCCTAATTGCTAAGGCCGACGTGGGATGGCTTTGGCATCGCCGGTTAGCCCACGTCAATATGAGAGATTTGCAAAATCTCTACACCGGCGGCCACATACTCGGACTAAAGGATGTTTCCTTTGCCAAAGATCGTGTTTGTAGGGCATGTATTGAAGAAAAGATGCATGAAACAAGTCATCCGAGCAAGACTATTATCTCTTCCAAGAGGTGCTTGGAGCTCCTTCACATGGATCTCTTTGGGCCTCCCACTTATGCAAGTCTTGGTGGCAAGAAGTATTGCTTGGTGATTGTCGATGACTATTCAAGATATACTTGGGTTTATTTCTTTGAGTTCAAGAGTGAGACCCAACAAACCGTCAAAGACTTTGCCACCGAAGTTGAGCGTCAATTCAATACCACCATATTGACTATAAGAAGTGACAATGGCACCGAGTTCAAGAACTACTCCCTAAATGAGTTTCTTAGTGATGCGGGTATCAAAAGTCAATATTCCGCTGCATATACCCCGCAACAAAATGGAGTTGCCGAGAGGAAGAACCGGACTCTCATGGATGCGGCAAGAACTATGTTGGCGGAGTTCAAGTCTCCATACAACTTTTGGGCTGAAGCTATTAATACCGCATGCCATGCCACCAACCGACTTTATCTCCGCAAGAACTTGAACAAGACTCCATATGAAATTCTTACCGGGCAAAAGCCCAACATCATGTACTTCCGGGTATTTGGTTGTAAGTGTTTCTATGTCAAGAAAGGTATTCGTTTGTCAAAATTTGAGTCTAAAGCTATAGAGGGTATCTTTGTTGGTTACTCCACGGACTCACATTCCTATAGGATCTATAGCAAGTCCACCGGGCATGTTATAGAGACTTGTAATGTGAGGTTCGATGAGGATAATGGTTCCTTTGTGGGACAAAGTGGTGTTCGTGATGTAGGTGACGAAATTCCTCCCCAAGCCATAAGAAGAATGGGTGTCGGATTCTTCCGGCCCATTGAGGGACACCTTTTGGCCGAAGGAGAAGGACAATGCTCTACACATGTGGAGCCTTCACCTGCTGAACATCCACAGGATATTGACCAAAGACAAGCTGCGCACCCTCAACCTCAAGATCATCCCACCGAGCAATCTTGCCCGGAGTCTCCGGCCCCTGTGGTCCGGACTCTCCGGCCTGTACCGGAGTCTCCGGGTATGGATACCGGAGTCTCCGGGGATGATCAAGGCCTTGATGAAGATCCTTCGGAATTCCGTGGCTATGGGCCACTTGATGATCAAGGCAATCCATATGGTCAAGGCGAGGACCAGAACAGTGATCATGAAGATGATCAAGTAGTCTCTCAAGAATCTCCTCTTGAGGCTCGCACTCGCCGTGAGAAGAAGCTTGAGTCCATTCTTCGACGAAGAAGCATATCCTTGGAAAATGTGGTTGGGAGTGTTCGTAAAGGTGTCTCCACTAGGAGGCAACTTTCTAACTTTTGCTCTCATCATGCTTTTGTCTCTTGTGTAGAACCCAAGAAAGTTTATGAGGCGCTTGAGGATCTGGATTGGCTTGATGACATGCATGATGAACTCAACAACTTCGAGCGCAACAAAGTGTGGACACTAGTAGAAAGACCCAAAGATTGCCGTAATGTCATTGGGACCAAGTGGATCTTCAAGAACAAGCAAGATGCAAATGGCATTGTCATTCGTAACAAGGCAAGATTGGTGGCTCAAGGTTTCTCCCAAGTTGAGGGTATTGACTTTGGTGAAACTTTTGCTCCCGTTGCCCGTCTTGAATCCATTCGCATCTTACTTGCATATGCATCTCATCATAACTTTAAACTTCAACAAATGGATGTTAAAAGTGCATTTCTCAATGGTCCCTTAAATGAATTGGTTTTTGTGAAGCAACCCCCGGGCTTCGAAAACCCTAAGTTTCCTAACCACGTTTACAAACTTGATAAGGCGCTCTATGGCCTCAAACAAGCCCCACGTGCGTGGTATGAGCACCTTAAAGAGTTGTTGGTTGATCGTGGTTTTGAAATTGGGGTGATCGATCCCACTCTTTTTACTAAGAAGGTCAATGGGGAGCTTTTCATTTGCCAATTATATGTTGATGATATTATATTTGGTTCTACTAACAAAGCTTTCAATAATGAGTTTGCCAAGCTCATGACCGACAAGTTTGAGATGTCTATGATGGGGGAGCTAGAGTTCTTCCTTGGATTTGAAGTCAAACAATTGAAGGGAGGGACTTTTGTGAACCAAGCCAAATATACCCAAGACATGCTCAAGAGGTTCGAGATGATTGGAGTCAAAGGTGCAAAGACTCCCATGCCAACAAAGGTTAATCTTGATCTCGATCCTAATGGTAAAGAAGTGGATCAAAAACATTATAGATCTATGATTGGTTCCTTGCTTTACCTTTGTGCATCTAGACCGGACATTATGTTAAGTGTGGGAGTGTGTGCACATTTTCAAGCCGCACCAAAAGAAAGCCACTTAGTGGTGGTCAAAAGAATCTTTCGATATTTAGTGAATACCCCTAACTTTGGTCTTTGGTATCCAAAAGGAGCAAGTTTTGATCTTGTAGGTTACTCGGATTTGGATTGGGCGGGAGACAAAGTGGAACAGAAATCAACCTCCGGGGCTTGCCAATTTCTTGGTAGGTCTTTGGTGTGTTGGTCATCTAAGAAACAAAATTGTGTGTCTCTCTCTACCACCGAAGCCGAATATGTAGCCGCGACTAGTTGTTGTGCACAACTTTTATGGATGAGGCAAACTTTGAAGGATTACGGTGTCATTTTTGACAAAGTGCCTCTTTTATGTGATAATGAAAGTGCTATCAAGATCGCTCACAACCCGGTGCAACACAACAAGACGAAGCATATTGAGATTCGTCATCATTTCATTCGGGATCATGTCAACCGTGGAGATATTGAACTATCTTATGTTGGCACTAATGAGCAACTTGCCGATATATTCACAAAGCCTCTTGATGAAGCAAGATTCCGGGAATTGAGGCATGAACTAAATATCATTGATTCAAGCAATGTGTCTTGAGCTAGGTGCATTTACTCCCATACTTCAACTTGTGTGTTGTTCTAGATGTGGGCATGGAGATAGGGGGAGTGCGGTCCTAATTGATTGGACTATCCCTCCCCCCATAATGCCAATAGTAAGTGTATTGTTCTATCTTGTCATTAGTGACATTTTTTAGCTTAATCGATGAGTCTAGGTGTTGGGCCCAAGATATATCTTCGCGGTGCCATACCTATATACTCATACATGGTGGCCTTTTGGTCACCAACCTCCCTAGTGGAGGAGTTTCCCATTTGATTCTATTGTCTCATTTTCTTTATGGGAACATGCTCATGTTTGGTCTTATTTGATTTTATTTGCATGTTTGCAAACATGAGCATTTTGTACCACACAGTGACAATGTCTCCATCCCAAGCCTATCTCATCCTCAAACATACTTAATCTTTAAATGACATGTCCTTTATACACCATAAATGTTGATCTGGTCAAGAGGGGCCGGAGACTCCGGGGTTTACAGCCCGGAGACTCCGGTGGGCCGGAGACTCCGGTGGGCCAGAGACTCCGGGGTAAGTACCGGAGACTCCGGCCGGGCGGTTTTGACTCAAATACTTAGGGCACGGGGTGGGGAAGAACGTTTCATTCTTCCCCATCCACCCCCGTGCCTCTACTCCACCCCTGCCGCCCTCTTGCCCACAGATCGACCCCCGGAGCCTCTCCAAGCTTCGGGATCCGCCGTGCCACCGGCAAAACAAGTTCTTGAAGGTGTGGGATCAATCCCACCGGTCGATTTCGTGCCATGGACTCCGGTAAACTTGCTCTCAATCTCCTTCATCTAGTTCTCCCTAGATCTATGAGATTTGCATGTTTCCCCTAGTTTGATATGGTGTACTACCTTCTAGTGGCTATCAATCATCTTCCTTGCAACTATATTGTGGATTTTGCACTCGATTTGTTCAAATATAGTCTCCTAGGCTCGGGCTCCTGCGTCCAACCGGAGACTCCGGCCCCTGTGGCCGGAGACTCCGGCCTGGACGCAAAGTCTCCGGTTTCGGCCGGAGACTCCGGCCCGAGTCCCCGGAGACTCCGGCTAGATCAGGCCTGAGTGCACTAGGTCACAGCATAGTTGCTTACTTTTTTGATTCTAGGACATGTCACCTCAACCTTGCTATCTTCCTCACTCATTCACAGGTGCAGGTGGTTCTCGAAAACCGGCCGCTCATAGCAAGGACAAGTTGGTTGTCAATCCCGCCACAGGGGCTATTGCTCAGAGGTCAGTCATTGCTCAGCAAGCAAGGGATGCTAAGAGACTCAAGACGAGGATGGCTGAGGAGGAACGTGCTGAGGCTGCTAAGAAGGTCAAGTTCGATAGCCTTGTGACCTTGGAAGGGCTGTCATCATCTGAATATGTTGAGATGAGGAAGAGGGATATGTACACTCTCCCGCGGAACTCTCGTGACCGTTGCTTTGTCCGCAAAGAGCAAGAGCTGATCATGAAGGAATTCTATGCTTCTCTCAAGAAGTATCCGGTGTGCCCTCAGACGGTCATGGACTTCTCTCATTTTGCCAAGTACAGTGCCTATTTTGGAGAGGCCGTGTGGATCACTCGCAAGCTTGGGCTCCATCCACTCATGAAGATTCAAGAGCCCTATAACATCACTTTGATCCATCAGCTCTTTGCTACCTTGGTACTTGGAGATGGTGAGGAGATCCCCATGACTTGGATGACTGGAGAAGAGGTTTGTCACTCCACCTTCATGGACTTTGCTGCTCTCCTTGGGTATGAGTTTCGTGGTGCTACTACTCCTAGTGGCATGAGGATGCATGTGGATGGGGAATACTATGAGAAGAAGAAGCTTGCTCCTCTCTACACCGGGGATGACAAGAAGATTGTCATTGGGGGCACCCTTGGGCTATCCAAACGGTCCAACATATTGCTCCGCATATTCCGGGCCTCCATTGCCCCTCAAGCCAGTAACTTTGATGCTATTCGTGGGGCCCTTGTGAATCTCTTGGCTTACTCTCACGAAGTCTATTGCAAAGGGGAGACCGCACCCATTGAGCCACTTGATGTGATGGATTTCATTCACAAGGAGATCAATGATTGCATTCTCAACAAGAAGACTCCTCTTTATGCCCCATTTATCATGAGGCTCATCCGTGCTCAAGGACTCAACCTTCCTCTTCTCGATGCAAACCTTGTGAATCACAAGGTTGTGAAGCTTCAACGCAAAGAACCCACCGGTCACTCCAAGGAACCATTTGCTCCGGTGAGAGGTGAAGATGATGATGCCTTTGCCGAGGGTGTTTCTACTAGAAGGGGCCCAAGGATGAAGCATGCTAGCAATGACGGCTCTAGCTCCAACAATGAGTTTGTGCAAGAATTCAAGAAGCTCAATTGGTTCCAAAGGAATGTGCTTTGCATGAATGTGGACATCCGTCACAAGCAATATGAGAGCTACATTGCCCAAAAGCATTTGAATGACAATCAACAAGTTCTTCACAAGGCCTTTTGGAAGTCTCAACCGGACTATGTGGAATCACCTCCTTCCTCTTCTTCATCCGGCACTCACTCCTATGGCAAGTGGAGCAAGGGTCTGACTGACTGGCAAGCCTTTGAGGAGGTCACCTCTGGCACCTCCAATGTGCATCATGGCAAGAAGCCCATGGCTTCTGATGATATTGAAGAAGGAGATGAGGACTTCAATGCCGGTTCCGAGGACGAGCCTGAGGATGAAGACGATGAGTGATCCCATGGGCATGTAGCATCGCTCTTTTCCCTTTTTGGTGTCTCGATGCCAAAGGGGGAGAAGTAGCTCTATTAGGATGTCATCGTTGGGATTTGCCATGGGTTGGTTTATTTGAATTTGGATTTGCATTTGCTTTGGTCGAGACACAACTTCATGGACCTTCATGTTGTGTCTCATCTATCTTAGTGTTGAACTATTAAATGTGTGTGGTACGTTATGTTTGTGAGACTTAAGTTCCTCTGTTGCTTAGTAAGACTATTATTAATGTGTGCTATCTATCTTGTTAGTCTTACTTATATGCTTATGGTTAGTCTCATGTATTACTACTTGCTCTTGGTATATGATTGTGAAATATATAGGGGGAGTGATGATCCTTACTTGTGTGGCTTATGTACAAATGCAAATTGTGTTGTGCACACAAGTAGGGGGAGCTTTGGCTATATATTTTATTTTATTGTGCTTATATCTTGCAAATCCGTATGTTGTCATCAAACACCAAAAAGGGGGAGATTGAAAGGGCATTTCCCTAATAAATGTATTTTGGTGTTTGTTAACAACATTTGGTGATTTAACCATGCTATTAAAGTTCTGCAGATTTTCTAGGTTATTTAAGGATCTCGCGGAGGTGCACCCCAAAAAGGTAGAAAAGATCGGAGCCCGTAGTCCAGTAGTGGAGTTAGGGCTTAGTTGTCTTGTAAGGTGCTTCGCAAAGGTGGAAATGGTGGAGAGGTGTTCCACGAAGTGCTGTTGTTGCTTCCTCTAGGGCGGAGACTCCGGCCCTGTTTGCCGGAGACTCCGGCCTAGGGGATTCGCCCCAGCAACCCTCCCAGTTGGTCAGTTCAGATGCCCTCCCGGAGTTGGGCTGGAGACTTTCTGTCTCTGGCCGGAAACTCCGGATGGGCCGGAGACTCCGGTCCCCCGGGGCCGGAGACTCCGGTCTGGCCAGGTGGTCGAGGGGTGCAGGTTGGGTTGGACGATTCAGAGACCAGGCCGGAGTTAGGCCGGAGACTTTTGTCTCTGGCCGGAGACTCTGGCCCTGGAGTCACTTAGGGCGGAGACTCCGACCCTCCTGGCCGGAGACTCCGGCCCTAGTCGTCCAGCAACGACTACATTTCGTGGAGGACTATATAAATCCTTCTTCTTCCTCAAGAGCTGGCTGCGGCTTCCACTCTCTCTCCTCCATTGTTCCAAAGCTTCAAAGCACTAGATCTCTCTCCCTAGCCAATAGAACTCAAAGCCCTTTTGGGATTTGAGGGAGAAGACCTAGATCTACACTTCCACCAAGGCGATTTGATTTCCCCTCTCTCTTTGTTGAGAGGCTTGTAACTTGTGTGATTCATCGGATTCCTAGCCGGAAGAAGCCGTCCTCCAAGCTTAACTTTGTGTGTAAGAGCTTGGTGGGCCTATTGGGAGCCTCCAATTGAGTTGTGGAGCTTGCCCCAATACTTTGTGTAAAGGTGTCGTGCCGCCTTTAAGGGCATCGCTTAGTGGAGCGTGAACTCGCCTTTGTGGCTTGTTCACCGGAGAATAGGGTGAGCCTTTGTGGCGTTGGTGGCCTTTGTGGCACCACACCTCTCCAACGTAGATGTACTTCCCGTAACAAGGAAGGAACTACGGGAATACATCCTTGTGTCTTTGTGTCTCCATTGCGGTTACCTCTATCCTTTGCTCGTACCTTTACTTATATTGTTATTGCTAGCTTGCTTGTCACTCTAGGTAAATTCACTTAGTAGCACATCTAGAGAATTTACCTTCTTGTCTAGCCTTAACTTGAAAAGAAGTAAAAATTTGGGTAGCTCCTATTCACCCCCCTCTAGTCGCTCATACGATCCTTTCACTCACGCATGGGCAGCCTCTACTGCGGTGTTTGACAGGGCATCAGCCTTCGCCCTTGCTGCGACAGCTTCATGGAACGCTGCCGCTTCCCGTGCCTCCTGCCGGTGTCGCGCGTGCACCGTGCCCGCCGCCACCTGGGTCATCAAGTCCATGTCCTCGCCGGTGAATTGGTGGGCGCGGTGCCACATGTTCATCACCTCGCGGTGAGCTTGCCGCTCCGCGGCCATGAGCTGCTGTGCAGCTCGGTCACGACGGGCAGTCTCGAACAAGGCCACGAGGGCCCGCTGTTCCTCGGTAACATCCGGGCGTCCTCCTCATCATCGAAGTCGCCGAAGTCGTCCGACTCATCATCGTCGACCTTGTCGAGTACCTCGGCGGTGGACGCCCACCCTAGGGGCCCGTTCACGTGGAGGACCTCCGCATGCGCCACCCGCGCAACCGCCCTGGCGGACCGTCCTGCGGCGGCAGAGGCGGAGGCGGTCGCCTCGTCCCGTAGCTCGGCGCAGAGCTGGGACGCTCCGCGAGAAGCATTGAGGACGACCCGCTTCTCGTCGTCGGCGTCATGGGAGGCAACGTACGCCACGGTCTCCTCCGCGTTGTACGTGAACCACACGAAGGCCCGCGCAGTGGGTTCGTTGAAGCGGGCGCGCGCCATCTCGATGATTCTAGCCCAGGTGTCAGGGTGGTGGGCCATTGTTGTGTGCTGACCGAGCACCACCGTCGGCGCCTTATAAAGAACACGGTGGGCGGGAAACGAAAGACCGGCACGTGGGAACGGCCTTCCACCCCACACGCGGGAAGCGGCGAGCGTGAAACGACATCACGGGCAACAACTCAGGAAATGGCGGACGGGAAGCTGGCGCGACGGGACGTGGCTGCGCTAATTCTGCCACCGCCATTAACATTAGCCTAATTTGCGTCGGGCCGCTGGGAGCACTCTCGACTCAAAATAGACAACGGCCAGAAAACAACCGATTTTCTGTCCGCAGCCCGATGCAAATGGACCAAATCGGACCCAATTTAGGCCCAAAATGTGTCGGGCCGTTGGAGATGCCTAACACAGAAGGCCCATCTGAGGCCTACGTAGACGGAGCCCCTGGGTACAAAACCCCCATCTCGCAGGGTCCTATCCGCAAAACTTCCTTGCCATCTCCGCCGTGCTCCCCCCCCTTCCTTCCTGCCTGCCGTCGCCCCTCCCCCAAAGTCCAAAAACCAAATCCGCCCCGAAAATTTGAGAAATCTAAACGAAACGGAGCTGAATCCCACCTGCCACCCCTTCCAAACTCGTTCGAAACGCCCCACCAAACACATCTGGTCCGGGGCCGCCCCTCTCTCCCTCTGGTGGCCGTGGCGAGAGCGAGCGAGCCATCTCCGCGCCTCCCATGGCGTTTCACGTCGCGTGCCCCATCACTTGGTATGTTTCCCGTTACGCTCCTCTCCCTCCCTGTATCTGTCTCTCTCTTCTCCGCCCCCCATCTCTTCCTCTCTCGCGCTGACGGGCGGCTGGGCCGCGCTCTCTCTTCCTCTGTGCAGCCGGAGGGTGTGCGACTGCGAGCTAGGGTTCGGGCCGGCGAGGGGGAAGAAGGAGGCCGCCGGGGTTTGGGCGGACGCGGCGGCCGCGCTCCAGGGCTTCCTCGCGGATCCGTGGCTGCTCAGGCCGGCGGATGGCCCGGACGCGGGCACCGTGCAGGTCGAGGTGCCGCCGCTCGACCTGCAGGAGGAGGGCGAGGACGAGGCGCACAGGGCCGCCATGCAGCGCCAGGCCGCCGCCGCAGAGGATTTCGCCAGGAGGCTAGAGGGCGCATACGGATCTCCGGTGAGCCCAATCTCCGTGTCTACCTGTTCCTGCTAGGTTTCCCTGTGGACTGTGTTTGCTTGCTTGTGGATGGAAGGGCAGGGGAGACGGTGCTAGGGTTTGTGCTCAGGGTGATGGGTTTCTAGCTTGTGCTCGTCTAGGACCTAGGTGCATTTCGGCTTCTGTGTCCCTGACTGTGTTTAGCTGTCTGGTTGGCGTGGGCTCCAGGAAGTTTTGGTGTAGATTCCAAGGTCCTATTAAGCGCCAAGCGCTGAGCGAGCGGGCGGTTTGCCTCCGCTTTTCCTTTTTTGAAGGATTATGGCGCCAAGCGCAATTAAGCACTAGGCGTTTTGCTTCTGCTCAGCGCCTAGGCACGCTTAAGCGTGCGCTTAGTAGCGTTTAATTTAACGCTTCGGCGTCGGTAGGAAGGGCAGGGGAGATGGTGCTAGGGTTTCCGCTCTCGGTGCTCAGGGTGATGGGTTTCTAGCCCGTGCTCGTCTAGGTGCATTTCGGCTTCTGTGTCCCTGACTGCATTTAGCAGTCTGGTTGGCGTGAATTTCAGCAGGTTTTGGTGTAAATTCCAAGGTTCTATTAAACGCTGAGTGAGCGTTTTGCCTCCGCTTTTCCTTTTCTCAAGGATTTAAGCGCCAAGCGCAATTAAGCACTAGGCGTTTTGCCTCCGCTCAGCGCGTAGGCACGCTTAAGCGTGCACTTAGTAGCGCTTAATTTAACGCTGGTAAATTCCCATATGCGGTTCACTTTGTTTTGTTTCGGGGTTTAGAGGCAGGTGCAGCGGCGCTAAGTATGCAGTTTATGGGGGAGGCCTTGTGATTTTGGATGTTTAGAGCCAGCCTAGGGTTTGGGGCCATAGTCAACAGTTGTTTGTTAGGGTTGATGAGTTCGCCTGGAGTATAGGGCTGTACACTGTGAGGTTTTATCATAGTATGGGAATTTTGGGGCGATGGGCTAACGGTCGAGCTTGTAGGTTTTGGTGTTTCGTGCCGCTCTAAACTTTGTGGATGTTTATGAGAGGGAGTGTAGATGATTGTTGAGGGAGCCCTGGTCCTAGGAGCAATATGGCCATATCGGAGTATATCTGTATATATGGTACCGACATGGCGCCACGTGTACCATAGTGGGAGCAAAGAGTTAGAATGAGCTCGCGTTATCGTTCACACTCCAAAAAGAGAAACACAAATGTGTCTCACAGAGCTTCTCATCTACGTTAGTCATGCAGACCTTGCCATGTATTGAACTTACCTTTGCAGTAACACGGTCACTGCTCCAGTAACATATACTCCCTCGGTCCCATCCTCCAGTGAATAAGGCGTATTTTTTTTAAGAAGTAAATCTAAGTAAAGTTTGACCAAACTTTTTGAAAAATTATCAGCAATTATAATATTACATAGATACCATATGAGAATATATATTATGACGTATCTAACGATATTGATTTTGTACTGTACATTTAATGTCTTGTGTATTTTGTGTTAACTGTTGTGGTGTCTTTTCTTTTCTTCCAAATTTAGTTAACCAGACATTACTTCAAATTCAACCAGTAAATAAGATTGACGGTTATTTGTCAGTTCACCGTTATGACAAATAGTTTTATACTTGAATAGTGGAGTTAAAAAAAAGGGCAGCCCCGGTGCATGAAGCTCCCGCTTTGCGTGGGGTCCGGAGAAGGGTCAGACCACTTGTGGTCTTTGTACGCAGCCTTTCCCTGCAATTTGTGCAAGAGGCTGTTTCCACGACTTGAACCCGTGACCTCCTGGTCACAAGGCGACAGCTTTTACCGCTGCGCCAAGGCTCCCCTTCGAATATTGGAGTTATTAATAACTAAATACCTTCTCCTGTTACTTCCTCCATTCCTTTTAAAAAGGCGCAGTTTTTCTTTGAAAGACCAAGGCAGTGGCTGTGCATAGAAAATTTGCCGCAGCTTAGACCCTTTTGCTCCTAGAAAGTTGACATGTAAGCAGTACTTATCAAAACCCTCCCATAACCTTCTTGCTACCCGTGCCACAGTTAATGAGCCTGCATGCATTCCAGCCGCACGCCATCATCTCACTCGTGCTGTCCAGTCACTGCATGACTACTCGCCCCGCCAGTAAGTGCTTTATCCTGCGCGCCAATCATGGGATAGAGAAAAGGGTAGATGAGGAGATAGATAGGAGAGTGCGGGAGAGAAAAAAGGGGAGCCAATCATGGCATACGAGGCAACGAGAGGAAATTTAATCACCGTAATTGGAGGGATATGGACCCCTTTAGGAGATGGTTATTGGAAGCAGGGTATGCACCGTTTCAGGAGAGAGGTGTGAGGTGTTGTTGGAATCAATCGATCAGATTCGGTTACGTCTTTGTATTTTGGGAATTAAAAGAAGAAACACACACCTGTTGTTCTAAGGAACGGAGGGAGTATTATTTTATACCTCGAGAGTAACAGTGGGTTTCTATATTTGATGATATTTGTAATAGCATGAAATCTTGCAGATCTGGAATACCATGAATATTCCTCGCTGGCTGGAGATATTCCTAGCGCAGACGTGGAGTATTGTTTTATACCTCAACAGTAACAGTGGGTTTCTTTATTTCATAATATTTGTAATAGCATGAAATCTTGCAGATCTGGAATACCATGAATATTCCTGGTTTTGGAGTTATTCCTAGTGCAAACCCAAGGCTTAACTTTGCTACAATTGTAAGCTCATTATTACTTTTGAAGTGCCAAATCATGGATTGATAATGCCCATGAAAGTTATCTCGTAATTGCAAGTCCTAAAATTTGTTTGGTCCCACCTTTACGTGACGCGGGTGAAGCTACACTTGCCATTATTGTATTTTTTTCAGCAGATCGTTCATTTTTGCTTATTGTTTCATGTGTAAGTAGCGACCCTAAATAAGGCATATATTCTTATGTACTAACACAAGAAAGTTCTTGCTCTTTTTACAGGAGGCTGAAGGAGATGAAGATGACTCTGACCGAGAAGATCAAGGGAATGCTGCTGTCAAGGTTATGTGCCGCTTATGCTTGTCAGGAGAAAATGAAGGTAGCTCCAAAGCTGCCAAAATGCTTCCATGCAAACTCTGCAACAAGAAGTATCATCAGAAGTGTTTGAAAAGCTGGGGTGATCATAGAGGTGATTTAATAAAATTCTCCTCTGGTTGTCTTTTGAACTTCTATTGTCTTCTATATCCTTTGACAATTTCTGTTCTATCTAGATCTCTTCCACTGGAGCTCATGGATATGCCCTTCTTGCCGCAGCTGTGAGGTCTGTTATCCATCTGTTAACATTATTGTTGTCTTGTCTCATATATGTGCATTTCTGAACTATTCAGAGTTTTTGTGATATGACATCACAAGTATTGTAAGAATACACTAGCACTGTTAAACTTTAGTTAAACTTGTATGCTGCTAGACGAATGAAGTTGAAGTCCTTTTTGAGTGTAGTGCACTTTATGCAAATTCTTGCAGGTTGTTGTGTGGGCCAGCCCATCAAACGTGGAGTCTTTTTCTTTAATTAGAGTTCTAGTTGATTAAGCAACTTTGTTAGTAAACAGTCCAATCAGTTTAGATATCGAATTAGAGTTTGAACAGATTTACCGTCTTGTTGATCAAGTCTTGTCCACTATAAAGGGGCCAACCCCTCTCAATAAAGCAGAGAAGAATTTGTCGTTTACTTTTATCTACTTTTCAGTAATTAGGGTTTAGTTTCTTCCACAGACATATTCCAGTACGAGGGTTCTAGTATTTCTGTATTTGTATATGTATTAGTTACATAAATACTCCCACAGTAGCAATTTAAATGTTCTGATAATGTTTATTTTGAAGTCCTCTTCTCCTTGATTGTTTTTGTGGATGTTTTGCCTTTGTCATGTGACTGTTCTAACTAAAGTAGCACCTTGGTGCGATGTAGAACGTTTGTCATACTGTAGCTACTGTCAGCTTTCTTGTTCAACAAAGAAGAAATAAAACCATATTCTTTGCCCGATACTGTGTAAAATGAATGCTTGTCATATATAGGTGTGTCGACGGCCTGGTGATCCCAATAAGTTAATGTTCTGTAAAAGGTGTGATGGTGCTTATCACTGTTACTGTCAGCAACCCTCACATAAGGTACACATTGTGATCCTTTTTGGTTCCTTTTTGGTTCTGTTCTCCAAAAATTAAATCTGTGGTTGGTGATCTCACAGTGAAATATCTAACACTGCAGAATGTTCCCCAAGGACCATACTTGTGTCCAAAACATACAAGGTGTCACAGCTGTGGATCTGGTGTACCTGGGAGTGGCCATAGCACGAGGTACTAATCTAAAAGAATGAGATGAATCAAATTTACTTTAGGTCTTTTAAGCATATGCCTTTACCACCTGATGTGCCGTGCTTTTCTATAACGTTACAAATTTGGGTGCCCAGGTGGTTTCTGGGGTACACATGCTGTGATGCTTGTGGGCGGTTGTTTGTGAAAGGAAACTACTGTCCAGTTTGCTTGAAGGTAGCCCCTTTGCTATTACCTTTTCTAGGTGTAACTTCTGGTCTTCTACATTGGGATTTATCATGCTGTGTTCAATTTCAGGATTTTTAAAAAATGTCTTTTTTCTGTCCACTTTTTCTCTTCAAATATAGTGGCACCATGTTATGCATGAGGTCTAAAAGTGTGGATGCTATTGGTCCATAGTTGAAAGTTTCCTAGTTGAGGTTTCATTTAAGCTTAAGAATGTGTGGAACAATCTTCGATCACATAACTGTAACGTGCTGCAAAGCTTTTTCTGTGCTAACTTCTGCTAATATAATTTCACTGCTGTGTGGGTTCAATCCTTTTCAGGTTTATAGAGATTCTGAAGTGATACCTATGGTTTGCTGCGACGTTTGTGAAAAGTGGGTACATATTGAGTGTGATGGCATCAGGTCTGTAAAGCGTCTAATACCCATTCCGTTTCAGTAATCACATTCATATTTCTTGTCTCTATTTCTACTTTCTACTGCTTCTTACCTTGATACTTCAGTTCTCTTGAGCTTTTTTTTCTCTTCTGTGGTCTATTTATGCAGTGAGGATAAGTACCAGCAGTTCCAAGCTGACCAAAATCTACAATATACATGCGCATCGTGCCGTGGTGAATGCTCCCAGGTAATATATATTTCTGTCATGGTTGCTTGTTGCTATATCTATGTTATCTTATGACCTTGTTGGTGTCTTCAGATCAGGGATGCAGATGATGCAGTTCGGGAGCTTTGGAAGAAGAGGAACATTGTTGATCGTGATCTTATGGTTAGTTTAAGGGCTGCTGCTGCACTGCCTTCTCTAGAAGATGTGTCACCATCGTGTCCAAATTCGGATGATGAAAGACTCAGAGCAGTTGTATTGAAAAATGATGGTAGAAACACGTTGAAGTTCTCTTTCAAAAGTAACAGCAGTAAGCCTCCATTAGATCAATCTGAGCAAGAGAAGAATGTTCCCAAGAACTCAGGGTCAAACAAAAAGCATTCCAAGAAAAAACGTAATCAAGGTAATAAGTCAGTTGACCCGGATGAGGTTTTTTTGCAGAGGAGGCATGAAGCCAAATCATTGAGTAGTCTCTTGGAAGATCATACTGCAGAGGGTAATCAGGAGAGGAATTCTTTTAAGAATGATGATAGTGTGCTTGTTTTATCTTCAACTCGAAGTTCAGAGAAGGATTTGAAATACTCATCTGCAAAAGCTGCAGCAAACAATTCTGAAATGATACCAAAAGTCAAAATTAGAGGTAGCAAGGCCCCAAATTTGCATTTCAAAGATATAGGCGAGGAAAATGTTACCAAGAGTGACACAGGGAAAGGTACCAAGCTGGTTATTCATCTCGGAACACGTCACAAAAGTAAAAATGGCTCTCCTAAGTCTGAAATGTCCAATTCTCATAAAGAGCGAGAGCTTGGTTCAATTCATGGTATGTGCCTCATTTTGTGTTGCTTTGCCATTTACATATGTAGTTTGCCTGCTGTAATGTATCTGGTATACATGCATGGTAGTAACTAGTAATTTAAGACGTAATGTATGAATTATAGCTGTTCTATAGCATTTCCATACTTGCTGATGCCTTTGACTTGACATGTGAGTGATTACCATGCCTGATTTGGTAATATGTAGTCGCTAGTTCTCAATTCTGGCTCCCCAAAAAAGCTTTATTGTGGGTCATATTATGAGCAACTAGCTGTTTGGTCATTTTAGCCTGAGTCCCTGATTGTGTTTTAACGTGAAGTTTGTCGACTGCTTCAGAGTTCGAATCACCCCTCTTGGGCCATCACCAATGCAAGGTGCTTAAGAGAGACGTTTACAAAAACAAACCGGGCTTTGCTTAAGCACCAGTGCTAGTTTGTACAAGGCAGGTGTTTAATTCGGCACCTCTACTATAGAAATAAGCACTGGTGGTGAAGGAAAAACTGTTCTATTTTCGTAAGCACCTTCCATTTTAGATGGCCTTAGGAGCACTCCAGTACCCAGATCGTCCACCCTTGAGATGGCAGTCATATAGTGCAATTTAATTTGCTTTTCTGTATTTCCTGTAATCTCGTCATTTCCTCACTGAAAAGTTTTTTCATCTTAATGTCCAAGCAGCTGGATTCATCTTTGCTACTCCAGCTGATATAACATCCTAGAAAGCATGCCAGCTAACCTTCTTTAACTTTGAGTTATTAATATATATTGACATTTGTATAAAGGAAAATAATAGCATTAGATATGCCATGAAAATACATGATTCTGCAATTTTAACTAATGTATCATATTTTTACAGAACATAATGGTCAAATTTGCATTTTGGAGACTGCATAAATGCCCTATATTTTAGAATGGATGGAATAATTGAATAATAATTTCCTTATTTGTACTCCCTCCGTCCAAAAATAAGTGATGTGAATTTGTCTAGATTCGTATGTATCGATGTATAAAACATGTCTAGATGCATACAAATTTAGATGAACTCACATCACTTATTTAAGGACAGAGGTAGTATTAAATATTTAAGCCATGGCTTGATTGGTTACTTATGAGATTTCTTAGTTCACTTAAGATTTCTTCCATTGATTCTGTGTTCAAAGTTGAAGTAGCTTACTCTCCTTTTTCTATTTCAGGAGGGAAAATTGATGGAACAAGCCAGTTCAAAAGCTCGAAGAGTGAGAAAAAAGAAAAAAGTGTAATGAAGCTAGTTAGAGAGACGGCAGTACAGCAAAGAAATAGCCTTTTGGGAGAATTGGGTACTTCAAAGAAGCATGTAACTGGAAAAAGGAGTACTTCTGTAGTTTCTACGATGGAAAATCCAAGTGAAGGTGGTACAAGAAGCAGATCATTTGGACACAAACAATCTATTTCAAATCAGCCGACAGAGAACCAGGGCACTGCTTCTCCTGACAGCTTAAAGCCCTCATTGCTCAAACTCAAATTTAAGCGTCCACATTTCGAGCAGCCAAGTGCTCAGGTTTCTCAACCAGAGGAGCTAGCCACTTGGGCTTCTCAGCAAGAGGAGTTAAATGTTGCTAAAGGCCAGAGATCAAAGAGGAAAAGACCTTCAGTGGACAAGATGGATGGTTCAGAAGGTAAGCCTCCATCCAAGAGGCATGCGCAGGGCACAGGCGATGAAGCAATGGATGCGACCTGGATACTACGCAAGTTGGGCAAGGATGCAATTGGAAAAAGGATTGAGATCGAACTAGCTTCTGATGGCAAATGGTGAGCTCCCTCTTATCTAATTCTTGTTATCTGTTCTGTTTATTGTCTTTATACTGGTTTGATATCCCGTCTTTTACGTTATTATTGTTGAAGTTATTCTTTTTGCATATCAACTGAAACTCTTGCAATCCGAAATGGATTTGGTCTGCGGAGTGGTATGACCTAAATGATTAAAGTCTGCTTACAATCTTGCCATGCCTTTTAATTCTAGGAGTAAGTAATGGAACTTGCATGGCAGAGTAGTATTGTCCACCAAGCTGTGTAATCATAGTGTGTTTTTGCTGGGAGGCAAAAGAAACGGAGAATCAGTGTTCTAAATCATAGTGTGTCTGGCATGCTTTGTTGTTCTTTACTGAGTGGCCAAAAGTACTAATATCTAACTCTTTGGCAGGCATCAAGGGGTGGTTTCCAATGTTGTCAGTGGTATGCTTGGTGTTCAGTTAGATAATGGTAGCTCTGAGAACTTAGAGCTGGGAAAGCAGGCGGTTCGCTTGATAGCTCAAAGATCAAAAGGCGGAAAGAGATGAATGAAGCCTTCTCCCATCTGTGTCTCGGCTTCCCATCAGTGCTGGCTGGCAGGGTTCAGCAGGTTGTAACATCTGAAATGCAGCAGTCTGCCGTCGATGATGTGGCTCCTCCCTGTGCCGCCTCTGCTGACTGCACTGACTGCACGAGACATGGAGCGCAACCTTGCTTGTTACGCCCATCCGTCACCGGTCTAGCATGTAACTGACTTTTGCATCCTGTGCGGTTTGAAGCTCATTGGCTTCCGTTGAATCTTGTTACTATAGGGAAAACCGGGATGGTCTCAGGGTACCATGGATGTGAAAGACGCGGTTAGCCGATAGCAGGATGTTCTTGTATGTGTAGTTGTTGATTGAGATTTTACCTCTTCCGATTTTTTTTTTAACTGCTATAATTCCTTGTTTTCAATGAGTTCGACCTATGTCGGGCTTTTGGCTGATATCTTGGTGCCAGTGTCACCACTCTCCGTAAGGTCTTTGTGTATTGCACAGGTAAGAGCATTACGATAGTTAGCATCGACAGGATGAGAAAGGCTATTCCCTTAGCCATAGTGTGGTTTACATGTACCTATCATTCCACAATGGGTTCAGCTATGCACAGGTAGGTTCTGCAAAGTTAGCAAATTGTCTGCAAGCTCATTTGGAACACTAAATCGGGTTTTTTCTTTAAAAACGGTAGCCTTGACCTCTGATCGATAGGTGCACAAGTTTATTACTCATTTAGTCATTCTGTCTAAAATGACTTGTCTCGACTTTGTTACATACATATATCTAAACACGTTTTAAGACAGGAGTACAAAGTATTCCCTCCGTTCATTAATATAAGTTGTTTTAGCTTTTTATAGATTTATCTATTTTGGTATGTATCTAGTCTATTTTAGTGTGTAGATTTACTCACTATGGTGTGTACCTAGTTCACTTTGATATGTCTAAAATATCTTATATTTATAAGCGGAGGGAGTATCACCTAATAAAGGTGTAAAAAACAAAAATAAAACTCAACCATGGAAACAGAAAAAAATGAAACATCCTTAAGCGGCACAAATTCTATTACTAGCTGCCAACCATATTGGTTGAAAACATACCGATTGCACCATACTTCACCCCTCACCTTTATAGGGTGAAGATGGAACCACGTACGGATCCAGTAATTAAGCCTTTAAAATAATATGTAAAATAAATAAAAAACTTACAATTTCATATGTTGCCTGAACTAAACCACACTGGATATGAACCTTAAAATATTTACTGACCCCGTCCAATCTCTGAACATGTTCGTTATGTTAGGTTGAGTGAGTAAGCTAAAGAGAAAGGGCACACGAACTATTCGTCACACAAGATAAGCAATAGGACGAGTAAAAAAATAAGATGAGCAAAAGGACATGATATAAAATAGGTGGCGAATGCTACAAAGCAATTTTTTTTATTTGCATCAATTTCATTTGACAAGATTATCCTTCGTTGTAAGTATTTTTCTATATAAAGACCATAAAAGATTCCTACTTTGATTTCTCTAAAATATTTTTACAAAATCTGTTCCTACCCATTAGATCCACACACAAAGATTTGACAAAAAAAGAAAGAACCAGATGTAGCCAACTTTTTTAAGGATATGTCCTGAATAGACGTATCGGTTTTATAGAAGAAGGGCCAAGTGGCCAAGTTACAACGCGGTCGACACAGACGTCGAGGACACAACTCCACGCTACCACCTAGGGTAGCGAGAACACACACGAACTATTCTCCAAGCCTCCACCTATCCACTAGAGCAAGCTCGGCCCTAAGAGACCGGTGGCCTTCCACACCTAAGCCTCTATGTGGATCATGCAAACGACTGCGAGAGGTGAGGGAGCGGCGCCCTCAAAGACGACGTCATTTCGGTGTATCCAAAGGCATCAACAGACTAGCGCGATGCCGGTTCAGAAGTCGCGCAGGTATCTAGATCTCCGACGCCAGGATTGCAGCCAGTCGGTGAGGCGGACCCCTCGTGGCGGCAACCGATCCTCTCTGTCCCACCACCGAAGGTATGCGGCCCACACTATCCTTGCCAGCACACAACCATGCAATAGGTGGGTGATGCATTTCTGAACTTGGTCACAGAAAGGACATGCCTGGGGGCGCGGGAGTCCACGCCTTTCAAGCCCGTCCGCCGTCCAGCATCTGTCCCGCAGCGCCAGCTAAAGGAAGAATCTACATTTGGCCGGGGTTCAGGACTTCTAAACCTCCAGAGCACCAGCTATGGTTACGCTCCCATGAAACATGCCAATGTAGCGGGAGTTCGCGGAATAAGTCTCCTTGGCCCCCCAATTCCAGCGGAAAACATATGCGACTCCCACAGTGACAGTGAGTCCCTCCACGCGGTCGGCGATCGCCAGCAGCTCATTAATGGCGAGAGCATCGAGATTGGCAGGATTGTCGTCCAACCACCCCCCGTCAAGACAATCCTTGACCAAGCGCGACCTAGAGAGCCTCCTCGGGATCAATGTGAATATGTGTGGCACAAGATCCTTCAGACGTCCATCCGAAAGCCAGTGGTCTAGCCAGAAGAAGGTGGAGGCTCCATCACCCACCACCGAGGAGGTTGCGGCTTCAAAGATTTCCGTCACCATAGGGGGCACTTGGATATCAAACTCTTTCCACGGCCGTGAGGCCTCAGCTTTCACTTAAATACATGTGGCTCCTCAGATAGGTTAACATCCATTAATCACTGGAGTAAATGCAACAAAGATGTCAATTTATCCGCGTCTGAAACTGTTGTTCAGTGGGACAGCAGATGTAATATTGGCAACTGAATCTGAATTTATATAATACTTACTATTGGGCAAGAGGCACATTGCCAACTGAAACTGAATCTGTTGTAGAGCGAAATATTGAAAATAAAATCTGGTTCGCCGTGTTCCGCTTTAAGACGCCCGGTTCTAACTGTCACAAGTTCTCACATACCCGTGCAAAATGGAATTTACTCTTAACAGGATACACTGAAACTTGGAAGCAAGGGCTGCATGAAATTTATAGTTTTGAAGGCTTTAGAAGAAGAATGCAGTCATTTTTGTTTTCAAGCATTCTTCTCGTGATTGAACATCTAGCTTCATATACTCTCAAACTAGCAATAATACTCTGCTCACATATTAATCCCTCTAACCAAAGGCAAATACCGAGCTAGATTTAAAGTAGGAAGTCAGTAGCAATGTTTGGGTCCAATTCCATGATATTGGAAAATAAAAACAGAGATACACCATAAGAGTTATTTTTGGCTGACAGTCATATGAGATGAGGTTATTATTGAGTATAAAGTCGACCGGCTGCCTTGGATATTCATTTTTTTTCATGAAATTGCAGAAAGATATAAAAAGACACACACATGTACGACATACTTTCGATTAAATGAAATAAATGCCGGGAGCTCACACACGAGTTTTTGTTTGGTAGACAAGCAAAACGAATAGCAGTGCCGATACGAGCGTGCTTTCTACAGCTTCAAGACAGGTTTGATCCCATGCTCTGAAATTTGATGCTCCAACTCTTGCTTGAGTTGTTCTCCATAGGAACCATGGAGCCACACTTCCTTGAGTTTCTTCAGTTTGTCTAGCCCAGAAATCCGCAAAGAGTTTCCACTAGAGCAATGGACCATCAGCAGCTCAATAGAGTCCACAAAGTACATTCCAAATTGTACATGTAAACTGGAGGTGGAATCAATCTCGAGGACAGGAAATCTGAAGCTTTCATCAGAAACATTAGCTATACCCTCTGCTGCCAGCTTACCAACAAGGAGAACACCATCTTCAACTGGCTTGACACAAAGACAATGTATGATGCTTCGATATCCCGAATATTAAAGGGTGTCTATGTCCTGTTGCCTTAATATGGTCAGCTCAAGATTACCCTTTTTGAGATTCTGAAACTGCAGGGTCCAGGGTGGCAATATGCGCACGTTCCCATACAGTTTAAGGCTCTCGAGGGTCCTGGGTAGATGCGAGATGTCATCTAAAGTAGCTAAGAAACCCTGATTATCCTTCTCCAGTTGCACTGACAAGGCCTACAGATGGGCATGAGCCGAGATGGCAGAACACAGCTCCTTCAAGCTTTCACTGTTGATGCCACATACCCCCAACTTGCACAATTGGGTAAGGTTCTTGAGCTCCTTTAGGAAGGCCTTGCCACCTGCAGCATTGACATTGACAGCATCAAGAGTATGTAAGGCCGTGGTGTTCCCAATCCCTGCAGGAACCTCAACACCACAATTATCAAGGCGGCAGGTTTTGTGCAACTTGGACAACCGGGACACAAAACTACGTGGCCTTGATGGTGTGGTTGATGTCTGGACTTGATCTCTTGCTGCTAGAATTGTGCTACTACAACCCCCAATGATGTTGATATCTGATGGAGAGGTAAGCTTGAAACTGTGCCGGCACAAATGTATTGCATCTTCTGTAGCTTGATGATAGCCAGTGGCAGTGTGACCATGGAGGTTTTTCCGTCATCTAGAGTCTGTAACTGCCTAAGGCTACCCAATGAATCTGGCAGATGAGTGACATCTTTGCATCTTCGTAGGGACAGGAACTTAAGGCGAGGCAGTAGTTTTATGATATGCTCGAGCCCATCATCACAGCTAACGTGTCCTCCAAATCCAAAAGCCAGACCAGGCTCATCTTGTCAGAGACCAGTAATGATTTCCAGTCACGGAACACTGTCAGAGACTGATAAGACTGTTAATCACCTTTTCTTCCAATGCAAGTTTGCCCATTCTATATGGTCCATCATCCACGTGGCTTCGAACTTGTATCCGTCGCGTAGTGCTGCAAGTATTTTTGGGAACTGATCTCGTGGTATTGATCACAGGTGCAGAATCCTCATTAGGGTGGGACCAGTAGCCTTGATATGGTCGCTATGGTTATGTAGAAGTGAAATGGTCTCTAACTGTAAAAGTCCGTTCCTATTTCATTATGAAGAGGGGGTGTTGTGAAGTGTATAAGTGGATTGCACTATAGCCATTTCCATCTGTTCGGGCTTTTGGTTACGTTGGCTAGTGCATGAAGCTTGACAATAGCATGTGTCAAAGCAAATTCCATACTGGTACATGCCAAAGGAATGAAGCTCTACTGTTCTCTAAATAAACCAATTGCACATTATGATGAGGCTTCATTGTGTTCCCTGTGTGTTAACATGTGTTTTCCTGTTAACATGTGTTTTCCTTTTCGCCCTTGTTCCTGTAATCACCAGTATAGTAGACAGCAGGAATAAACCTTCCACCTTTATCAGCTAACTGCAAATCTTCTGCCAGGTGGAGTTTTCTCGCCATTAAGAGATCATCAAAGAATTGGTGCAACAAGACCTTGTCAGGGGCCATGCACCTGTCGAGCAAGTCCTTCATCACATCCACTGCTCCTTCAAAATCCTTATTCTTGCAGAAAGTAGATATAACCGTCTTATAAGTGTCATAATTCGGATGGAAACCAGATTTTTTCATCACGTTCAACAGCTGCAGTGCTCGCTCTGAATTCTGCACTTTGCAGTGCCCAATAACCAATGCTGAGAAAGTCGAAGCATTAGGTTCAAGCTTTTGCCTGTCAAGCTGCTGAAACAAATGCTCGGACTTTTGTATCTTCCCATCCTGGCAAAGACCAAGAATTAGGGCGTTGTATGTCACGATATCAAGCTCCACTCTGTTCTTGACCATCTCTTCATGAACCCTCGACGCTGCCCCATAATCACCAACTATGACATACCCATAAATCAGCGTATTGTATGTCACTGTGTTCGGCGTGACCCTCATCGCCCTCATCTCGCTCAACAGCCGATTCGCATGCTGCATCCTCCCCTCCTTGCACAGTCCATGGATGACCGTGTTGTAAGTTACCTCATTGGGAGGTAGCCCCTCCCGTTCCATCTTCTTCTTCAGCTCCAGCGCATGCTGCAGACCCCCATGGTCCCTGCAATAAGCAGCGATCAACGTGTTGAAGCTGACCGCCGTCCTATCAACCCCCCAATCCGGCATTTCATCAAGCACCTTGGCCGCGTCAGCGACCCGCCCCAGGGCACAAAAGGCCCGCAACACCATGTTGGCCGTGTACACATTGGGCGAGATACGGCAACGGCGCATCTCCCGGAAGAAGGACACGGCAATCTCGGGGCGCTTGAGGCGGAGCGCGGCGGAGATGAAGACGTTGCAGGACTCGACCCGCGGGAGCAGGCCATGCGCACGCATGGCGCGGAAGGTGAGCGTGGCCTGAGAAAGCTTCTTTCGGCGCGCGCAAGCGGAGAAGAGCACGTCGATGGACGGCACTGCGGCGCCGTGGCCGGCAAGGCGGGCGGTGAGGATGAGGTGGTGGAGGAGGTCAGGGAAGGCATGGTGTGGCACGGAGGGGAGCAGGGAAGAGAGGAGCTCGGAAGAGCGGCGCGGGGTGAGGGAGTTGAGGAGGAGAGCAAAGGGGAGCGGCTGCGGCGGCGAGGGGAGGAGGGAGGCGAGAAGGTCGTGGGGCACCCGAGGCGGGGAGAGGAGGAGGTGGGCGAGGCGGAGGGGGTTGAGCTGGGGTAGGAAGCGAGAGAGGGAGGATGGCGCAATCACCGGCGAGGAGGAAAGGTGGGAGCGGAGGGCGGTGACGAAGGCGAGGTCCTCGCCGGCGAGCGGCGGGAGGGTGAAGTGCGGCAGCGGAAGCGGAAGCGGGCGCGGCGCCGGCATTGGTGGTGGGGTCTCAGCGTTCCGATCACAGCTACTGCAGATACTCCTTCCTTTGTAGGATGCCTACATTTTTTATCAAAGTTATTTTTTTAATTTTTTTTGGTACATGTTGACATTTTTTTATATAGTTGGTCAAACTTTAAGATTTGATTTTTAAAGATAATAGCCCTCTGCCCCTCCATCGCTCTCTCTAGGGCGCCTCCGGCGGTGACCCAAACCCTAACGTCGCCACCCTCCTCCCACTAGCCCCTCTCCCCGCTGTTGCCAAAGGTGTCCGTGCAAAGACATGTAACCGTTAATGAAGGTAGCGGAGCAGATTTCATCACAATCGCGTCCCGCGGTGGACTTTGGACGTTGAGGCGGCGACCTCGGGCAATGAGGCGGCGGTGGCTTCACAACAAACAGGGCGCGCGGATGTTGGACTCTTCCTTGGCCATGTGGATAGTAAGGAGATGTCAGGTGTTGGACGTGGAGCTCGGGATGCTCGTTCGATGTGCTCTATATGTGAAGGGTGATACGTCCATTTTGCATCACTATTTTGTATCATAATTTACTATTATTCATTGATATATTTCACATTTAGAAATGATATTTATGTTGTTTCCTCTATTTTTACATGTTTGATGATCATTGGAGGATTTGCTGTCGGAGTCAAGATTCTGCTGGAAAAAGGACCGTCAAGATACCATGTTTCGGAAGATCAGGAAATTCCAGAAAAATATCAGAAAATTATATTTTGTCAGAAGACTGAAGAAGCCAGAAGGAGGAGGCGAGAGGAGCCACAGGGCAGGCTCACACACAGGAGGCGCGAGCCCACCCCTAGCCGCGCCGGCCTGTTGTGTGGCCGCCCTGGCCCACTTCTGCCATCGCCCCTTCGCGTATTTCATCGTCCTCGAAAACCTAAGTCAAGGGGGGGGGGGGGAGGGCTCAGAGATAGACACCGCCGCCTCTGCGGGGCGGAAAACACCAGAGAGAGAAAAGCTCTCCGGCAGGCAGAAATCTACCGGGGAAATTCCTTCCCGGAGAGGGGAGATCATCGCCATCGTCATCATCATTGCACCGGACTTCATCGGGATCATCATCATCATCATCTCCATCACTAGAACCTTCATCTTCACCATCACCACGCCGTCCCGCTGTAACATCTTGGGTTGAATCTTGTCAAATTCATAGGGGAAACTTTCCCGGTGTTGATTACTTTTGTGGTTGATGCTATTGAGTGGAACCGTTGAATTAAGGTTTATATTCAGATTGTTATTTACCATTATTTCACCTCTGATTATGATCCATATGATGTCTTGTGAGTAGTTCGTTTAGTTCTTGAGGACATGGGAGAAGTCAAGTTCTTAGTAGTGGAATTATGTTGAGTAATATTTAATGGTTTGATATTTATTTGTTGTGGTGCTATTTTACTAGTGGTGTCATGTGAACGTCGACTACATGATACTTCACCATTTATGGGTCTAGTGAGATGCATTGTGTATTTGGCTATCAATTGTGGGGTTGCTGGAGTGACAGAAACCTAAACCCCAGTTAGGAAACCATTGCACCATGGAGCGTAGGATCTTAGTTTAAAGCTGTGGTTAGATTTATCTTAATTATTTTCTTGTAGTTGCGGATGCTTGCAAGGGGTATAATCACAAGTGTGTATTTATCCTAGTAAGGGTAGTGCACTAGCACAGGTTCACCCCCATAATACTTATCAAACCAATAAAGATTATTTAGCGATATGAAGCGAAAGCACTTGATAGAAACTCCCGTGTATCCTCGAGAACGTTTGGTCATCATAAGTTACACAACCGACTTGTCCTTTGCTCTAGAAAGGATTGGGCCACTTGCAGCAATTACTATTATTGTCTTTTATTTATTTGCACTTTATTTATTTGCATTACTAAATACCCCTAAAAACTCGTTTGCTAGTATTTACAGTGAATCCTTGATCAAAACCACTTGTCAACACCTTCTGCTCCTCGTTGGGTTCGACACTCTTATTTATCAAAAGTACTACGATATACCCCTGATACGTCTCAAACGTATCTATAATTTTTGATGCTCCATGCTTGTTTTATACCATTTGCCTATTGTATCGTTACACTTAGTGGCATTTTTATGCATTTTCCGGAACTAACCTATTAACGAAGTGCCACAGTGCCAGTTCCCTGTTTTCTGCTGTTTTTGTGTTTCAGAGTGATACACAGGAAATATTCTCAGAATTAGATGAAACAAGTTCCTGAAGTCTTATTTTACCCAGAAGCTTCCAGAGATCCGAAGGAGAGTAGGAGGCGAGGGACCAGGGGCCCACACACACAGGTGGCGCGGCCAGCCCCTGGCCCGCGCCACCCCCGTGTGTGGCCGCCTGGCCCCTCCTCTGACATCGCCCCTTCGCCTATAAAGACCCCCCGACGAGAAAAACCTAAGCACCCGATCAGTTTTCCAGAACACATCGCGATCCGCTGCCGCCGTCGACCCGAAGATCGGGAGGGTCCAGAAGCTCTTCCCGGCACCCTGCCGGAGAGGGGAATCGCCACCGGAGGTCTCCTTCATCGCCATGCTTGCCTCCGGAGCGATGAGTGAGTAGTCTACCTTGGACTATGGGTCCATAGCAGTAGCTAGATGGTTGTCTTCTCCACTATGTGCTTCATGTTTAGATCTCATAAGCTGCCATACATGATTGAGATCACTGTTATGTAATTCTACATGTTTGGTTTGTTGGGATCCGATGAATATTAGTGTTTATGATTAAGTTGCTGTACTGAATTATATCTTTTGTTATCTCTATGTTGTTTATGATCTTGCATGCTCTCTGTTGTTAGTAGCTATCTTGGCCGAGTAGTTGCTAGTGACTCCAAGAGGGGGTATTTATGCTCGATAGTGGGTTCATGTCTCTATTTCACCTGGGGGAGTGACAGAAACCTCTAAGGTGGTAGATGTGCTGTTGCTACTAGGGAGAAAACAACATTCATATGCTCAAGGGCATATGCTTTGTTTACATTACACACTTTGCTTAATGCAATTATCTGTTGTTCGCAACTTAATACTTGTGGAGTTCTCGGATTGATTCACCACAAGTGGATTATTAGTCATAGATGCAGTTGGATGGCGGTCTATGTATTTTGTTGTAATGCCCAGAGTAAATCTCATAGTGATCCTCTTGACATATCACGTTATCTTTATTCTATCAATTGTCCAACTGTAATTTGTTTACCTAGCATGTGCTATTTTATCTATGGAGAGACACCACTAGTGAACTGTGGACCCCGGTCCTATTTCTATCATATTGCTATCACCTGTTTACTTTACTCGTACTGTTTACTTTACTCGCATACTTTTACTGTTTTCCACTCAATACACTCATAACCTTTGTTTCAAGCAAACCGGTGGGATTGACAACCTCATCGCAAGTTGGGAACAAAGTATTTGTTTGTGTGTGTGCAGGTTCCACAAACACCTTCAGTCGTCATTGTCTCTCCTCTCCTGAACGATATTAAACCTTGGTTTCTTAACTAAGGGAAAACTTGCTGCTACACTTATCATACCTTCCTCTTGGGGTTCCCAATGGGCTGGTTATCCACCACGCACAAGGACAGTCTGCTCCCGCGTCAACTACACACCACCACACGCAGCAGCTTCTTTTCTGGCGCCGTTGCCGGGGAGGAAGAGAAGACTTCTGCGAGGGGAGTTCTTCGCACACACATTCTTTACTTTGTTATTGTTTTGCTTTACTTTATTTTATTTTACCTGCATTGCTTTTTATATCAAAAACCCAAAAAAAATTTAGAATCCTTGGTAGCTGTTTTTACTTATCTGCTTTTAGTTTTGTTAAAATGAGTAATCCTGAAGTAGAAGTTCGTAGTTTTAAGCAACAAGGGGGAGAAAGTTTAAAAGATGCTTGGTACCGTATTAATAATGCTCATCATAGGTGTACCAAAAAGCACTCTACCACGATCCTACTTAGAAATTTTTATGTTGGTGTATCCAGTTGGAATAGGTATGTTCTTGATACTCTTACAGGAGGTAATTTTCTGGGTACTCCCGCTGGAGAAGCATGCACTATAATTGAAAGTTTAGTGGGAATACCACCTATTCATGTTGCTAAAACTGAGACCACACTGGAGGAGGTGGTAGAAAAGCTCAGCTCTTTAGAGAAAAGTTTGCCAAGTATCCTAGAAAATACTAGTCGCGTTAGTGAATTAATAGAAAACATGGGTAAGAGAATTACCAATTTAGAGGCTAGCACTACTCATGACAATCAAAACTTAAGGATTGGTAAACTAGAGGAGTCTATGGAAACTCTTAGCTTAATCTTCTCTTCTCTTAAATTTAAGAAAGAGAAAGTGTTTGTTGGAAAAGAGCAAAAATTTATGTATGTTCCCAAGGTTTCTGCGCTTAAATCTCAACATGTTCTTAAAATTGGTAAGACTCTTAGTTTCACTAAGGGTGACTTGAAGGTTGAATCATCTTCGGGAACCTTCAAAGAGCCTACTGAGGTAACTAGCACTTCATCACTTGATATTACTTGATTCGCAATTTTCTGCGCCTAGCTCAAAGGCGTTAAAGAAAAGCACTCTTGGGAGATAACCCAATGTTTTCTTTTCAGTACTTTTTCTTTTATTTGAGTCTTGGAAGTCATTACTACTATAATGACCGCTCCTTATCTTGTTTATTTCGTTTTTGTGCCAAGAGAAGCCTCTAATTTGAGTGAGGTAAAGATTTGGGGATGTTGCTGTCCTGAAACTGTTTTCGGTGCTACACCGTAAAAATTCGTGAAAATTCTCTGTTTATCTTTTGGACCTGCGATTTCTTGTGCATATGCCCCAGGTTATATCCAAACTTTTGTTAGTTGAACACTTTTTGATTTGAGCAACAGAAAATCCTTCAAAAATTCGACCTTTGTCAGCTGTTCAGTTTTGACAGATTTCTGCCAATATTTGTGTTTGCCACTTTATCGCTTTATTTTGAGTTCTTTTGATCATGGAACTTTTGGGGAGGTTGCTACAGTGGTATATGCTATATATGTGGTGGTTTTGTGTTGAAACCTGAAGCAAATAGAGGGTTGATTATATGTTATGCTTGCACTAATGTTGCTAATAGAATTGTGTTTAGTTTTGTATGAAGGAAGTTTTCAAGTGTAGGGATTGGAGAATGATGAGATGAGTTGAAGAATGGACAAAAGTTCAAGCTTGGGGATGCCCATGCATCACCCCAAGAAATATCCAAGAAGTACAAGCGTCAAATCTTGGGGATGCCCCCGAGGCACCCCTTCTTCATCGGCAAAAATCAGGTCACCTTTCAAAACACTATATTTTTATTGCTTCATGCACTATGTGTTTTTCTTGGAGCGTCAGTTGTTTTAGTTTTCTTAGTTTGTTTAGTTTGTTTGTTTGCTGCAATAAATGGTTGGACCCCAACAAATTTTCTTTGGAGGAGATGTACTCGTTTTCATTTGCAAAGAACGCTTAGTTTTCACTCTTATTAAAAATCATGCGTTTTTCTTTTTCTGCTACTGCTTTTTGTTTTCGTTTTCGCCTTGATTTGCGTTCAGACCTTGTCATATCTTTTCATCAAGGTGTATTTTTGCCTCTGATCTTTATTGGTTTTCATCAAAAGAGGTGTTTATAAAAATTTCAAATGGTGTTGGAAAAGAGAAAAAGCTTTTTGCAAAATAGTGGTACAAGAAGGAGCTTGTGTAGACTGAGGCTTAGGCTTTTTCATGTCATGCTTGATGTCTTTTTGATAGTATGCTTAGTGGTTTTGCTGTAGCATGACTTGTCTCAAATAACTGAGATTGCTTAATGAGCCTTTGAAAAAATCATGCGTTGTTTTTATTGTATGGAAGCATTATTTTGGTTTTCTCCTTGATGCTTTATTTGGGTTGACTTGGCGCATGCTCACACATGTTAGACTCTTACAAAGTCGCCAATAGCCTTCATGATCATCTAGTTTTTGACTTTTGATGCCATCGTATGCTTCTTTTAATGTCGCTTTGTCGCTTTGCATGATTATGGCCATTATTGCTCTCTTAGTTGGTCGCTCCCAGTCTTTTGCTAGCCCTCGCCTTGTACTGAGTATGAGCTCTACTCATGCATCCAACTCCTAAAAACCAAAGTTTTCCATTGTGTCCACTATAAATTCCTATGCATGGTATTTGTAAGCCATTCCAAAGTAAAATTTTCATGTGCTACCTTTCAAAAACCTTCAAAACACTTCTCATTTTGTGACACTGTTTTTAGCTCATGGGGACGTAGTGGTAGGATTTGCTATCTTCCATATTGCTTATTCCAAAAAAGAAAAAAAAAGAAAGAAAAAAAGGCACTCCTCCAAGAATGTGAATGCTGGTGGGCACCCGATGGAATCGGTTAGCCATGGTATGTGAAAGGAAAAAGGTGGGGAGGAGTGCCAAGCTTTATAAAAAGAGCACAAAAGTGCCAATCTCTCTCTCAAAAACTTGCTTCATTTTTGTATGGAAGATAGTAAGAACCCCATTGCCAGTCGTTGACAAAAACAACCACCTCTCAAAACCAATTTTTATCTCTCTGTTTTATAAATGAAAAGCTCTAGCACATGTTAAATCACTGCTTCCCTCTGCGAAGGGCCTTTCTTTTACTTTTATGTTGAGTCACCACCTTCTTTCTTTATGCACCATTAAGAGAGCATAGTTGTCATTCTTAGTGTGATATGCATTGTCCCAAAGTTCATTGATTGATTCATATTGTTGGTTTCACTTGTTCTTAAATTATTTGTATCTAGTCGCCCTCTTAAACTTGTAGGTGTCCTATGCATTTATGTTTTGCTCTCTTTGAAGGACAAGCTGAAAACCATTTGTATGTTTTTCCTTATGATTTGAACACATGTTTGACTTTCATTGTTTCATTTTCATGATCTTTTGTTTGTGTTCATTTGCATGTTTACAACATGGTTGCTAAGTTCTTATTGTCATGATTATATCTTCATGCCCATGTTTTAAGTTCTATTGATCCCAGCTCACCAATGCTTACATATATGATCAAGATTGTGTAGGTGCATGTCACCTCAAAAATTATTCTTTTGTTATGACTTACCTACTCGAGGACGAGCAGGAGTTAAGCTTGGGGATGCTTGATACGTCTCAAACGTATCTATAATTTTTGATGCTCCATGCTTGTTTTTACACCATTTGCCTATTGTTTCGTTACACTTAGTGGCATTTTTATGCATTTTCCGAAACTAACCTATTAACGAAGTGCCACAGTGCCAGTTCCCTGTTTTCTGCTGTTTTTGTGTTTCAGAGTGATACACAGAAAATATTCTCGGAATTGGACGAAACAAGTTCCTGAAGTCTTATTTTACCCGGAAGCTTCCAGAGATCCGAAGGAGAGTAGGAGGCGAGGGACCAGGGGCCCACACGCATAGGTGGCACGGCCAGCCCCTGGCCCGTGCCACCCCCGTGTGTGGCCACCTGGCCCCTCCTCTGACATCGCCCCTTCGCCTATAAAGACCCCCCGACGAGAAAAACCTAAGCACCCGATCAGTTTTCCAGAACACATCGCGATCCGCCGCCGCCGTCGACCCGAAGATCGGGAGGGTCCAGAAGCTCTTCCCGGCACCTTGTCGGAGAGGGGAATCGCCACCGGAGGTCTCCTTCATCGCCATGCTTGCCTCCGGAGCGATGAGTGAGTAGTCTACCTTGGACTATGGGTCCATAGCAGTAGCTAGATGGTTGTCTTCTCCACTATGTGCTTCATGTTTAGATCTCATGAGCTGCCATACATGATTGAGATCACCGTTATGTAATTCTACATGTTTGGTTTGTTGGGATCCGATGAATATTGGTGTTTATGATTAAGTTGCTGTACTGAATTATATCTTTTGTTATCTCTATGTTGTTTATGATCTTGCATGCTCTCCGTTGTTAGTAGCTATCTTGGCCGAGTAGTTGCTAGTGACTCCAAGAGGGGGTATTTATGCTCGATAGTGGGTTCATGTCTCTATTTCACCTGGGGGAGTGACAGAAACCTCTAAGGTGGTAGATGTGCTGTTGCTACTAGGGAGAAAACAACATTCATATGCTCAAGGGCATATGCTTTGTTTACATTACACACTTTGCTTAATGCAATTATCTGTTGTTCGCAACTTAATACTTGTGGAGTTCTCGGATTGATTCACCAGAAGTGGATTATTAGTCATAGATGCAGTTGGATGGCGGTCTATGTATTTTGTTGTAATGCCCAGAGTAAATCTCATAGTGATCCTCTTGACATATCACGTTATCTTTATTCTATCAATTGCCCAACTGTAATTTGTTTACCCAGCATGTGCTATTTTATCTATGGAGAGACACCACTACTGAACTGTGGACCCCGGTCCTATTTCCATCATATTGCTATCACCTGTTTACTTTACTCGTACTGTTTACTTTACTCACATACTTTTACTGTTTTCCACTCGATACACTCATAACCTTTGTTTCAAGCAAACCGGTGGGATTGACAACCTCATCGCAAGTTGGGAACAAAGTATTTGTTTGTGCGTGTGCTGGTTCCACAAACACCTTCAGTCGTCATTGTCTCTCCTCTCCTGAATGATATTAAACCTTGGTTTCTTAACTGAGGGAAAACTTACTGCTACACTCATCATACCTTCCTCTTGGGGTTCCCAACGGGTTGGTTATCCACCACGCACAAGGACAGTCTGCTCCCGCGTCAACTACACACTACCACACACAGCAACCCCCTATACTTGTGGGTCATCAAGACTATTTTCTGGCGCCGTTGCCGGGGAGTGAAGTGCTATTGAAGAGTGGAATTGGTAAAGGTAACCGTCGCTGTGAGTATTATTTTTATTTCTGTCTTTTATTTTTATTTTATTTTGCTATGGAGAGTTCTCCATTTGGGTTCCTATTCGGGAACACTACCACTGTTGCAGATGTGGATGAACCACAACCTCCACCTGCTCAATTAGATCCTTTTAAAATACCTATGAAAATTGTTGAACGTGTTATGGATAACTGCTATTCAGGAGATGGAACTGTCCATCCGGGTGATCATTTACTCTTTATACATGAGTTATGCGAGTTGTTCAAGTGTGCAGGTATTTCATCAAGCAAAGTTAAGAGGAAGCTATTCTCTTTATCACTGAAAGGCAGAGCTGAGGAGTGGTATCGGCTGCTAAAGGATGGTCCATCTATTGCTTGGGAGGAAATTGTACCTCTCTTTTATTCCAAGTTTTATCCTCCAAGTGAAATTCATAAAGATCATAATCGAATATATAACTTTTGGCCTCATGATGGAGATAGTATTGCCCAAGCGTGGGGGATATTGAAGTTACTAATGCTCAAATGTCCCATTCATGGGCTCCCCAGTAATATTGTTACTGATAACTTTTATGCGAGGCTTGCTCTTCATGACAAGGATTATTTGGATGTTTCCTATTTTGGATCATTTATCCATATGAAAGGAGAAGCTAAATGGGATCTTCTTGACCGTATTCAAGAAAATGCTAAAGGATGGGAGAACGACAAAGGTAGGAGGTCAGGTATAAATTATGATTATGAATGCATTAAAGCTTTTATGGGAACCGATGACTTTCATAATGTTAGCACTATTTATGGTCTTGATTCTCACATACTTGCTAACTGTTTTAAGGCATTTGCCTCTTATCTTGATGTTCCAAAGAAAGATTGGAACAAGTATCATGCGCCTTATAAAGATTCCATTAGTCATATTCCTGCCAAAACTACTGAAGTTTGTACTGTTGATCGCATTTTGCCTAAACCTTATTTTAAGAAGACGCCTTTCCATGCTAAGGTAAAGGAGCATTCTACTTTGGTAAGTGTGCTTAATAAAAGTACTAAGAAAGCTACAGAACCTGATGAGCAAATTACTATTAAGTCTCCTGTGGCTATAGTGAAGGACCTTGTTACTAAAGATGTAGGAGATGAACATATTGTCTTTTGTGAAGATGCTTCTAACATTGTTTCACATCCTAGTAGGCGTAGGAAAACAAGTGTTCCTGTTATCTCTGTCAGGATTGGCGATCATTGCTATTATGGTTTATGTGACATTGGTGCAAGTTCAAGTGCTATTCCTATAGAGCTTTATAAAGAAATTATGTATGAGATTGCCCCTTGTGAACTAGAGGAGATTGATGTGGTTATTCAGCTTGCTACTAGAGAGACTGTCTTGCCACTCGGTATTGTTCGAGATATGGAAGTTTTATGCGGTAAGACTAAATATCCTACTAATTTTCTAGTACTTGGTAAGGAAGCTAGTAAAACTTGTCCTATTATTTTCGGTAGACCCTTTTTGAATACTTGTGGTGCTGTGATAGATTGTAAGAAGGAGAATTTTTTTACTAAATTTGATGGAGAATCTTATGAGTTTAATTTTTCTAAGTTCGCTAAAACTTCTTATGAAAATGAATTGCCTAATGAAATTTTTTGAGTTAAACAACTTGCCTCTATTGCTCTTGCTGCTAACAATGCTTTGCAGCAATTTATGGAGGACCATGAAAGTGATGTTTTCAGGAAGGAAACAGAAGAGATTGATGATATTCTTCTTCGTCGACCACCGTTGATTAAGCACAATTTACCTGTGGAGGATCTTGGTACCACTTTGCCACATAAGAAAGATCCTGTTTTTGAACTAAAACCTTTACCTGATGATCTTAAGTATGCTTATATAGATGATAAGAAAATATATCCTGTTATTATCAGTTCTAAACTTTCAGGAAAGGAAGAAGAAAGGTTATTGGAAGTATTGAGGAAACACCGAGGAGCTATGAGATATACTCTTAATGATTTAAAAGGGATTTCTCCTACTATATGTCAGCATGCTATTAACATGGAAGAAGATGCAAAGCCAGTAGGTGAACATCAACGCCGCTTAATTCCAAAGATGAAGGAAGTGGTAAGAAATGAGGTATTGAAGCTCCTTGATGCTGGTATTATTTATCCTATTGCTGATAGTAGATGGGTTAGTCCTGTTCATTATGTTTCTAAGAAAGGAGGTATCACTGTTGTGCCTAATGAGAATAACGAGCTTATTCCTCAAAAGGTGGTAGTTGGTTATAGGATGTGCATTGATTTTAGAAAGGTAAACAAAGTTACTAAGAAAGATCATTACCCTTTACCGTTTATAGATCAAATGTTAGAGAGGTTGTCTAAGAAGACTCATTTTTGTTTTCTTGATGGTTATTCCGGTTTCTCTCAGATTGCTGTTAAACCGCAAGATCAAGAGAAAACCACTTTTACTTGTCCTTATGGAACTTATGCTTATAGACGTATGCCATTTGGTTTATGCAATGCTCCTGCTACTTTTCAAAGATGCATGTCTGCTATTTTTCATGGTTTTTGTGAAGAAATTGTGGAGGTTTTCATGGATGATTTCTCCGTCTATGGAACTTCTTTTGATAATTGTTTGCACAATCTTGATAAAGTTTTGCAGAGGTGTGAAGAAACTAATCTTGTTCTAAATTGGGAGAAATGCCACTTTATGGTGAATGAAGGAATTATTCTTGGACATAAAATCTCCGAAAGAGGTATCAAAGTTGACAGAGCAAAGGTTGAAGCAATTGAGAAAATGCCCTGTCCTAGAGATGTTAAAGGTATTCGTAGTATTCTTGATCATGCTGGTTTCTATAGGAGGTTTATTAAAGATTTCTCTAAGATTTCAAAGCCTCTTACTAATCTTCTTCAAAAAGATGTACCATTTGTTTTTGATGATGATTGTGAGGAAGCTTTTGAAACTTTAAGAAGGCTTTAACTACTGCTCCTATTGTTCAACCACCTGATTGGAATTTACCCTTTGAAATTATGTGCGATGCTAGTGATTTTGCTGTTGGTGCTGTTCTTGGACAGCGCGTAGATAAGAAGTTGAATGTTATTCATTATGCTAGTAAGACTCTTGATGCTGCTCAGAAGAATTATGCTACCACTGAAAAAGAGTTTCTTGCTGTTGTTTTTGCATGTGATAAGTTTAGACCTTACATTGTTGATTCTAAAGTTACTATTCATACTGATCACGCTGCTATTAGATATCTTATGTCGAAGAAGGATGCTAAGCCTAGGCTTATTAGATGGGTGTTGCTTTTACAAGAGTTTGATTTGCATATTGTAGATAGGAAAGGTGTTGACAATCCTGTTGCTGACAATTTGTCTAGATTAGAAAACATTTCTTTTGATCCTATTCCTGTTAATGATAGTTTTCCAAATGAACAGTTGGATTCAATAAATGTAACTTTGCGAGAGAATCCGTGGTATTCTGATTATGCTAATTTTATTGTTTCCAACTATTTGCCTCCAACCTTTACAGCTCACCAAAGAAGAAAATTCTTTTATGATTTGAGGCATTATTTTTGGGATGACCCACTGCTACTTGGTGATGGCGCCAGAGAAGAGGCTGCTGACGTGGAGCAGTAAGTCCTTGTGCGTGGTGATGACCAGCCCGTTGGGAACCCCAAGAGGAAGGTATGAAGAGTGTAGCGGCTAGTTTTCCCTCAGTTAAGATACCAAGGTTTATCGATCAGGAGAGGAGAGACAATGACGACTGAAGGTGTTTGTGGAACCTGCACACACACAAATAAATACTTTGCTCCCAACTTGCGATGAGGTTGTCAATCTCACCGGTTTGCTTGAAACAAAGGTTACGAGTGTATCTAGTGGAAAACAATAAAAGTATGCGAGTAAAGTAAACAGTACGAGTAAAGTAACAGGTGATAGCAATATGATGGAAATAGGACCGGGGTCCACAGTTCACTAGTGGTGTCTCTCCATAGATAAAATAACACATGCTGGGTAAACAAATTACAGTTGGGCAATTGATAGAATAGAGATAACATGATATGTCAAGAAGATCACTATGAGATTTACTCTGGGCATTACAACAAAATACATAGACCGCCATTCAACTGCATCTATGACTAATAATCCACTTGTGGTGAATCAATCCGAGAACTCCACAAGTATTAAGTTGCGAACAACAGATAATTGCATTAAGCAAAGTGTGTAATGTAAACAAAGCATATGCCCTTGAGCATATGAATGTTGTTTTCTCCCTAGTAGCAATAGCACATCTACCACCTTAGAGGTTTCTGTCACTCCCCCAGGTGAAATAGAGACATGAACCCACTATCGAGCATAAATACCCCCTCTTGGAGTCACTAGCAACTACTCGGTCAAGATAGCTATTAACAACGGAGAGCATGCAAGATCATAATACAGGAGAGCAGAGCTTTGGTAACACAATCATGTAACACATAGTAATATATGTTACAGGGAAAATTACAGTAACACATAATTTGTGTGCCAAAGACCGCTAGTAACACAAACTATATAAGGTCTAAAATTGTGTTACAAATATATCAACACAGTAACATATGATTATGTGCGAGATGTTATGTGATACAAGTATATTGACATTGTAACACATAGATATGAGTTGGCGGGAGTGTGTTACAAAGATTAGTGTGAGTAACATATAATCATATGTTGATCCATAGTGTTACAAGCTCTATTATTGGGCTGGTCCTAAGTTTTTTTAGGGGGGGAGCAGTGGTGAAATTAGAACCAGGAGACACTTAATATTTATGCATCAAAATAGTATTTTCTCCAATTGAAAATAAGTATCGGTGATTTTGTACTGACTTAGTATAAATTTTATACTAAGTCACCGACACTTATTTCCAATCGGAGGGAGTATTGGATATATGTAACTCAATATAGATTATATGTATTTCTGAAATTTGAAATTTTAACAAACTTTGTAATGTGAAAAAAATTACGTATGTAGGTGGGGGAGGAAGAACTTCCTATGTGATTAGCTCATTCTTTTGACTACTAGATGACCCGTTGCGCCACTAGAGGGAATCGGAAAAAATTAAGGCATAAATTTTATGCCCTTTGCTGCCAAGCATGTCGCTTTACGCGCTTGAGATTCACCGATTTTAGGGTTGCTAACTGTAGATTGATTTGAATTGATGGCATGTGGACCTCATATGTGGTGGTTCAACATGTGACTCAAAATAATCTGAAGTAGTACTTCTACTTTCATTGCAATAATATCATAACTGTAAGTACAAGTACGTGGAAAGAGTTCAAATGTTTTACTCCATGCATTTCAATGGATAAGGCGCACACGCATTTAAGATTTGTCTTTAACCAAAATTAATGCATGTATATAAGAAAGAAATATTTGATTTAAATTGTAGTATATAATCAAGATATCATTTCTTAAACCTTTTGATCAAGGTTTGTTTCAAAATGAGTTCTATTCATATGAACAGAGGTAGTAGTGTAAAGATGGGAGAATCCATTTCTTATACAGCTGTGGTTTCAAATTGGTTGGGATTTTTCTTTGGAATGTAGCATAGTAAGAATGCCTCTTGATAGGTTTAATTATGATTGAATTACTAATGACCAAAAAATAATTAATTTATATAGCAGAGGGTGTTTGTTTAGTTGACTTGGAATGTAAGTTACTAAGAATGCCTCTTGATAGGTGCAAGGAAGACGCATTTTTTAAAATCAGTAGTATGAAAGCAGCAAATGGATGAACACAGTTAATTTGAGCGGGGCAAACACGAAAGAATGTTAACTGTCTGACCAGCATTTTTCTAGAATAACTTGCACGCTTTTATTGATCAAAGTCCAGAGTTACAAGGATTGAAACAGTATCATGGGTGGGGTTCAAATAAGCCACAGGTGGCGCCCCTGTTCTAGAGATAAAGCAAATTGAGCTAGATTATGAGGCTCAATATTTCAATTTGTAACTTCAAACTTAAACACAACCTCATCAAAATCTGATCTGACAATCGAGATTTCTCTCACAGTTGATGCATATTGCGCCCCTGTACCTTCTACTATGTATGAGATAACTTGTTTGCAATTAGCTGCAGAACCTGAAGACTTGTTCCTGGATACTGCACCGGTTGACCAGGTTCCACTTACTGTTCAACTGAATTATTTACAGAAAACTAAAGTAAGAAAGAATCTAGCCCTAACTCAATGTAACCTTTAAGTTTGACTATTTTACAGAGACATGCATCAGATGATGCCCACTAACATCGCCAAAGTAATTCGAGAAGCTATTTATAATAACTAATACAGAAGACACAAAGCAACTTTTGAGTTTACAATCATTTCATAACAAAAAAAATTCATAGAAAGGCTAATAAGCTCATGGAGCTCAGGTATATGGCTTCCTAAAGTATAATAATGTACCATTCATCTTGTTACTTGCATGAAGAGTATAAGAAAAGCAAACTAGAAGCATGGGAGTCTTGCAATAGGAGAGTATTAGCCCAAGGCAACCTGTACAATGTGTGAACAGCTGTGAAACAACGGTCTTGGCAAATCTTTGGGTCCAATGGAGCTTGCTATATACTACATTTTCTAGAAATAGAAGCTCTCTTCCGGATAAATTACAGGCAATCCATAAGGCACAGTCGTATTAAGCTATGAGATATAATTCAAATGTTTTACCTACTAAGGTTTTGACCATCTGAATACTTCCAACACACTTGACCACGTCCATTCATGTGCATGCTTTCCCAAAAATTGTGTGTTTTACTCGAACATCTAAATCATGGTTGTTGGTCAAATTATTCTAGAATAATATGATGATGCAAAGATTAAAATGGGAAATATTCAGTACAGAAGCAATCTATGATGCTCAATTCAGTTATATGTATACTGTAAAGGAAAGCACAGAGATTAAGGCCAGACATGGTATTTCTACATTGCTACTCAATTTCTTGTGCAAGACCATTTTCACCTTCCAAATTTCTAAACTACTAATCAGCAAATGCAATGACTGTTTTAAAAACTGAAATAGTTTTGCATTTACACAGCAATGAAGCAAGGATGAGGTGCATCCAGCACATATATGACTCACTCTACACTCTAGGCTTACATATCATCACAGTAATGCAAAATCAAACAATGTCAGACCAAGATTTGCATATGGCGAATAGAGGAACAAAGCCATACCTGTAGGAAAAATTTGTCGCATCGTGCTGCAAAACCAAAAAAGAAAATTTGAACCCCATCTCCCAGAGCCTCTTCCCTGGTTGACAAACAATTAGGAGTATATGTTTACTCATTATCCGTTAGCTAGAGATTCATCTTAATGATGTTTCCCTGGTAGACAAATGCTTACAAGATTCGATGTTGTTGTGCTGACACTAAGTGCAATTAAAAAAATGTATATAAAATTAGGAAAATGGATGATCAATTACTAAATTGACCATAGCAAATATGGTCCATATACTACGGGAAATATGTGCACCTAGAAAAATATATTTCCTTCCAATATGCTGCTAGAGAGCTGCTCAGTTACATTACCAATATGCATACCAAGAAAACCATAAGGGACAACGCATCTTTTCTAGATCTAAAATCAATAACAAATTTCACTATAAATCTGCACACAAATACACTACACGCATTGTACTATCCCGAGAGTATACATCTTTTTAACCCAAAAATCATAGGTGCAAGCAGATAGGGGACTGCTTAGTAAGAGATTAATTAATTATAAAAGGAGAAGAGAAAGCAAACCGCATCACACAAGCTTGATGGACAGAGAGAAATAGAGGTAAGGGGATTTGGGCGAGCTGGACCTGGGAGTTGGTGTACCTGATGGCCGAGATGCACTAACGCCTCATCGGCATGACTTGTCCAGGCTGCGTAACATCCGTGATAGCTGGTGGCGCCATTGAAGGGGATATGGAGGTGGATCTGGGAGGAGGAGCGAGGATGAGATCTGGTAGGGAGTCGACAGGGTCGCAGGGAGGGCGATACGGGGTGGATCTGGTCGATTTGTTATCGAGCGGGGGCTGGAAAAAAAAGGGTTGATTTGATCAAGAGCGGACGATGTCGCGCGAACGGAAGAAAATTATCCCGGTTCTTTTCGTTTTCCCACCAAAGAATTAACAGCCCGAGGGAATTCGTCCGCGTGGATGAAAAAGGCGCGCCGAAATATTTTCTATCAATTACTTTGTTTGCTCCCGACTATTTGGATTTTTTTTCAGAGATATTACATTTTAATTTTGTTTGCTAATAGGATTTTCTCCGAAATTTTGACTTGTTGCAATACAAAATGATACAATTACTTATTTTATCCATATCCATAACTTTCTCCTCTATGTCTACTAATTTCAAATAATACATGTTCATAGTATAATACGATTTGTATTCGAGAGAGCGAGTTTCACCCAATCCATCTTCAAAGAAAATACATCAAATAGCATTTTATCTCTTTTCACTTGTCAGTGTCTGCATGCGGCGGAGCCGTACCGCTTCGAGAGAGGAGGGAGTTGGGCCGTGGACCGTTTTCTGGCTCGGGCCGGATTCGGTTCCGCGGCCTTTTTATATTTTTTTGTTCATTCTTTTTCTTTTGTGACTTTTGCAAAGGAGCACCAAAACAATTAAAACAAAACTCTATATTTCTATAAAATTCAATAAAGCATTTGAAAGCAGTAAGAAACAAGTTTCCAAAATAAAACAAGATTTTCAATAAATTTTATAAATTTGGACAAAAGAGGTTTTACTTGCAAAATAAAAAATAGAAATAGTGTTTTAAAAAACAATCCTTTAAATAAGAGTAAATACTTTATAAAATAATATTTGAAACAGACGAACTCTAATAACGCAAGATCTAACACAAAAGGATTGAACTAGGAACAGATGAACCCGAATAACGCAAGATCTAACACAAAATGATTGAAATGGGATAAGAACAAGGGAACAAAGGGTTACCTCCGGCTCGTCGTCGATGATGCTGGTGTCGTAGGGGTTCTCTGACGCGACGTATGACACTGGTTCATATGGGTCTTCGTACTGGTCTCAATCGACGGGGGCGGCGGCCGATGTGCCGGCGGCTAATGCGCCGGCGCCTACGTCAGAAGCAGTGACAGGGCCTGGACGGGGGGCGATGGCCGATGCGCCGGCGGCTGATGCGCCGGCGCCTACGTCGGAAGCAGCGATGGGGGCCTGGATGGGGGGGGGGGCGGCGGACGATACGCCGGCGGCTGATGCGCCGGTGGCTGATGCGCCGGTGGCTACGTTGGAAGCAGCGACGGGGGCCTGGACGGGGGCGACGGCCGATGCGCCGACGGCTACGTCGAAAGAGCCGATAATGGGCATCTCATTCTTCTCCATCGTCAGGGTTTTTTTTGGGGTTTTTTCTTCGGTTGTGGAGAAGATGATGGGACAGGAGAGGCGGTTGCAGTGAGAATGAGAGAGTGGGCGAGCGTCGACGGAGAGAAAAAGGGGCTCTATAAAGATGAAGGTAGCGTGTACCGCAACACGCGTCCGCTATGCACGGCTACAGCGTGTACCGCGATACGAGGCTAACCCTGGGACGTTTGGTGTACTCAGTTCTAACCTCGGGCCTTATACAGAAATTTTATCTGTACTCAGTTTTTCCCTCGAGTAATTAGACTGGCAAGTGCAATATACTTAGTTCTACCCTCAAGTACCTGGTCAACAGAGAGTCAACAAATGAGATTAACATAGCTAATTGAGTTATTTTATGCGCAAAAAAATCCAAAAAAAATAAAAACATAGTGGCACCTACTCATGAAGTCTTCCTACGCAACCTGCCACCTAGGAAACCTTAACAAACATAGATAAATCAAGAGTTTACCACAAATTGCCACTTCTCAGAATCACTAGTAGCTATGAAGATGCATGGTTTTCCACTCAAACCCCTTTGCAAAATATCTTCCTCAAAACATAGTTTGTCTAAATGAGTCTATAATTGTCACACTCATCTATATTTGAATTGCAAATAATTTGATGTAGCCCAATATAAATTATATTGTATAAAACACGCATTTTTCATTTTATAATTCTTTTATTTGAATCCCTTAGTCTATTTACTATTTACGTGCCCTTGGTTTCTTAGTACTACTCAGTTTTGCCCTCAAGTACTGTCACAAATGCTCACAAAAGCCCAAACTTATCCTGATTGGTTGAGCCGTTGTCACACGGATCAACTCCACCAACCGTTGATCCATTAATCTAACGGGTAGTATACCCCCTCCGTCTCTTCGTGGCCACCCATCTCTCTCTTTTTGTGGCCACCCCTCTCTCTCTGTCGGTGGACATGAAAATAAAAATCCCTTTTAATATAGATGTTTACTTTCTTGTATTTGTCTTAATTAAACAAAAAATGTTTTGTACTTTATCTTAATTTCATTTAATTCAAATCATTTCCCTCTACATATCATGAGTTTACGGACATGCCGCGCCGTCACCCGTCATCCAGGCTCCCTTCGCGTTTTAGTCCTCTAAAAGGGGATCTTGATTCTTGACGTTGTTTCTTTGATTTTTAGGGGTGACTATTTTGCTAGTTTGATTTTTTCACAAAAATAAATAATTTTTTTTTGTCTGTCAATCTGGTTATTTTGGTCGAGAGGAAAACGAGTGGAGGGAAAATTTTAATCGTTCCCGCTAATATATAATTTTACCTCTATTGACAACACCTAAAAATTGACCCTCTAATTAACTCTTCCCCAAATCAATCTCCTCCCTAAAAAACCTCATCTACACAGACAAAGTCGCCCCCGATGGCCACCACCGCGCCGCCCACCACTACGCCCTCCTCCCCGACGGCCACCACCGCCGTCCTCCACCGCACCGCCCTCCACCTCCGAGACACACACCACCGCGCCGGCCCACACTGCCCACAACCACTCCACCCCGCCACCTCCAAGACACCCGCCACTACGCCCTCCTCCCGACGCATCTGGAACTCCATTTCCCTCTTTCTGGTTGCACACCAAAGCTCAGCCACCGCAGGCATTTGTCAGGCCCCCGCATCCCATGTGAGTGCAGGCGTGTGTTCATGCGTCTTCAGTTCCTGCAGTAAGCCATCGCTGACTTGTATGATATTGCCTTAATTCTGCAGTCTATACATTAGGAAATAGCATGCACTCACATGTTTTTTTTGTAGGATCGTTCGGTTCTGCGATCCTTGTTGCAGAGGCCACGCCCACAACCTGTACCGATTGATTACCCTGTCCAAGACTACAGACTTGTACTAGGTTTATTCTCCTTTCGCCTTCCCTCATTTATCTACTATGAATTCACTCATTGTATTGCTTGGTCGCTTGGTACTACCATTGTGTTGCACGCTCATGTATATGACTATATGATGCTGCAGCGTAACAGATCTTGTGAGAACATGGCACATTGGCATATGGATAGTACCGAATGAAGGACCATATAAGTTAGTTCTCTCATACATGCACAATTCAAGTCATAAAAGGATTAAATTTGACTGATGCGAACAGATGTTTGATTACATGAAAATTAAAATACCCTGCTGACCAACATCTGGATGAGAATGTTAAAAGCTCTACTTGTGTGGGATGAATTATGCTAGTGTGTGTCAGCTATGCTAAAAAAGATTTGGTTTTGCATACTACGCGGACATAGGTTTCTAGAATGGTGATTGCAGGCTTAGCTTTACTTAGACAGAAAATCTGTCAAAACAGTATTGGTAATGCCAAGAACCAGGATGGCGAGCATGATAATGCCAGTTGTCTACTGATTCAACAAAAATCATCATCGCTGCAATATTGTATTATTGATTCCATTTTTTTCGAGAATACACCCAAGCGGGTGCATTAATCACATAGAAGAGACAACGCCGAAGAACGGCAAGCTGCTGCCAACAAGAGGTGGCAGCTCCTCAAGAACGGACTACTCTCCACCTATCCACGGCAACAGCTCCGAAAAGCGAAAGGAATCACTACGGAACAGCCTAGCTACACGCCACCTACCGTACTCCTCTCTAATCTTCGCTAGGATGACCCCAAGCTCAGGCCGAGCCCCGTTGAAGACCACATCATTGCGGTGCCGCCAAATACACCAGAAGACCAGGGTAATAGCCGTCCACAGGTCCCGCTGACTGGCCTTGGGGCAGGGCCTAGAAGTCCACCACTGAAGGAGATCCGAATCAGCCTCCGGAAGCCACTGTAGTCGATCCCAGTGGCTAAGGGCCGACGCCCACACCTCCCGGGCCACCACACAACCAAGCAACAAGTGTTGCAACGTCTCCGGCTCCTGGTCACAGAGCGGGCAAGCCGCGGGGTGCGGAAGACCACGACGCTCTAGCCGGTCTGCCGTCCAACATCTGTCCTTGGAGACGAGCCAAGCGAAAAACCTACACCCATAAGGGGCCCTTGAGTGCCACACCTGAGCCGCCGCTGTAGCCTGGCAACGACCCACAAAGAAAGCCTTGTAAGCTGACTTGGAGGAGTACGTCCCATCCGGCGACCAGGCCCAAATCAGCTCGTCCCCACGCTCTGGAAAGAGCTGAACCTCAGCGAGGATCTGCCAGAGAACAAAGAACTCCGCGAGCGCCTCGGCCGAGAGGTTAGGCCCGCAGTCCTGAAGCCAAAGGCCAGAAAGCCCCTCCTTAACCGAGCGGGCTTCGGCAATGCGAGGAGGGATCATCGCCGCCAGGTTGGGAGCCACGTCCTCCACACGAGCGCCATCCAACCAACGGTCCAACCAGAACCTAGCACGTTCACCATTACCAAGACGAACTATCGTGGCCGCCTCAAACAGGGCCAACGAAGCCCGGGGGAGTCAAAGATCAAACTCCGCCCAGGTCCTAGCAGGGTCAGTCCACTGCAGCCACGCCCAACGACAACGAAGCGCCAGGTTGAGAATGCGCAAGTTCGGCAAGCCCAGCCCGCCCACAGACTTGGGCGAGGTCACCTTGTCCCACGCCACCAGGCAATGGCCACCATTCACCTGTTGCCTGCCTTTCCACAGGAAGGCCCTACAGATCTTGGCGAAGGCCTCCAGGGTCTTCGGTGGGATATCCAGGGACATCAAGGCATGAACCAACATCGACGAGAGCGTGGTCTGGACGAGAATTGCCCGGCCGCCACGGTTCATGAGCTTGGCACACCACGGTTGCACCCTCCTCATCGCGTTGTCAACCACAGGCTGTAGCTGCGCCGCGGAGACCTTGCGGATACCCAAGGGCAAACCAAGGTATCGAAATGGAAGGGAGCCCACCTCGCAACCGAGAATGTCACGCGCAAGCGTAACCTGCTCCGGCGAACACCGAATAGGGTGAATGGAGCACTTAGCAAGGTTGGTGCACAATCCGGAAGCCACACCAAAGTCCTCAACAATGGCCGAACAGGTGAGGAGGTCCAACCGAGTAGGCCTCACGAAGGTAACCACATCATCGGCATACATCGAGGTGCGATGCCGCAACCCACGCTCGGCAAGAGCCGAGAGCAAGCCATCGCTAGCCGCCCTCTCGATCATCAGGTGGAGCACGTCCATCACCGAGTCGAACAGGAGGGGGGAAAGGGGGTCCCCTTGCCGCAAGCCACGTCTATTGAAGATGAGATTACCCGCCACGCCATTAACCACCACGCGGGTGGATGCCGACCCCAACAAGCCACAAATCATGGAGATCCAACGTCGGCCGAACCCCAGCTTAGACAAGACATCAAGCAGAAAAGCCCAATCCACAGTGTCAAAGGCCTTAGTGATGTCGAGCTTAAGCAGAATGTATTATTGATTCCATGCCAAAGGTAATATTTGTGTGCTTTTGTGTTTTGAAGTTGCAGCTTTCTATAGCTACAGGATATGAATATCTCTCCATGTGCTAATATTGTCTGTTTATAGGTGAGGGAAATGAGAGATTAGACGGGTTAAATCTGTGGCAAGATCAGACCAGCATGGCACTAGAAATAAACGCCCACACTCAGTTCCCTCAAATAGAAGGCGTACTTGTTCAGTCAAGGTAAATGGCTGCTCTAGGTTATTAGTTCTTTGTGCTAATCATGGTGCTTTTCTCAACAGTGAGATTCACCAAATCATTATTTGATTCCTTCCCATAAGCTAAACTGGCTAGCCAGACAGAGTAAGTTTATAAGGTCATAGTACAACCCTGTCACATGTTCACTTTGGTTGAGTTCGTGTCGTGTTGAATGAAAACCACTATTTATTTGCTGGAATCGAAGATCAGATGAATTTAACTCTTATTCCATTATCTAATTCCCATCTGCTGCCGTATAGGCTTGCACCACCATCGCTCTTACTTCTTTTGTGCCGTCGGAGCCAGCCGTGCGGCCAGGGGCGTAGCTGCAGCCACTGTCTTCTACCACCAAGGCTCTCTGTATGAGCGGGATCACACAGCTGCAACTTCAGGCATCCAAAATCTGGTTCGTTCTTAGCATCTTGTTTTGATTTCATCCGGCAATCATTTCTTCAATCAGATCGGCCAACAATACTTGGTACTATATCTCTTTTTCTATGCGAGTACTAGTAGAGTATGAGGTGCTAGATCTCATGTTCCTGGTTCCTAAATGCATAACTAGAGTTAAGAACTTGTGAAGTCAGCTCACTAAGTGATTCCTATATAACCGTTCCTTGGATTTACTTGTGTTCTGTTTCTTGGATTTTCCATGGAGGTTTACTGGATGTCTACTGCTAGCAGAAGGTGACTAAGAGAATTTTGGAAAAACCACGTTATGCACATATCTGGGAGAGTATGAACCACTTCCCAAAACCACAGGTTGTCACTATGTTTTGTGAGATAAACCAGGAATAGCTTTGATGTTTTTTGTGATGATTAGATGGTTGTAATTTTGATCAGATATGTGCAAGAAGCATACTACAGTTCATGGTAGAGAGGCAACAGTAGTCTGAACCAATATCGCCTGGACTACGGCTGAATAAAGTGGTAGCTAATTGATCTTTTCTTTTGTGTAAGTCTGTATATGCTGAGCTTGTCTGACCAATAGCAAAGGTTAAATGGCATCTTAGGCTCCAAAGCATCTATGCAGCTTTTAACTCATGAAAGATCATGCAGTTAACGTCATTACTAGAGTTTCTTTTTATCTGAAGGTGCAACTACAACAACAATATACCTCATTCTGATTTGGTATTTCCTTGCAATGATCCTGTTACCTGAAAAGATTATCATTGTCATCCAATTCTAATATTGATCATGATATGTGTTGGTTCCAAGGTAATTTTGAAGACGTCAACCTATCCAAACTAGAAGAACGTTGCATATGCTACTATTCAGAGTTTTGATCCTGCAACTAAGGCAACTGGTATCGAGTTAGGTGCTGAATTTCCTCTTGTGCACATAGATCAACCTATTTTAGATAACAAGGAGTTGGTAAGGGAAGTATATCGAGTTAGGTGCTGAATTGGTGATGCTGTTGCTGAAGGATTCTTTAGTCATCTTTTGTGCATATTTAATAATGTAACTGAATGGTCCAATTCTATCTTACAGATTCGAAAGAAGGATGACTGAGCTGCACCTGAAGTCTCTGGTTGGATCAAGAATCAAATAAATTTTGAAGAGTTTGTTTAGCAATAATTAGTTTACATTGATAGGTTGTAAAATGTACTATCGTTCACAAGATCTTTTTATTTAGTCGGATGATGCAAACACTATGGTGTAATATTCTTCACTATGATTTATCAAATTAATATGAGTGTGATGTTGTGCAAATATATTCCTAATTTTGTTATACACAATTCTACATTCGTAATCAATATTTTCATACTTTCAATATGTGGATGTATCATACTAAAATAATGAATGAATTATTTTAGTGTGTGCAGCGATTTATTAAATAAATGTAAAATCCATAAAATAGGAACAATTTTTTTTGACTAATTAAAAAGAAATACATTAAATATAGTGTTACTAATGGTGTTATCGTACTTCAAAAATGTGTTACCAAGGTAATTGATAACTATGAATAATAGTGTTACAACACTTGACTACTATGTTACTAATAGGGTCCTCCAGCTAAAATAATTGTTACTAAGTATGTTACTATGATTACAAAATATGTTACCATCATAGTTCCACGTCTACCAAAATATGTTACCACTGGTGTTACTATAGGTATAAAAATGTGTTACCGGTACATTCAGTAACACGTAATGAGCGTGTTACAACAATATAAATGGTAACACAATTTTTAGCATATGGTAACAATTATTATGTGTGCCTGTGCACACCACTTAGTAACACGGCCTAATGGAACACATGTCAAAAGGTGTTACTAAATGGCATAGTAACAGTGTTTTGGACCTGTAGTAACACAACACTGTGTTACCAAAGCTCTGTCCTGTTGTAGTAGAGATAACAAAAGATATAATTCAGTACAACAACTTAATCATAAACACCAATATTCATCGGATCCCAACAAACCAAACATGTAGAATTACATAACGGTGATCTCAATCATGTAGGGCAGCTCATGAGATCTAAACATGAAGCACATAGTGGAGAAGACAACCATCTAGCTACTGCTATGGACCCATAGTCCAAGGTAGACTACTCACTCATCGCTCCGGAGGCAAGCATGGCGATGAAGGAGACCTCCGGTGGCGATTCCCCTCTCCGACAGGGTGCCGGGAAGAACTTTTGGACCCTCCCGATCTTCGGGTCGATGGCGGCGGCGGATCGCGATGTGTTCTGGAAAACTGATCGGGTACTTAGGTTTTTCTTGTCGGGGGGTCTTTATAGGCGAAGGGTCGATGTCAGAGGTGGAGCCAGGCTCCCTAACACATGGGTGGCGCGGCCAAGGGCCTGGCCGCGCCAGTCCTATGTGTGGGGCCCTGGTGGCCCCTCTCCGTCTCTCCTTCGGATCTCTGGAAGCTTCCGGGTAAAATAAGACTTCAGGAACTTGTTTCGTCCAATTCCGAGAATATTTCCTGTGTATCACTTCTGAAACACAAAAATAGCAGAAAACAGGAAACTGGCACTGTGGCACTTCGTTAATAGGTTAGTTCGGAAAATGCATAAAAATGCCACTAAGTGTAACGAAACAATAGGCAAATGGTGTAAAAACAAGCATGGAGCATCAAAAATTATAGATACGTTTGAGACGTATCAAGCATCCCCAAGCTTAACTCCTGCTCGTCCTCGAGTAGGTAAGTGATAACAAAAGAATAATTTTTGAGGTGACATGCACCTACACAATCTTGATCATATATGTAAGCATTGGTGAGCTGGGATCAATAGAACTTAAAACATGGGCATGAAGATATAATCATGACAATAAAAACTTGGCAACCATGTGGTAAACATGCAAATGAACACAAACAAAAGATCATGAAAATGAAACAATGAAAGTCAAACGTGTGTTCAAATCATAAGGAAAAACATACAAATGGTTTTCAGCTTGTCCTTCAAAGAGAGCAAAACATAAATGCATAGGACACCTTCAAGTTTAAGAGGGCGACTAGATACAAATAATTTAAGAACAAGTGAAACCAACAATATGAATCAATCAATGAACTTTGGGACAATGCATATCACACTAAGAATGACAACTATGCTCTCTTAATGGTGCATAAAGAAAGAAAGTGGTGACTCAACATAAAAGCAAAACGAAAGGCCCTTCGCAGAGGGAAGCAGTGATTGCAAGTTTTATAACCTTCAAAAATTATGGTACTTACCGGCTTTGAGCTCTCATTGCCCCCATCATAAGCATCTTGAATGGTTAAAGTTAATGCGAGAACAATTATGATGCATATGCTTGACAAATCATAAGTTGAAAACCTCGTGCCCCGTGAATACGAGTACCCAAACCTCATGCTACTTTACTTAGGGTCCCAAGCAAGGCTCTTGTCATTGTAAGTATATGCATATCATTGAGAACCGCCAATGGGGTACCTCCGTGCCCGATGACATGGAACAAGCCCACACCAAAATGACAGGACAAGCAGACAATGAACACCTCGACATCTCTTTTATTTGCTATATTGTTTAGCTTTTTATTGTGAGATGCGTCGTCGAATGTTCACCATGGGTATGTGATGAGGACATCCCTACGGTTGATACAACCGTTGCACCTACAGCCACACTTCCTCACATTTCACAATTCCAAGGACCTCTCACAAGAGCTCGTGCACGCCAACTAAATTATCAGGTACTTTCGTTTCTAGGAACTATTCCTAATATACATGAGAATATGATGCTGCCTAAATCAGATGTGTTTATGTTACTTAGGAATGATGGGCCTAGCACGGATGAGAGGGACAAGCATTGGAGCATGATCGTGCATGGAGATGATGGCAGCAATCGTGTGAGGATTCAGAATGACGCTACAAGTGAAGATTTCAGAACTTTGAAGCCACCATAATGCTGCCAGGATGCTTGGATGAAATTCACAAGTTACTCAATCATAAAATTCGTCCAAGGCTTTATATGGTGCTGCGTCACCTTATTTTATGGGTTAAACCAATGTATTTTCGTCATAGGTATTTTAGGGGTTTTCTGGAGGCTGTTTGAGTGGAAATTGGCCCATCTAGGGTTATTTTCGGATGGCCCATTAGGGCTATACGAAAATCCCTGCCCTTTCCCTCATATATACCTCCTCCTAGCCGTCATTAGAACTTGGATTTTGTTTAGTTAAAAGACTTAGCCACGAGCTACTCTTCGCCATAGGCACAAGTGTCAAATCGACCTTTTGTACTACGCACAGACAGAATCCCACCTCTTCAATAAAGCCTTCATCTTTATTCGCAATATCTTGATTGCAACTATAATTCTTGCTTGTTCTTCGATTGCTTGCAGGGATTGATCCTCGTGATCAGGTTGATCTAGCTCCGGCGTGATCAATAGCCTCAGAAGTTGGTGTATCGATTGCTAAGGCGCAACGTCTCGCACGTTTGTAGTTGGATCGTCAACGTCGACCTTCACCATAATCGATAGATATCGTCTCATCAAAAGATCGGGCACCTTTACCCTATCAAGTGGTATCAGATTTCAGGTTGATCGGTGAGATTTACTGTTTACGTAGTCTAGATTGCATCTTCATACCTAGAATCCACGAAAAAGCCAAAAATATTAGGACTAGATCTTTTCCTAGAAACAGTTCGAGCCTTTGCATCTTTTCTTTTCAGTATTTGCATTGTTGAATTCTAGTCTGCATCGTCGTGTCCAGTGTTGGTTTTACGTCTAGCTCTTTAGAGTTTCGAGTTCGGGTCACCACCGTCACCACCGCCACCACCGATTTCGCTATCACCACCGCCACCACCGTTTCCGCCATCACCACCGCCATACACCCTTTAGTTTTCCTACTCTTGTTTCCCATCTTTACAGATCCGATCCGAGTTGTGACTTGATCAAGTTCCAGAAAGTTTCGGCCAGAAGGAAAGAGGAGAGGAGAGCAAAAAAAAAAAAAAAATTCAACTCCGCATCCAAGTCGGATTTTGACCGCTGGCTACTAGTCCAGTCCGAATTCAGTCTGAATTTGGACAGTTTCGTCAGTTTTTTGACGGTTTTCGACAGCAAACTTCAACTGGCCATAACTTTTGCATACGAACTCCGTTTTCGACGTGCGAGTACTCAAAATGCACGTAGCGAAAAGATCTATCTGACCACAAGTGTCAAATCGACCTTTTGTACTACGCACAGACAGAATCCCACCTCTTCAATAAAGCCTTCATTTTTATTCGCAATATCTTGATTGCAACTATAATTCTTGCTTGTTCTTCGATTGCTTGCAGGGATTGATCCTCGTGATCAGGTTGATCTAGCTCCGGCGTGATCAATAGCCTCGGAAGTTGGTGTATCGATTGCTAAGGCGCAACGTCTCGCACGTTTGTAGTCGGATCATCAACGTCGACCTCCACCATAATCGATAGATATCGTCTCATCGAAAGATCGGGCACCTTTACCCTATCAAGTGGTATCAGATTTCAGGTTGATCGGTGAGATTTACTGTTTACGTAGTCTAGATTGCATCTTCATACCTAGAATCCACGAAAAAGCCAAAAATATTAGGACTAGATCTTTTCCTAGAAACAGTTCGAGCCTTTGCATCTTTTCTTTTCAGTATTTGCATTGTTGAATTCTAGTCTGCATCGTCGTGTCCAGTGTTGGTTTTACGTCTAGCTCTTTAGAGTTTCGAGTTCGGGTCACCACCGTCACCACTGATACGTCTCAAACGTATCTATAATTTTTGATGCTCCATGCTTCGTTTTACACCATTTGCCTACTGTTTCGTTACACTTAGTGGCATTTTTATACACTTTCCGGAACTAACCTATTAACGAAGTGCCACAGTGCCAGTTTCCTGTTTTCTGCTGTTTTTGTGTTTCAGAAGTGATACACAGGAAATATTCTCGGAATTGGACGAAACAAGTTCCTGAAGTCATATTTCATCGGGGAGCTCCCAAACATCCAAAGACCTGACGGAGGGGGGCCACGAGGCCCCCACACACAGGGGCGGCGCGGCCTAGCCCCTGGCCGCGCCACCCCCTTGTGAGGCCACGTGGTCCATCTTCTGACATCGCCCCTTCGCCTATATTTACCCCCCGACGAGAAAAACCTAAGGGCCCAATCAGTTTTCCAGAATACATCGCGATCCGCCGCCGCCATCGACCCGAAGATCGGGAGGGTCCAGAAGCTCTTCCCGGCACCCTGCCGGAGAGGGGAATCGCCACCGGAGGTCTCCTTCATCGCCATGATTGCCTCCGGAGCGATGAGTGAGTAGTCTACCTTGGACTATGGGTCCATAGCAGTAGCTAGATGGTTGTCTTCTCCACCATGTGCTTCATGTTTAGATCTCATGAGCTGCCATACATGATTGAGATCACTGTTATGTAATTCTATGATGTTGGTTTGTTGGGATCCGATGAATATTGGTGTTTATGATTAAGTTGCTGTACTGAATTATATCTTTTGTTATCTCTATGTTGTTTATGATCTTGCATGCTCTCCGTTGTTAGTAGCTATCTTGGCCGAGTAGTTGCTAGTGACTCCAAGAGGGGGTATTTATGCTCGATAGTGGGTTCATGCCTCTATTTCACCTGGGGGAGTGACAGAAACCTCTAAGGTGGTAGATGTGCTGTTGCTACTAGGGAGAAAACAACATTCATATGCTCAAGGGCATATGCTTTGTTTACATTACACACTTTGCTTAATGCAATTATCTATTGTTCGCAACTTAATACTTCTAGGGTGTTCGGATGATATCCCCGGGGGTGGATTATTAGTCATAGATGCAGCTGGATGGCGGTCTATGTATTTTGTTGTAATGCCTAGAGTAAATCTCATAGTGATCTTCTTGACATATCACGTTAGCTCTATTCTATCAATTGCCCAACTGTAATTTGTTTACCCAGCATGTTATTTTATCTATGGAGAGACACCACTAGTGAACTGTGGACCCCGGTCCTATTTTAATCATATTGCAATCAACTGTTTACTATTCCCACACTGTTTACTTTACTCGCATACTATATTGCTTTCCACTCGATACACTCATAACCTTTGCTTCAAGCAAACTGGTGAGATTGACAACCTCATCGCAAGTTGGGAACAAAGTATTTGTTTGTGTGTGTGCAGGTTCCACAAACACCTTCAGTCGTCACCGTCTCTCTTCTCCTGATCGATAAACCTTGGTTTCTTAACTGAGGGAAAACTAGCCGCTACACTCATCATACCTTCCTCTTGGGGTTCCCAACGGGCTGGTCAAGTGATACGTCTCAAACGTATCTATAATTTTTGATGCTCCATGCTTTGTTTTACGCCATTTGCCTACTGTTTCGTTACACTTAGTGGCATTTTTATACGCTTTCCGGAACTAACCTATTAACGAAGTGCCACAGTGCCAGTTTCCTGTTTTCTGCTGTTTTTGTGTTTCAGAAGTGATACACAGGAAATATTCTCGGAATTGGACGAAACAAGTTCCAGAAGTCATATTTCACCGGGGATCTCCCAAACATCCGAAGACCTGACGGAGGGGGGCCACGAGGCCCCCACACACAGGGGCGGCGCGGCCCAGCCCCTGGCCGCGCCACCCCCTTGTGAGGGCACGTGGTCCACCCTCTGACATCTCCCCTTCGCCTACATATACCCCCTGACGAGAAAAACCTAAGGCCCCGATCAGTTTTCCAGAATACATCGCGATCCGCCGCCGCCGTCGACCCGAAGATCGGGAGGGTCCAGAAGCTCTTCCCGGCACCCTGCCGGAGAGGGGAATCGCCACCGGAGGTCTCCTTCATCGCCATGATTGCCTCCGGAGCGATGAGTGAGTAGTCTACCTTGGACTATGGGTCCATAGCAGTAGCTAGATGGTTGTCTTCTCCACCATGTGCTTCATGTTTAGATCTCATGAGCTGCCCTACATGATTGAGATCACTGTTATGTAATTCTATGATGTTGGTTTGTTGGGATCCGATGAATATTGGTGTTTATGATTAAGTTGCTGTACTGAATTTTATCTTATGTTATCTCTATGATGTTTATGATCTTGCATGCTCTCCGTTGTTAGTAGCTATCTTGGCCGAGTAGTTGCTAGTGACTCCAAGAGGGGGTATTTATGCTCGATAGTGGGTTCATGCCTCTATTTCACCTGGGGGAGTGACAGAAACCTCTAAGGTGGTAGATGTGCTGTTGCTACTAGGGAGAAAACAACATTCATATGCTCGAGGGCATATGCTTTGTTTACATTACACACTTTGCTTAATGCAATTATCTATTGTTCGCAACTTAATACTTCTAGGGTGTTCGGATGATATCCCCGGGGGTGGATTATTAGTCATAGATGCAGTTGGATGGCGGTCTATGTATTTTGTTGTAATGCCCAGAGTGAATCTCATAGTGATCTTCTTGACATATCACGTTAGCTCTATTCTATCAATTGCCCAACTGTAATTTGTTTACCCATCATGTTATTTATCTATGGAGAGACACCACTAGTGAACTGTGGACCCCGGTCCTATTTTAATCATATTGCAATCACCTGTTTACTATTCCCGCACTGTTTACTTTACTCGCATATACTCTACTGTTTTCCACTCGATACGCTCATAACCTTTGTTTCAAGCAAACCGGTGAGATTGACAACCTCATCGCAAGTTGGGAACAAAGTATTTGTTTGTGTGTGTGCAGGTTCCACGTTACAGCTAGCAAGCAAAGCTTGGACGAGGTGCCACATATAAATTGTCCGCTGCTGTCGCAAGCTAGCAAGCATCTCCTTCAGTCGTCACCGTCTCCCTTCTCCTGAACGATAAACCTTGGTTTCTTAACTGAGGGAAAACTAGCCGCTACACTCATCATACCTTCCTCTTGGGGTTCCCAACGGGCTGGTCAATCACCACGCACAAGGACATCTGTTCCCACATCAACTCGCCATCAACCGTTCACAAGTGTAGGGATCAGCCACTTTTCTGGCGCCGTTGCCGGGGAAGGAAGAGAAGACTTCTGCGAGGGGAGTTCTTCGCACACACATTCTTTGCTTTGTTATTTGTTTTGCTTTACTTTATTTTATTTGCCTGTATTGCTTTTATATCAAAAACCCAAAAAAATTAGAATCCTTGGTAGCTGTTTTTACTTGTTTACTTTCGCTTTGCTGAAATGGCCAATCCTGAAAACACCAAGTTGTGTGACTTTGCTAGCACAAACAATAGTGATTTTATCTGCACTCCTATTGCACCACCTGTTCCTGCTACCACTTTTTATGAGATTAAGCCTGCTTTATTGAACCTTGTTATGAAAGAGCAATTTTCTGGTGCTAGTACTGAAGATGCTGCAGCTCATCTCAACAATTTTGTTGAGCTATGTGAGATGCAGAAATATAAGGATGTTGATAGTGATATTATTAAGCTCAAGTTGTTTCCTTTTTCTTTGAGAGGAAAGGCTAAAGATTGGTTGCTGTCTTTGACTAAGAATAGTATTGATTCATGGGCTAAGTGTAAGGATGCTTTTATTGGTAGATACTATCCTCCTGCTAAGATTATATCGTTGCGTAGCAATATTATGAAGTTTACTCAGTTTGATAATGAACATGTTGCTCAAGCTTGGGAAAGAATGAAATCTATGATAAAGAATTGCCCCACTCATGGACTGACTACTTGGATGATTATCCAAACTTTTTATGCAGGACTGAATTCTTCTTCAAGGAACCTACTTGATTCAGCTGCTGGAGGCACTTTTATGTCCCTCACATTGGGCGCCGCCTCGAAGTTACTCGACAACATGATGGTAAATTATTCCGAATGGCACACCGAGAGAGCTCCACAAGGTAAGAAGGTAAATTCTGTTGAGGAAACCTCTTCCTTAAGTGATAAGATTGATACCATTATGGCTATGCTTGCTAATGATAGGACTCATGTTGATCCTAATAATGTTCCTTTGGCCTCTCTGGTTGCTCAAGAAGAGCAAGTTGATGTGAATTTCATTAGAAACAACAATTTTAACAACAATGCTTATAGGAACAATTTTGCTAGTAACAATTATAGGCCGTATCCTTCTACCAATGGTAATGGTTATGGTAACTCTTATGGTAATTCCTACAACAATACTAGGGCCGCGCCCTCCGAGCTTGAGGTAATGCTCAAGGACTTCATCGGTAAACAAACTGCTTTTAATAAGTCTGTTGAGGAAAAGTTAGGCAAAATTGATGCTCTTGCTTCTAAAGTTGATAGCCTTGCTCATGATGTTGAACTTCTGAAATTAAAAGTGTTTCCTAATGATGTGAATGTGAGCAATATTGTTGCTGCCGCTAATGCTAACCAGGTTAGAATTGATGAAAATATTAGATTGTTAGCAGAATTGCATGCCAGGTGGGAAAGAGAAGATGAGATGGCTAGAGAGATGAAGGTATGTACTATTACTACCTCTAATGATGTTGCTCCTACTGATAGCAATCCTCTTACTTTGATTGGGGTAGAGAAAACTCCCACTCCTTGTGCTAAAAAGCCTAAAACTGCCAAAACTTTTTCTCAAAAGAGTGCTGAAATTTTTCAGAGTGTAGGAGATGATAGCTCTATTTCCTTTAATGATTTTGATGTTGATGGCTGCAATATATCTGAAGTGATTTCATTCTTGCAAAAGCTTGCTTTGACTCCCAATGCTAGTTCTTTAAATATTGCTTTTACTAAGCATATTACCAATGCTCTTATAAAGATTAGGGATGAAAAGTTGAGGCAAAAAGCTTCCGTTCCCAAGATTTAGAAGATGGTTGGGAACCCATCATTGATATGCATGTTAATGGTTATGATTGCCATGCTTTATGTGATCTAGGTGCTAGTATTTCTATCATGCCTAGAAAGATTTATGACATGCTTGATTTACCACCGCTTGAAAAGTGTTATTTTGATGTTCCTATTGCTGATGTTGCTAAGAAGAAACCTTTGGGAAGGATTAATGATGTTCTTATTGTGGTTAACAATAACCTTGTTCCCGTTGATTTTCTTGTTATGGACGTTGAATGCCATGCTTCATGTCCTATTATTTTGGGAAGACCTTTTCTTCGAACTGTAGGTGCTATTATTGATATGAGGGAAGGCACTATCAAGTATCAATTCCCACTAAAGAAAGGTATGGAACACTTCCCTAGGAAAAGAAATAAATTACACTTTGACTCTATTCTTAGAGCAAATTATGAGCTTAATGCTTCATCTGATATTACTTGATTCGCACTTTTCTGCGCCTAGCTAAAAGGCGTTAAAGAAAAGCACTCTTGGGAGATAACCCAATGTTTATTTTCAGTACTTTTTCTTTTATTTGAGTCTCAGAAGTCATTACTACTGTAATGACCGCTCTTTATCTTGTTTATTTCGTTTTTGTGCCAAGAGAAGCCTCTAATTTGAGTGAGGTAAAGATTTGGGGTTATTGCTGTCCTGAAACTGTTTTCGGTGCTGCACCGTAAAAATTCGTATAAAATCACTGTATATCTTTTGGACCTGAAATTTCTTGTGCTTATGCCCCAGGTTATATCCAAACTTTTCTTAGTTGAACACTTTTTGATTTGAGCAACAGAAAATCCCTCAAAAATTCGTCCTTTGTCAGCTGTTCAGTTTTGACAGATTTCTGCCAATATTCGTTTTTGCCACTTTATCGCTTTCTTTTGAGTTCTTTTTGATCATGGAACTCTTGTGGAAGTTGCTACAGTAGTATATACTTTATATGTGGTGGTTTTGAGTTGAAACCTGAAGCTAAAAGAGGGTTGAATATATTTTATGCTTACACTAATGTTGCTAATAGAATTGTGTTTAGTTTTGTATGAAGGAAGTTTTCAAGTGTAGGGATTGGAGAATGATGAGATGAGTTGAAGAATGGACAAAAGCTCAAGCTTGGGGATGCCCAGCACCCCAAGAAATATCCAAGAAGTACAAGCGTCAAAGCTTGGGGATGCCCCCGAGGCACCCCTTCTTCATCGGCAAAAATCAGGTCACCTTTCAAAACACTATATTTTTATTGCTTCATGCACTATGTGTTTTTCTTGGAGCGTCAGTTGTTTTAGTTTTCTTAGTTTGTTTAGTTAGTTTGTTTGCTGCAATAAATGGTTGGACCCCAACAAATTCCCTTTGGAGGAGATGTACTCGTTTTCATTTGCAAAGAACGCTCTAGTTTTCACTCTTATTAAAAATCGAGTGTTCTACTTTTTCTGCTACTGCTTTTGGTTTTCGTTTTCGCCTTGATTTGCGTTCAGATCTTGTCATATCTTTTCATCAAGGTGTATTTTTGCCTCTGGTCTTTATTGGTTTTCATCAAAAGAGGTGTTTATAAAAATTTCAAATGGTGTTGGAAAAGAGAAAAAGCTTTGTGCAAAATAGTGGTACAAGAAGGAGCTTGTGTAGACTGCGGCTTAGGCTTTTTCATGTCATGCTAGATGTCTTTTTGATAGTATGCTTAGTGGTTTTGCTGTAGCATGACTTGTCTCAAATAACTGAGATTGCTTAATGACCCTTTGAAAAAAAATCATGCGTTGTTTTTATTGTATGGAAGCATTATTTTGGTTTTCTCCTTGATGCTTTATTTGGGTTGACTTGGCGCATGCTCACACATGTTAGACTCTTCCAAAGTCGCCATTAGCCTTCATGATCATTTAGTTTTTGACTTTTGATGCCATCGTATGCTTCTTTTAATGTCGCTTTGTCGCTTTGCATGATTATGGCCATTATTGCTCTCTTAGTTGGTCGCTCCCAGTCTTTTGCTAGCCCTCACCTTGTACTGAGTATGAGCTCTACTCGTGCATCCAACTCCTAAAAGCCAAAGTTTTCCAAAGTGTCCACCATACATACCTACTAGCAATTTGCTATTCCAAGTAAATTTGACTTGCTTTTATATTCTCTTCAAATTAAACTCTTACCAGTGTTATGCGAAATTCGGTCAGTAAAGCTCTCACGAACCGGAAGGCACACTTTACTTTTTCCTGTTCTAAAAATTTGACATTGTGGTCTTTTATGCTGAGTTGTTATGCTTGCAAGTTGTAAGTTGGATTCTAGCCCAGCCATGCCGTCATGGGGCAAGCTTTCAACATTGCACTTCCTATTTGAGTTGATATTGTGATCTTTTGTTTATGGATGCCCGCTGTGTGAAATGAATTGGGAATCTTGTGAGGATCATGGAGTTTTTATATGTGTTAGGGAAACGCCGGGCCGCCAATCTAAGCCATGCATAATTCATGGTGAAAATTTGCAGCATACCCATGGTGAACATTCGATGACGCATCTCACAATAAAAAGCTAAACAATATAGCAAATAAAAGTGATGCCGAGGTGTTCATTGTCTGCTTGTCCTGTCATTTTGGTGTGGGCTTGTTCCATGTCATCGGGCACGGAGGTACCCCATTGGCGGTTCTCAATGATATGCATATATTTACAATGACAAGAGCCTTGCTTGGGACTCTAAGTAAACTAGCATGGTTTGGGTACTCGTATTCACGGGACACGAGGTTTTCAACTTATGATTTGTCAAGCATATGCATCATAATTGTTCTTGCATTAACTTTAACCATTCAAGATGCTTATGATGGGGGCAATGAGAGCTCAAAGCCGGTAAGTACCATAATTTTTGAAGGTTATAAAACTTGCAATCACTGCTTCCCTCTGCGAAGGGCCTTTCTTTTACTTTTATGTTGAGTCACCACCTTCTTTCTTTATGCACCATTAAGAGAGCATAGTTGTCATTCTTAGTGTGATATGCATTGTCCCATGGTTCATTGATTGACTCATATTGTTGGTTTCACTTGTTCTTAAATTATTTGTATCTAGTCGCCCTCTTAAACTTTGAGGTGTCCTATGCATTTATGTTTTGCTCTCTTTGAAGGACAAGCTGAAAACCACTTGTATGTTTTTCCTTATGATTTGAACACACGTTTGACTTTCATTGTTTCATTACCATGATCTTTTGTTTGTGTTCATTTGCATGTTTACAACATGGTTGCTAAGTTCTTATTGTCATGATTATATCTTCATGCCCATGTTTTAAGTTCTATTGATCCCAGCTCACCAATGCTTACATATATGATCAAGATTGTGTAGGTGCATGTCACCTCAAAAATTATTCTTTTGTTATCACTTACCTACTCGAGGACGAGCAGGAGTTAAGCTTGGGGATGCTTGATACGTCTCAAACGTATCTATAATTTTTGATGCTCCATGCTTTGTTTTACACCATTTGCCTACTGTTTCGTTACACTTAGTGGCATTTTTATACGCTTTCCGGAACTAACCTATTAACGAAGTGCCACAGTGCCAGTTTCCTGTTTTCTGCTGTTTTTGTGTTTCAGAAGTGATACACAGGAAATATTCTCGGAATTGGACGAAACAAGTTCCAGAAGTCATATTTCACCGGGGATCTCCCAAACATCCGAAGACCTGACGGAGGGGGGCCACGAGGCCCCCACACACAGGGGCGGCGCGGCCCAGCCCCTGGCCGCGCCACCCCCTTGTGAGGGCACGTGGTCCACCCTCTGACATCGCCCCTTCGCCTACATATACCCCCTGACGAGAAAAACCTAAGGCCCCGATCAGTTTTCCAGAATACATCGCGATCCGCCGCCGCCGTCGACCCGAAGATCGGGAGGGTCCAGAAGCTCTTCCCGGCACCCTGCCGGAGAAGGGAATCGCCACCGGAGGTCTCCTTCATCGCCATGATTGCCTCCGGAGCGATGAGTGAGTAGTCTACCTTGGACTATGGGTCCATAGCAGTAGCTAGATGGTTGTCTTCTCCACCATGTGCTTCATGTTTAGATCTCATGAGCTGCCCTACATGATTGAGATCACTATTATGTAATTCTATGATGTTGGTTTGTTGGGATCCGATGAATATTGGTGTTTATGATTAAGTTGTTGTACTGAATTTTATCTTATGTTATCTCTATGATGTTTATGATCTTGCATGCTCTCCGTTGTTAGTAGCTATCTTGGCCGAGTAGTTGCTAGTGACTCCAAGAGGGGGTATTTATGCTCGATAGTGGGTTCATGCCTCTATTTCACCTGGGGGAGTGACAGAAACCTCTAAGGTGGTAGATGTGCTGTTGCTACTAGGGAGAAAACAACATTCATATGCTCGAGGGCATATGCTTTGTTTACATTACACACTTTGCTTAATGCAATTATCTGTTGTTCGCAACTTAATACTTCTAGGGTGTTCGGATGATATCCCCGGGGGTGGATTATTAGTCATAGATGCAGTTGGATGGCGGTCTATGTATTTTGTTGTAATGCCCAGAGTGAATCTCATAGTGATCTTCTTGACATATCACGTTAGCTCTATTCTATCAATTGCCCAACTGTAATTTGTTTACCCAGCATGTTATTTATCTATGGAGAGACACCACTAGTGAACTGTGGACCCCGGTCCTATTTTAATCATATTGCAATCACCTGTTTACTATTCCCGCACTGTTTACTTTACTCGCATATACTCTACTGTTTTCCACTCGATACGCTCATAACCTTTGTTTCAAGCAAACCGGTGAGATTGACAACCTCATCGCAAGTTGGGAACAAAGTATTTGTTTGTGTGTGTGCAGGTTCCACGTTGCAGCTAGCAAGCAAAGCTTGGACGAGGCGCCACATATAAATTGTCCGCTGCTGTCGCAAGCTAGCAAGCATCACCTTCAGTCGTCACCATCTCCCTTCTCCTGAACGATAAACCTTGGTTTCTTAACTGAGGGAAAACTAGCCGCTACACTCATCATACCTTCCTCTTGGGGTTCCCAACGGGCTGGTCAATCACCACGCACAAGGACATCTGTTCCCACATCAACTCGCCATCAACCGTTCACAAGTGTAGGGATCATCAAGCACCACGCACAAGGACGTCTGCTTCCACATCAACTAGGCATCAGCTCTTTTCTGGCGCCATCATCACCAAGTAGCAGCCACTTTTCTGGCACCGTTGCCGGGGAAGAGAGAAGACTTCTGCGAGGGGAGTTCTTCACACACACATTCTTTGCTTTGTTATTTGTTTTGCTTTACTTTATTTTATTTTACCTGCATTGCTTTTTATCAAAAACCCAAAAAAATTAGAATCCTTGGTAGTTGTTATTTTTGTTGGTCTGTTATTGTCTTGCTTTATCATGCTTTCTATCAATGGTTGGTTTCTTTGAAACTAATTCTTTTTGTCAAGGTGGGTTCACGGAAGAGCAGCAAAATTATTATGATGAACACCGCTTGTCACAAAAAGGGAAACACTTATGGGAACAAATCAATAGATTATATATCATTGCTAGAAATGTGTGCTCTACTTATAATGTTACTTATTGCTTTGATGAATCTTGTTGCTGTAGGAGGTATAAACACCTCCCTTTTCAATGTGAGTATAATGATGATGTTACCATATCTTCTTATATTAATGGAAATTACGACTTTTATGATGTGGAACAAATTGAAGAATTTATTGCTTGGAAGGGTGCATTCAAACTTGCTTATTTGCTTGAAAATATTGATGATGCACCTTATAAATATGAGGTTTATGATATACTCACATTTTGCTTTGATAATTACAAGGAAGGAAATGGCTATATTCTTAAATATCTTAATAGATGCTCTCCAACGGAAGAGACTAATGCCTTGAAGGAGCCTATGGAAGAAGAAATTGGAAGCTCATTGGATGAAAAAGAGGAGGAGAGTGATAATCAGGAGGAGGAAGAATGGAGCTACCCATGTCTACCTCCCAATAAGAGTAACTCTTTAACTAATACCTTATTTGATCACCCTCCATGCTTAACAAAGGAGGGTGAGTGTGATATTTATATTGTTGATTTTGTTCATGATGCTACTGAAAATCATTATGAGAGAGGAAAATATGGTTGTTGGGATTCTCATGTTAATAAAACACCTCTCTTTTTATTGAAAGTTCTGAAATTGCTCTTGTTTTATCTACCCATACTTGTGGCTATGCACTTCTTTGATTTATTTTCTTACAAGATTCCTATGCATAGGAAGTGGGTTAGACTTAAATGTGTTTTATATTTGCTCCTTTATGCTCTCTTTTACTTCAATTCATATTTATTATGTGAGCATCTTCTGATATTACTTGATTCGCAATTTTCTGCGCCTAGCTCAAAGGCGTTAAAGAAAAGCACTCTTGGGAGATAACCCAATGTTTTCTTTACAGTACTTTTTCTTTTATTTGAGTCTTGGAAGTCATTACTACTGTAATGACCGCTCCTTATCTTGTTTATTTCGTTTTTGTGCCAAGAGAAGCCTCTAATTTGAGTGAGGTAAAGATTTGGGGAAACTGCTGTCCTGAAACTGTTTTCGGTGCTGCACCGTAAAAATTCGTGAAAATTCTCTTTTTATCTTTTGGACCTGCGATTTCTTGTGCATATGCCCCAGGTTATATCCAAACTTTTCTTAGTTGAACACTTTTTGATTTGAGCAACGGAAAATCCTCAAAAATTCGTCCTTTGTCAGCTGTTCAGTTTTGACAGATTTCTGCCAATATTCGTTTTTGCCACTTTATCGCTTTCTTTTGAGTTCTTTTTGATCATGGAACTCTTGTGGAAGTTGCTACAGTAGTATATACTTTATATGTGGTGGTTTTGGGTTGAAACCTGAAGCTAAAAGAGGTTGAATATATTTTATGCTTACACTAATGTTGCTAATAGAATTGTGTTTAGTTTTGTATGAAGGAAGTTTTCAAGTGTAGGGATTGGAGAATGATGAGATGAGTTGAAGAATGGACAAAAGCTCAAGCTTGGGGATGCCCAGCACCCCAAGAAATATCCAAGAAGTACAAGCGTCAAAGCTTGGGGATGCCCCCGAGGCACCCCTTCTTCATCGGCAAAAATCAGGTCACCTTTCAAAACACTATATTTTTATTGCTTCATGCACTATGTGTTTTTCTTGGAGCGTCAGTTGTTTTAGTTTTCTTAGTTTGCTTAGTTTGTTTGCTGCAATAAATGGTTGGACCCCAACAAATTCCCTTTGGAGGAGATGTACTCATTTTCATTTGCAAAGAACGCTCTAGTTTTCACTCGTATTTAAAATCAAGCGTTCTACTTTTTCTGCTACTGCTTTTGGTTTTCGTTTTCGCCTTGATTTGCGTTCAGATCTTCATATCTTTTCATCAAGGTGTATTTTTGCCTCTGGACTTTATTGGTTTTCATCAAAAGAGGTGTCTTTCAAAATTTCAAATGGTGTTGGAATAGAGAAAAAGCTTTGTGCAAAATAGTGGTACAAGAAGGAGCTTGTGTAGACTGCGGCTTAGGCTTTTTCATGTCATGCTAGATGTCTTTTTGATAGTATGCTTAGTGGTTTTGCTGTAGCATGACTTGTCTCAAATAACTGAGATTGCTTAATGAGCCTTTGAAAAAATCATGCGTTGTTTTTATTGTATGGAAGCATTATTTTGGTTTTCTCCTTGATGCTTTATTTGGGTTGACTTGGCGCATGCTCACACATGTTAGACTCTTACAAAGTCGCCAATAGCCTTCATGATCATTTAGTTTTTGACTTTTGATGCCATCGTATGCTTCTTTTAATGTCGCTTTGTCGCTTTGCATGATTATGGCCATTATTGCTCTCTTAGTTGGTCGCTCCCAGTCTTTTGCTAGCCCTCACCTTGTACTGAGTATGATCTCTACTCGTGCATCCAACTCCTAAAAGCCAAAGTTTTCCATTGTGTCCACCATACATACCTACTAGCAATTTGCTATTCCAAGTAAATTTGACTTGCTTTTATATTCTCTTCAAATTAAACTCTTACCAGTGTTATGCGAAATTCGGTCAGTAAAGCTCTCACGAACCGGAAGGCACACTTTACTTTTTCCTATTCTTAAAATTTTGACATTGTGGTCTCTTATGCTGAGTTGTTATGCTTGCAAGTTGTAAGTTGGATTCTAGCCCAGCCATGCTGTCATGGGGCAAGCTTTCAACATTGCACTTCTATTTGAGTTGATATTGTGATCTTTTGTTTATGGATGCCCGCTATGGGAAATGAATTGGGAATCTTGTAGGGATCATGGAGTTTGTATATGTGTTAGGGAAACGCCGGGCCACCAATCTAAGCCATGCATAATTCATGGTGGAAATTTGCAGCATACCTATGGTGAACATTCGACGACGCATCTCACAATAAAAAGCTAAACAATATAGCAAATAAAAGAGATGTCGAGGTGTTCATTGTCTGCTTGTCCTGTCATTTTGGTGTGGGCTTGTTCCATGTCATCGGGCACGGAGGTACCCCATTGGCGGTTCTCAATGATATGCATATACTTACAATGACAAGAGCCTTGCTTGGGACTCTAAGTAAAGTAGCATAGTTTGGGTACTCGTATTCACGGGACACGAGGTTTTCAACTTATGATTTGTCAAGCATATGCATCATAATTGTTCCCGCATTAACTTTAACCATTCAAGATGCTTATGATGGGGGCAATGAGAGCTCAAAGCCGATAAGTACCATAATTTTTGAAGGTTATAAAACTTGCGATCACTGCTTCCCTCTGCGAAGGGCCTTTCTTTTACTTTTATGTTGAGTCACCACCTTCTTTCTTTATGCACCATTAAGAGAGCATAGTTGTCATTCTTAGTGTGATATGCATTGTCCCAAGGTTCATTGATTGACTCATATTGTTGGTTTCACTTGTTCTTAAATTATTTGTATCTAGTCGCCCTCTTAAACTTTGAGGTGTCCTATGCATTTATGTTTTGCTCTCTTTGAAGGACAAGCTGAAAACCACTTGTATGTTTTTCCTTATGATTTGAACACACGTTTGACTTTCATTGTTTCATTATCATGATCTTTTGTTTGTGTTCATTTGCATGTTTACAACATGGTTGCTAAGTTCTTATTGTCATGATTATATCTTCATGCTCATGTTTTAAGTTCTATTGATCCCAGCTCACCAATGCTTACATATATGATCAAGATTGTGTAGGTGCATGTCACCTCAAAAATTATTCTTTTGTTATCACTTACCTACTCGAGGACGAGCAGGAGTTAAGCTTGGGGAGGCTTGATACGTCTCAAACGTATCTATAATTTTTGATGCTCCATGCTTCGTTTTACACCATTTGCCTACTGTTTCGTTACACTTAGTGGCATTTTTATACACTTTCCGGAACTAACCTATTAACGAAGTGCCACAGTGCCAGTTTCCTGTTTTCTGCTATTTTTGTGTTTCAGAAGTGATACACAGGAAATATTCTCGGAATTGGACGAAACAAGTTCCTGAAGTCATATTTCACCGGGGAGCTCCCAAACATCCGAAGACCTGACGGAGGGGGGCCACGAGGCCCCCACACACAGGGGCAGCGCGGCCTAGCCCCTGGCCGCGCCACCCCCTTGTGAGGCCACGTGGTCCATCTTCTGACATCGCCCCTTCGCCTATATTTACCCCCCGACGAGAAAAACCTAAGGGCCCAATCAGTTTTCCAGAATACATCGCGATCCGCCGCCGCCGTCGACCCGAAGATCAGGAGGGTCCAGAAGCTCTTCCCGGCACCCTGCCGGAGAGGGGAATCACCACCAGAGGTCTCCTTCATCGCCATGATTGCCTCCGGAGCGATGAGTGAGTAGTCTACCTTGGACTATGGGTCCATAGCAGTAGCTAGATGGTTGTCTTCTCCACCATGTGCTTCATGTTTAGATCTCATGAGCTGCCATACATGATTGAGATCACTGTTATGTAATTCTATGATGTTGGTTTGTTGGGATCCGATGAATATTGGTGTTTATGATTAAGTTGCTGTACTGAATTATATCTTTTGTTATCTCTATGTTGTTTATGATCTTGCATGCTCTCCGTTGTTAGTAGCTATCTTGGCCGAGTAGTTGCTAGTGACTCCAAGAGGGGGTATTTATGCTCGATAGTGGGTTCATGCCTCTATTTCACCTGGGGGAGTGACAGAAACCTCTAAGGTGGTAGATGTGCTGTTGCTACTAGGGAGAAAACAACATTCATATGCTCAAGGGCATATGCTTTGTTTACATTACACACTTTGCTTAATGCAATTATCTGTTGTTCGCAACTTAATACTTCTAGGGTGTTCGGATGATATCCCCGGGGGTGGATTATTAGTCATAGATGCAGCTGGATGGCGGTCTATGTATTTTGTTGTAATGCCCAGAGTAAATCTCATAGTGATCTTCTTGACATATCACGTTAGCTCTATTCTATCAATTGCCCAACTGTAATTTGTTTACCCAGCATGTTATTTTATCTATGGAGAGACACCACTAGTGAACTGTGGACCCCGGTCCTATTTTAATCATATTGCAATCAACTGTTTACTATTCCCGCACTGTTTACTTTACTCGCATACTATATTGTTTTCCACTCGATACACTCATAACCTTTGTTTCAAGCAAACCGGTGAGATTGACAACCTCATCGCAAGTTGGGAACAAAGTATTTGTTTGTGTGTGTGCAGGTTCCACAAACACCTTCAGTCGTCACCGTCTCTCTTCTCCTGATCGATAAACCTTGGTTTCTTAACTGAGGGAAAACTAGCCGCTACACTCATCATACCTTCCTCTAGGGGTTCCCAACGGGCTGGTCAAGCACCACGCACAAGGACGTCTGCTTCCACATCAACTAGGCATCAGCTCTTTTCTGGCGCCATCATCACCAAGTAGCAACCACCACCACCACCGATTTCGCTATCACCACCACCACCACCGTTTCCGCCATCACCACCGCCACCACCGATTCCGCCATCACCACCGCCATACACCCTTTAGTTTTCCTACTCTTGTTTCCCATCTTTACAGATCCGATCCGAGTTGTGACTTGATCAAGTTCCAGAAAGTTTCGGCCAGAAGGAAAGAGGAGAGGAGAGCAAAAAAAAAAAAAAAAAAGTCAACTCCGCATCCAAGTCGGATTTTGACCGCTGGCTACTAGTCCAGTCCGAATTCAGTCTGAATTTGGACAGTTTCGTCAGTTTTTTGACGGTTTTCGACAGCAAACTTCAACTGGCCATAACTTTTGCATACGAACTCCGTTTTCGACGTGCGAGTACTCAAAATGCTCGTAGCGAAAAGATCTATCTGACCACAAGTGTCAAATCGACCTTTTGTACTACGCACAGACAGAATCCCACCTCTTCAATAAAGCCTTCATCTTTATTCGCAATATCTTGATTGCAACTATAATTCTTGCTTGTTCTTCGATTGCTTGCAGGGATTGATCCTCGTGATCAGGATGATCTAGCTCCGGCGTGATCAATAGCCTCGGAAGTTGGTGTATCGATTGCTAAGGCACAACGTCTCGCATGTTTGTAGTCAGATCGTCAACGTCGACCTCCACCATAATCGATAGATATCGTCTCATCGAAAGATCGGGCACCTTTACCCTATCAAGTGGTATCAGATTTCAGGTTGATCGGTGAGATTTACTGTTTACGTAGTCTAGATTGCATCTTCATACCTAGAATCCACGAAAAAGCCAAAAATATTAGGACTAGATCTTTTCCTAGAAACAGTTCGAGCCTTTGCATCTTTTCTTTTCAGTATTTGCATTGTTGAATTCTAGTCTGCATCGTCGTGTCCAGTGTTGGTTTTACGTCTAGCTCTTTAGAGTTTTGAGTTCGGGTCACCACCGTCACCACCGCCACCACCGATTTCGCTATCACCACCGCCACCACCGTTTCCGCCATCACCACCGCCACCACCGATTCCGCCATCACCACCGCCATACACCCTTTAGTTTTCCTACTCTTGTTTCCCATCTTTACAGATCCGATCCGAGTTGTGACTTGATCAAGTTCCAGAAAGTTTCGGCCAGAAGGAAAGAGGAGAGGAGAGCAAAAAAAAAAAAAAAGTCAACTCCGCATCCAAGTCGGATTTTGACCGCTGGCTACTAGTCCAGTCCGAATTCAGTCTGAATTTGGACAGTTTCGTCAGTTTTTTGACGGTTTTCGACAGCAAACTTCAACTGGCCATAACTTTTGCATACGAACTCCGTTTTCGACGTGCGAGTACTCAAAATGCTCATAGCGAAAAGATCTATCTGACCACAAGTGTCAAATCGACCTTTTGTACTACGCATAGACAGAATCCCACCTCTTCAATAAAGCCTTCATCTTTATTCGCAATATCTTGATTGCAACTATAATTCTTGCTTGTTCTTCGATTGCTTGCAGGGATTGATCCTCGTGATCAGGTTGATCTAGCTCCGGTGTGATCAATAGCCTCGGAAGTTGGTGTATTGATTGCTAAGGCGCAACGTCTCGCACGTTTGTAGTCGGATCGTCAACGTCGACCTCCACCATAATCGATAGATATCGTCTCATCGAAAGATCGGGCACCTTTACCCTATCAGTATGCTACAAATTTCCACCATGAATTATGAATGGCTTAGATTGGCAGCCCGGCGTTTCCCTAACACATATACAAACTCCATGATCCCTACAAGATTCCCAATTCATTTCACACCGCGGTCATCCATAAACAAAAGATCACGATATCAACTCAAATAAGACGTGCAATGTTGAAAGCTTGCCCATGACAGCATGGCTGGGCTAGAATCCAACTTACAACTTGCAAGCATAACAACTCAACATAAGAGACCACAATGTCAAATTTTTAAGAACAGGAAAAAGTAAAGTGTGCCTTCCGGTTCGTGAGAGCTTTACTGACCGAATTTCGCATAACACTGGTAAGAGTTTAATTTGAAGAGAAAATAAAAGCAAGTCAAATTTACTTGGAATAGCAAATTGCTAGTAGGTATGTATGGTGGACACTTTGGAAAACTTTGGCTTTTAGGAGTTGGATGCACGAGTAGAGCTCATACTCAGTACAAGGCGAGGGCTAGCAAAAGACTGGGAGTGACCAACTAAGAGAGCAATAATGGCCATAATCATGCAAAGCGATAAAGCGACATTAAAAGAAGCATACGATGGCATCAAAAGTCAAAAACTAAATGATCATGAAGGCTATTGGCGACTTTGTAAGAGTCTAACATGTGTGAGCATGTGCCAAGTCAACCCAAATAAAGCATCAAGGAGAAAACCAAAATAATGCTTCCATACAATAAAAACAACGCATGATTTTTTCAAAGGCTCATTAAGCAATCTCAGTTATTTGAGACAAGTCATGCTACAGCAAAACCACTAAGCATACTATCAAAAAAACATCAAGCATGACATGAAAAAGCCTAAGCCGCAGTCTACACAAGCTCCTTCTTGTACCACTATTTTGCACAAAGCTTTTTCTCTTTTCCAACACCATTTGAAATTTTTACAAACACCTCTTTTGATGAAAACCAATAAAGATCAGAGGCAAAAATACACCTTGATGAAAAGATATGACAAGGTCTGAACGCAAATCAAGGCGAAAACGAAAACCAAAAGCAGTAGCAGACAAAGAAGAACGCACGATTTTTAATAAGAGTGAAAAATAGAGCGTTCTTGGCAAATGAAAACGATTACATCTCCTCCAAAGAAAATTTGTTGGGGTCCAACCATTTATTGCAGCAAACAAACAAACTAAACAAACTAATAAAACTAAAACAACTGACATTCCAAGAAAAACACATAGTGCATGAAGCAATAAAATATAGTGTTTTGAAAGGTGACCTGATTTTTGCCGATGAAGAAGGGGTGCCTCGGGGGCATCCCCAAGCTTTGACGCTTGTACTTCTTGGATATTTCTTGGGGTGATGCATGGGCATCCCCAAGCTTGAGCTTTTGTCCATTCTTCAACTCATCTCATCATTCTCCAATCCCTACAATTGAAAACTTCCTTCATACAAAACTAAACACAATTCTATTAGCAACATTAGTGCAAGCATAACATATAATCAATCCTCTATTTGCTTCAGGTTTCAACTCAAAACTACCACATATATATCATATACTACTGTAACAACCTCCCCAAAAGTTCCATGATCAAAAGAACTCAAAAGAAAGCGATAAAGTGGCAAACACAAATATTGGCAGAAATCTGTCAAAACTGAACAGCTGACAAAGGTCGAATTTTTGAAGGATTTTCTGTTGCTCAAATCAAAAAGTGTTCAACTAACAAAAGTTTGGATATAACCTGGGGCATATGCACAAGAAATAGCAGGTCCAAAAGATAAACAGAGAATTTTCACGATTTTTTACGGTGCAGCACCGAAAACAGTTTCAGGACAGCAACATCCCCAAATCTTTACCTCACTCAAATTAGAGGCTTCTCTTGGCACAAAAACGAAATAAACAAGATAAGGAGCGGTCATTACAGTAGTAATGACTTCCAAGACTCAAATAAAAGAAAAAGTACTGAAAAGAAAACATTGGGTTATCTCCCAAGAGTGCTTTTCTTTAACGCCTTTGAGCTAGGCACAGAAAATTGCGAATCAAGTAATATCAAGTGATGAAGCATCAAGATCAACTGCAGAGAACTTTTCAATAAGGCATTGTATTTCATCCACATAAGTTTTTGAAGCCCATTTGTGATCATGCTTTGGTACACTATTCTCATCAAAAAGATTTTTAGGGCAAATCCAGGCAAAATTATTTTCGAAAGCTTCACTCAGTCCCAAAAGCTTGCAAGGTATAGGTATCTCAGTCCCCTCATCATTAGTATCAATAACCTTTATAGGTGAATCGAGTTTATTAAAACGTTTAAGAACTTTCCTAGCTTCAACAACGACTTCCTTAAATTCTAGGCGCAAAGTTTCCAAGATAAAAGCTTTCTTTTCGGGGTCCTCAATTTCATGAAGCTTAAGGAACATATATTGCATAAAAGGATTAAGACTAGCAAACCTAGTTTCCAACATGTCAATTAATATAATAGAAGTAGCTTCAATACTAGGAGCAAGCTCAACCAAAGACTTTTCCTCAACTTCCTCATGCATACTAATGTGATTAAAGAACTCCTCAATGTTACTTTTGCCAATAATCGAACCACTACCTATTGAGAGGTCCTCCAGAACGTACTTAGGGATCAACATTATAAACTAAAGTAAAGAAATAACAACTACCAAGGATTCTAATTTTTTGGGTTTTTGATATAAAAAGCAATGCAGGTAAAATAAAATAAAGTAAAGCAAAACAATAACAAAGTAAAGAATGTGTGTGCGAAGAACTCCCCTCGCAGAAGACTTCTCTTCCTCCCTGGCAACGGCGCCAGAAAAGAAGCTGCTACTTGGTGATGGCGCCAGAGAAGAGGCTACTGTCGTGGAGCAGTAAGTCCTTGTGCGTGGTGATGACCAGCCCATTGGGAACCCCAAGAGGAAGGTATGAAGAGTGTAGTGGCTAGTTTTCCCTCAGTTAAGATACCAAGGTTTATCGATCAGGAGAGGAGAGACAATGATGACTGAAGGTGTTTGTGGAACCTGCACACACACAAACAAATACTTTGCTCCCAACTTGCGATGAGGTTGTCAATCTCACCGGTTTGCTTGAAACAAAGGTTATGAGTGTATCTAGTGGAAAACAATAAAAGTATGCGAGTAAAGTAAACAGTACGAGTAAAGTAAACAGGTGATAGCAATATGATGGAAATAGGACCGGGGTCCACAGTTCACTAGTGGTGTCTCTCCATAGATAAAATAACACATGCTGGGTAAACAAATTACAGTTGGGCAATTGATAGAATAGAGATAACGTGATATGTCAAGAAGATCACTATGAGATTTACTCTGGGCATTACAACAAAATCATAGACCGCCATCCAACTACATCTATGACTAATAATCCACTTGTGGTGAATCAATGCGAGAACTCCACAAGTATTAAGTTGCGAACAACAGATAATTGCATTAAGCAAAGTGTGTAATGTAAACAAAGCATATGCCCTTGAGCATATGAATGTTGTTTTCTCCCTAGTAGCAATAGCACATCTACCACCTTAGAGGTTTCTGTCACTCCCCCGGGTGAAATAGAGACATGAACCCACTATCGAGCATAAATACCCCCTCTTGGAGTCACTAGCAACTACTCGGCCAAGATAGCTACTAACAACAGAGAGCATGCAAGATCATAAACAACATAGAGATAACAAAAGATATGATTCAGTACAGCAACTTAATCATAAACACCAATATTCATCGGATCCCAACAAACCAAACATGTAGAATTACATAACGGTGATCTCAATCATGTAGGGCAGCTCATGAGATCTAAACATGAAGCACATAGTGGAGAAGACAACCATCTAGCTACTGCTATGGACCCATAGTCCAAGGTAGACTACTCACTCATCGCTCCGGAGGCAAGCATGGCGATGAAGGAGACCTCCGGTGGCGATTCCCCTCTCCAGCAGGGTGCCGGGAAGAGCTTCCGGACCCTCCCGATCTTCGGGTCGACGGCGGCGGCAGATCGCGATGTGTTCTGGAAAACTGATTGGGTACTTAGGTTTTTCTCATCGGGGGGTCTTTATAGGCGAAGGGTCGATGTCAGAGGTGAAGCCAGGCTCCCTAACACATGGGTGGCGCGGCCAAGGGCCTGGCCGCGCCAGCCCTATGTGTGGGGCCCTGGTGGCCCCTCTCCATCTCTCCTTCGGATCTCTGGAAGCTTCCGGGTAAAATAAGACTTTAGGAACTTGTTTCATCCAATTCCAAGAATATTTCCTGTGTATCACTTCTGAAACACAAAAACAGCAGAAAACAGAAAACTGACACTGTGGCACTTCGTTAATAGGTTAGTTCCAGAAAATGCATAAAAATGCCACTAAGTGTAACGAAACAATAGGCAAATGGTGTAAAAACAAGCATGGAGCATCAAAAATTGTAGATACGTTTGAGACGTATCACCCACACTTATATAAAGAAGGAGTTGATGGTATTATGCGAAGATATGTTCCAGAGTATAAACAACAAGAAATATTGAGAAAATGCCATGGAAGTGCTTATGGAGGACATCATGCTGGAGATAGAACTGCACAAAATGTTCTACAATCAGGTTTTTATTGGCCAACCCTTTTTAAAGATGCTAGAAGGTATGTTTAATCCTATGATGAATGTCAAAGAGTTGGTAATATTTCTAGACATAATGAAATGCCTATGAGTTACACTCTTGTTATTGAACCATTTGATTGTTGGGGATTTGACTTTATGGGTCCTTTTCCTCCTTCAAAAGGTTATACTCATATACTTGTTGCTGTAGATTATGTTACCAAGTGGGTAGAAGCAATACCTACAAAGAGTGCTGATGGTGAGACCTCGTTAAAAATGCTTAAGGATGTTATTTTTCCTAGGTTTGGAGTACCTAGATATCTTATGACTGATGGAGGTTCTCATTTTATTCACGGTGGTTTTAGAAAAACTCTTGCTAGATATGACGTTAATCATAGAATTGCTTCTGCTTATCATCCCCAAACTAGTGGGCAGGTAGAGCTTTCAAATAGAGAGATCAAGTCTATCTTGCAGAAGACTGTCAATAGATCTAGGAAAAACTGGGCTAGCAAGTTAAACGATGCTTTATGGGCTGATAGAACTACTTATAAGAACCCCATGGGCATGTCTCCTTACAAGATGGTTTACAGAAAAGCATGTCACTTGACTTTAGAATTAGAACACAAAGCTTTCTGGGCAGTGAAAGAGCTTAAAAGGGATTTTAAACTCGCCGGTAATAAAAGGTTGTTAGATTTGAGTTCTTTAGATGAGTGGAGAAACGAAGCTTACGAGAATGCTAGACTTTTCAAAGAGAAAGTCAAGCAATGGCATGATAAGAGAATTCTTAAGAGAGAGTTTCATGTTGGTGAGAAAGTTCTATTGTATAGGTCTCGTCTCAGATTTTTTGCAGGAAAATTACTCTCAAAATGGGAAGGACCCTATGTTATTGAAGAGGTGTACCGCTCAGGTGCAATAAAGATTGCTTCGTTAAAAGATGACACTACACAAGTGGTGAATGGGCACAGACTCAAACATTATATTGCTGGAGATTCATATAATGAAGATGTTGATGTTATTCAAACGGTTTCTCTGGAAGAATTCATCCAGGACAATATGTAGGAACCTGCATAGTTCATTTTTGAATAGGTAACAGTTCTAGTCAGAAAAGGTTCGTGTTAAACTTTTTCATTAATATTTTTATTGTTTTTATTAAATATGAAAAATCATGAGACAAAAACGGGCAGGAGACGGAGTCCGGAGTGCCCTCACCACTAGGGGGCGCGGGCCCACTCTAGGCCGTGCCACCCTGTGGGGAGAGCACCTCGGAGCTCGTTTCCGTCCCGATTTCCTCCTGTGATTTTGCTTCGATGTCTAATTTTTGCCTATATAACCCCCCGGATTGCCAGAGGTCTGTATATCATTTTCTCGTTGTGTTTTTGTTTTGAGTTGTTTCTGTCAGGGGATTGTTCTCAGCTTTAGAGTTACAATGTCTTCGTCCAGTTCATCCAAGGAGAACTCTCTTGCGGACATCATTAATCCGTACATGTGGGAGCTGAAGATGCATCCGAAGGAGTTGTCACTCAAGGATGGGGAGTTGCAGATAGAATATGTCTAGGGCCCTATAGGAGAAGGGAGTCTCGAAGCCAGGATGGAAGCGCTGAAACAAGAAGTTTTTAAATATAAGAAGATGGCAGGACGCGAGGTGGACAACATCTATAGGATAAATCAAGAGCTCATCGCCAAGCATAAGAAAGAGACTGCAAAGCTCTGGAACGACATCTTGTCACTCCATGAGACCACCAACAAATTACAAGCACAACTCTACGACTTGTAGAACCAAAACTGTGAGTATGAAGCTAGGTTTAAACAAATGAGTGCTGCTGCTAGTTTCAAGATATTGGAGACCAAGACATCCTTCCTTGATGGGGAATCTTTGCATTGGAAGTCTGATGATGATAATGACTCACCACCACCGCCGAAGGAATAATTCGTCATTGGTATAGGCATTTCCTTGGCTTGTTCCAAGCTTGGGGGAGTGCCGCGGTATCACATCATTATCTTTTACTCATTTACTTTTTAAGTAGAGTCGTATCATGAATAGAGAAGTTATCTTATAGAATAGTTTGCAGTGTGGAAGTATCCTTCTTAGTTGGTTATCTATGTATCCCTTGGTGTGAGTTCGGTTATGAAATATTAATGAGAAGTTTTATCGTTTACTTTTCGCACACTTTATTTTAGTTTGCAATGTTTCTGATATGATTAGTCTTGTTGATTAGTATTGGTATCACTTTGGGAGCATGAGTAAATTTAGTTGGTTTTGGCAAACTTAGCTTGGTCAGTAGCAACATTACCTTGAGGTTTGTGTAGAAAAGTAGAAAGAAGTGTTTGTAGTTACATCATTTCAGCTTTCCTTCATGTTTGGCTTATAAGCAATAGTATTCTCAAGTTAAAATCTTTTGTACTTTCAAGGAAAATTGCATGATTGTTCCTATTATATGTATGTTTGTTTGTTTCATGCAACTCTTATGCTTGCTACCTGATACGTCTCAAACATATCTATAATTTTTGATGCTCCATGCTTGTTTTTACACCATTTTCCTAATGTTTCGTTACACTTCGTGGTGTTTTATGCGATTTCCAGAACTAACCTATTGACAAGATGCCACAGTGCCAGTTCCCTGTTTTCTGCTGTTTTTGTGTTTCAGAAAAGCTACACAAGAAATATTCTCGGAATTGGACGAAACAAGTTCCTGAAGTCTTATTTTTCCTGGAAGCTTCCCGAAGACCAAAAGAGAGCCGGAGGGGGCCAGAGGCCACCCTCACACATAGGTGGTGCGACCCAGGCCCTGGCCGTGCCACCCTGGTGTGAGGAGCCCCTGGCTGCCCCCTGACGATGCCCCTTCGCCTATATAAAGCCTCGGGACGGAAAACCCTAGGGGAGTCGACGATTTTTCCAGAACAGTTCCGCAGCTCCGCCGCCGATTAATTTCAGGGGACAGAAGTCTCTGTTCCGGCACCTTGCCGGGACGGGGAAGTGCCCCCGGAGCCATCTCCATCGGTCTCCATCGCCATCTCCGCCGTCTCCATCGACCTCACCGCTATCTCCATCAACCTTGCTGTCTCCTATGATGAGGAGGGAGTAGTTCATCCCCGGGGCTGAGGGCTCTACCGATAGCTATGTGGTTCACCTCTCTCTCCCATGATGTGATCTTTATGTGATCGTAAGCTTTGTATCATGTTGAACAAGTAGATGTTATTATTCAGATATTATGTGTACTCTAGTGGTATTATTAAAGTAATCTATTCCTCCTGCCATGGTGTAATGGTGACAGTGCGTGCATCATGGTGGTACTTGGTCTAGGCTACAATTGTGATATTTTATGGATTATGAGAATAATTATTGCTATGATAGTATTGAAGTGATCTATTCCTCCTTTCACGGTGTAATGTTGACAGTGTGTGCATCATGTTAGTACTTGGTCTAAGTTGCAATAATATCTATCTTGAGTTGTGATCTGATTTGAATATCTCTATGAGTGGTGTTTGTCAAGTACTTGATGAACTTTAAGGGGTGCTTCTGTAGCCACTACGCAATCAATAAAGATTATTTAGTGATATGAAGCGAAAGCACTTGACAGAAACTCCCATGTGTCCTCGAGAACGTTTGGTCATGATAAGTTATACAACCGGCTTGTCCTTTGCTCTAGAAAGGATTGGGCCACTTGCAGCAATTACTATTATTGTCTTTTATTTATTCGTACTTTATTTATTTGCATTACCAAATACCCCTGAAAACCCGTTTGCTAGTATTTATAGTGAATCCTTGATCAAAACCACTTGTCAACACCTTCTGTTCCTTGTTGGGTTCGACACTCTTATTTATCAAAAGTACTACGATACACCCCCTATACTTGTGGGTCATCAAGACTATTTTCTGGCGCCGCTGCCGGGGAGTGAAGCGCTATTGAAGAGTGGAATTGGTAAAGGTAACCGTCACTGTGAGTATTGTTTTTATTTTTGTCTTTTATTTTTATTTTATTTTGCTATGGAGAGTTCTCCATTTGGGTTCCTATTCGGGAACACTACTACCAATGTTGCAGATGTGGATGAACCACAACCTCCACCTGCTCAATTAGATCCTTTTAAAATACCTATGAAAATTGTTGAACGTGTTATGGATAACTGTTATTCAGGAGATGGAACTGTCCATCTGGGTGATCATTTACTCTTTATACATGAGTTATGCGAGTTGTTCAAGTGTGCAGGTATTTCATTGAGCAAAGTTAAGAGGAAGTTATTCTCTTTATCACTGAAAGGCAGAGCTGAGGAGTGGTATAGGCTGCTAACGGATGGTCCATGTATTGCTTGGGAGGAAATTGTACCTCTCTTTCATTCCAAGTTTTATCCTCCAAGTGAAATTCATAAAGATCGTAATCGAATATATAACTTTTGGCCTCATGATGGAGAGAGTATTGCCCAAGCGTGGGGGAGATTGAAGTTACTAATGCTCAAATGTCCCATTCATGAGCTCCCCAGTAATATTGTTATTGATAACTTTTATGCGAGGCTTGCTCTTCATGACAAGGATTATTTGGATGCTTCCTATTTTGGATCATTTACCCATATGAAAGGAGAAGCTAAATGGGATCTTCTTGACCGTATTCAAAAAAATGCTGAAGGATGGGAGAATGACAAAGGTAGGAGGTTAGGTATAAATTAAGATTATGAATGCATTAAAGCTTTTATGGGAACCGATGACTTTCATAATGTTAGCACTATTTATGGTCTTGATTCTGAGATACTTGCTAACTATTTTAAGGCCTTTGCCTCTTATCTTGATGTTCCAAAGAAAGATTGGAACAAGTATCATGCACCTTATAAAGATTCCATTAGTCATATTCCTGCCAAAACTACTAAAGTTTGTACTGTTGATCGCATTTTGCCTGAACCTTATTTCGAGAAGACGCATTTCCCTACTAAGGTAAAGGAGCATTCTACTTTGGTAAGTGTGCTTAATAAAAGTACTAAGAAAGCTGCAGAACCTGATGAGCAAATTACTATTAAGTCCCCTATGGCTATAGTGAAGGACCTTGTTACTAAAGATGTAGGAGATGAACATATTGTATTTTGTGAAGATGCTTCTAACATTGTTTCACATCCTAGTAGGCGTAGGAAAACAAGTGTTCCTGTTATCTCTGTCAGGATTGGCGATCATTGCTATTATGGTTTATGTGACATTGGTGCAAGTTCAAGTGCTACTCCTATAGAGCTTTATAAAGAAATTATGTATGAGATTGCCCCTTGTGAACTAGAGGAGATTGATGTGGTTATTCAGCTTGCTAGTAGAGAGACTGTCTTGCCACTCGGTATTGTTCGAGATGTGGAAGTTTTATGCGGTAAGACTAAATATCCTACTAATTTTGTAGTACTTGGTAAGGAAGCTAGTAAAACTTGTCCTATTATTTTCGGTAGACCCTTTTTGAATACTTGTGGTGCTGTGATAGATTGTAAGGAGAATTTTTTTACTAAATTTGATGGAGAATCTTATGAGTTTAATTTTTCTAAGTTCGCTAAAACTTCTTATGAAAATGAATTGCCTAATGAAAATTTTCGAGTTGAACAGCTTGCCTCTATTGCTCTTGCTCCTAACAATGCTTTGCAGCAATTTATGGAGGACCATGAAAGTGATGTTTTCAGGAAGGAAAGAGAAGAGATTGACGATATTCTTCTTCGTCAACCACCGTTGATTAAGCACAATTTACCTGTGGAGGATCTTGCTACCACTTTGCCACCTAAGGAAGATCCTGTTTTTGAATTAAAACTTTTACCTGATGATCTTAAGTATGCTTATAAAGATGATAAGAAAATATATCCTATTATTATCAGTTCTAAACTTTTAGGAAAGGAAGAAGAAAGGTTATTGGAAGTATTGAGGAAACACCGAGGAGCTATGGGATATACTCTTGATGATTTAAAAGGGATTTCTCCTACCATATGTCAGCATGCTATTAACGTGGAAGAAGATGCAAAGCCAGTAGTTGAACATCAACGCCGCTTAATTCCAAAGATGAAGGAAGTGGTAAGAAATGAGGTATTGAAACTCCTTGATGCTGGTATTATTTATCCTATTGCTGATAGTAGATGGGTTAGTCCTGTTCATTGTGTTCCTAAGAAAGGAGGTATCACTGTTGTGCCTAATGAGAATAATGAGCTTATTCCTCAAAGGGTGGTAGTTGGTTATAGGATGTGCATTGATATTAGAAAGGTAAACAAAGTTACTAAGAAAGATCATTACCCTTTACCGTTTATAGATCAAATGTTAGAGAGGTTGTCTAAGAAGACTCATTTTTTGTTTTTTTGATGGTTATTCTGGTTTCTCTTAAATTGCTGTTAAACCGCAACATCAAGAGAAAACCACTTTTACTTGTCCTTATGGAACTTATGCTTATAGACGTATGCCGTTTGGGTTATGCAATGCTCCTGCTACTTTTCAAAGATGCATGTCTGCTATTTTCCATCGTTTTTGTGAAGAAATTGTGGAGGTTTTCATGGACGATTTCTCCATCTATGGAACTTCTTGTGATAATTGTTTGCACAATCTTGATAAAGTTTTGTAGAGGTGTGAAGAAACAAATCTTGTTCTAAATTGGGAGAAATGCCACTTTATGGTGAATGAAGGAATTGTTCTTGGACATAAAATCTCCAAAAGAGGTATCGAAGTTGACAGAGCAAAGGTTGAAGCAATTGAGAAAATGCCCTGTCCTAGAGATGTTAAAGGTATTCGTAGTATTCTTGATCATGCTGGTTTCTATAGGAGGTTTATTAAAGATTTCTCTAAGATTTCAAAGCCTCTTACTAATCTTCTTCAAAAAGATGTACCATTTGTTTTTGATGATGATTGTAAGGAAGCTTTTGAAACTTTAAGAAGGCTTTAACTACTGCTCCTATTGTTCAACCACCTGATTGGAATTTATCCTTTGAAATTATGTGCGATGCTAGTGATTTTGTTGTTGGTGCTATTCTTGGACAGCGTGTAGATAAGAAGTTGAATGTTATTCATTCTGCTAGTAAGACTCCTGATGCTGCTCAGAAGAACTATGCTACCACTGAGAAAGAGTTTCTTAATGTTGTTTTTGCATGTGATAAGTTTAGACCTTACATTGTTGATTCTAAAGTTACTATTCATACTGATCACGCTGCTATTAGATATCTTATGTCGAAGAAGGATGCTAAGCCTAGGCTTATTAGATGGGTGTTGCTTTTACAAGAGTTTGATTTGCATATTGTAGAGAGGAAAGGTGCTGAAAATCCTGTTGCTGACAATTTGTCTAGATTGGAAAACATTTCTTTTGATCCTATTCTGGTTAATGATAGTTTTCCAAATGAACAGTTGGCTTCAATAAATGTAACTTCACGAGAGAATCCGTGGTATGCTGATTATGCTTATTTTATTGTTTCCAAGTATTTGCCTCCAACCTTTACAGCTCAGAAAAGAAGAAAATTCTTTTATGATTTGAGGAATTAATTTTGGGATGACCCACACTTATATAAAGAAGGAGTTGATGGTATTATGCGAAGATGTGTTCCAGAGTATGAACAACAAGAAATATTGAGAAAATGCCATGGAAGTGCTTATGGAGGATATCATGCTGGAGATAGAACTGCACAAAAGGTTCTACAATCAGGTTTTTATTGGCCAACCCTTTTTAAAGATGCTAGAAGGTATGTTTTATCCTGTGATGAATGTCAAAGAGTTGGTAATATTTCTAGACGTAACGAAATGCCTATGAGTTACACTCTTGTTATTGAACCATTTGATTGTTGGGGATTTGACTTTATGGGTCCTTTTCCTCCTTCAAAAGGTTATACTCATATACTTGTTGCTATTGATTATGTTACCAAGTGGGTAGAAGCCATACCTACAAAGAGTATCGATGGTGAGACCTTGTTAGAAATGCTTAAGGATGTTATTTTTCCTAGGTTTGGAGTACCTAGATATCTTATGACTGACGGAGGTTCTCATTTTATTCACGGTGGTTTTAGAAAAACTCTTGCTAGATATGACGTTAATCATAGAATTGCTTCTGCTTATCATCCCCAAACTAGTGGGCAGGTAGAGCTTTCAAATAGAGAGATCAAGTCTATCTTGGAGAATACTGTCAATAGATCTAGGAAAAACTGGGCTAGCAAGTTAAATGATGCTTTATGGGCTTATAGAACTGCTTATAAGAACCCCATGGGCATGTCTCCTTACAAGATGGTTTACGGAAAAGCGTGTCACTTGCCTTTAGAATTAGAACACAAAGCTTTCTGGGCAGTGAAAGAGCTAAATAGGGATTCTAAACTCGCCCGTAATAAAAGGTTGTTAGATTTGAGTTCTTTAGATAAGTGGAGAAACAAAGCTTACGAGAATGCCAGACTTTTCAAAGAGAAAGTCAAGCAATGGCATGATAAGAGAATTCTTAAGAGAGAGTTTCATGTTGGTGAGAAAGTTCTATTGTATAGGTCTCGTCTCAGATTTTTTGCAGGATAATTACTCTCAAAATGGGAAGGACCCTATGTTATTGAAGAGGTGTACCGCTCAGGTGTGATAAAGATTGCTTCGTTAAAAGATGACACTACACAAGTGGTGAATGGGCAAAGACTCAAATATTATATTGCTGGAGATTCATATAATGAAGATGTTTATGTTATTCAAACGGTTTCTCCAGAAGAATTCATCCAGGACAATATGCAGGAACCTGCAGAGTTTGTTTTCGAATAGGTAACAGTTCTAGTCAGAAAAGGTTCGCGTTAAACTTTTTTATTAATATTTTTATTGTTTTTATTAAATATGAAAAATCACGAGACGAAAACGGGCAGGAGACGGAGTCCGTAGTGCCCTCACCACCCGGGGGCGCGGGCCCACTCCAAGCCGCGCCACCCTATGGGGAGAGCACCCCGGAGCTCGTTTCCGTCCCGATTTCCTTCTGTGATTTCACTTCAATGTTTAATTTTTGCCTATATAACCCCCCAGATTGCCTGAGGTCTATATATCATTTTCTCATCATGTTTTTGTTTCGAGCTATTTCTATCATGGGATTGTTCTCAGCTTTAGAGTTACAATGTCTTTGTCCGGTTTATCCAAGGAGAACTCTCTTGCAGACATCATTAATCCGTATATGAGGGAGCTGAAGATGCATCCAAAGGAGTTGTCACTCAAGGATGGGGAGTTGCAGATAGAAGATGTCCAGGGCCCTATAGGAGAAGGGAGTCTCAAAGCCAGGATGGAAGCGCTGGAACAAGAAGTTTTTAAATATAAGAAGATGGCGGAATGCGAGGTGGACATCATCTATAGGATAAATCAAGAGCTCATCGCCAAGCATAAGAAAGAGACTGCAGAGCTCTGGAACGATATCTTGTCACTCCATGAGACCACCAACAAATTACAAGCACAACTCTACAACTTGCAGAACCAAAACTGTGAGTATGAAGCTAGGTTTAAACAAATGAGTGCTGCTGCCAGTTTCAGGATATTGGAGACCAAGACATCCTTCCTTGATGGGGAATCTTTGCCTTGGAAGTCTGATGATGATAATGACTCACCACCACCGCCGAAGGAATAATTCGTCATTGGTATAGGCATCCCCTTGGCTTGTTCCAAGCTTGGGGGAGTGCCGCGGTATCACATCATTATCTTTTACTCATTTACTTTTCAAGTAGAGTTGTATCATGAATAGAGAAGTTATCTTATAGAATAGTTTGCGGTGTGGAAGTATCCTCCTTAGTTAGTTATCTATGTATCCATTGGTGTGAGTTGCGGTAATGAAATATTAATGAGAAGTTTTATCATTTACTTTCCGCACACTTTATTTTAGTTTGCAATGTTTCTTATATGATTAGTCTTGTTGATTAGTATTGGTATCACTTTGGGAGCATGAGTAAATTTAGTTGGTTTTGGCGAACTTAGCTTGGTCAGTAGCAACATTACCTTGAGATTTGAGTAGAAAAGTAGAAAGAAGTGTTTGTAGTTACATCATTTCAACTTTCCTTCATGTTTGGCTTATAAGCAATAGTATTCTCAAGTTAAAATCTTTTGTACTTTCAAGGAAGTTTGCATGATTGTTCCTATTATATGTATGTTTGTTTGTTTCATGCAACTCTTATGTTTGCTACCCAGCCTTGCTAGCCAAAAACCTGTACTGAGAGGGAATACTTCTCATGCATCTAACTCCCAAAAACTAAGTTACTTCCAAAGAGTCCACTATAAATTCCTATGTATGGTATTTCAAGCCATTCCAAGTAAATTTTCGTGTGCTACCTTTCAAAAACCTTCAAATACTTCTCATTTTGTGCCACTGTTTTTAGCTCATGAGGACGTAATGGATGGGTTTGTTATCTTCCATACTAAATTTAGTACCCCTCGACTAGGCAGCTTCATCTGCTCATCATTAATTTTGCAAGAGAGCTGGTCAGACCATTGTAATCCAAAAAGAAAGAAAAGAAAAAGTCACTCCTCCATGGTTTGTGAAAGTTGGTGGGCACCCGATGGAATCGGTTAGCCATGGTTTGAGAAAGGAAAAGGTGGGAAGGAGTGCAAAGCTATAAAATAGCATAATTGTGCCAATTAATCAACATCTCGGAACCACTCTCACTTGTTTAGTATGGAAGATATCAAGAACTCCGTTGCTAGTCGTTGACAAAAGCAACCACCTCTCAAAACAACTTTTACCCCTGTTTTACAAATGAAAAGCTCTAGCACATGTTTAATCCCTGCTTCCCTCTGTGAAGGGCCTATCTTTTACTTTTATGTTGAGTCAACCTATTTCCTTCTATCTCAAGCAATCATTTGAGTTGTTATGTTTCACTCATCCATATGTTGATCCGTTCAATTATGTTTACTAACTTCTTTTGTTTAGTACAATGCTTTTATCTGAAGGAATATATCTTTGAAAGCTTTCTATGATTGCAAAGAGTTTGTTTTGTTGAGCATATGGTTTTTGCTATATTAGCTCTGTTCTAAAAGGCTCCGTTCAAAAGCAAGTATAGTTTATTCATTGTTCTCTGACCAAGAACTAAGGTTTGCCATCACCAATTATAGTTTACCTTGTGCATCTTTATTTGTGATTCCCTATTACTTATTGCAAGTCTATATCATATAAAGGGAAGTTGCTGTCTATTATAATTTGTGCCTTGGTGAATGTGATGCTTCTTGTCTGTATTTTGATTATCGACACTTCACTCCATAAACCTGTGGTCATGTTTACCGAGTTCAGTCTTCGCTTGGGGACAAGCAAGGTCTAAGCTTAGGGGGGTTGATACGTCCATTTTGCATCACTATTTTGTCTCATAATTTACTGTTATTCATTGATATATTTCACATTTAGAAATGATATTTATGTTGTTTCCTCTATTTTTACATGTTTGATGATCATTGGAGGATTTGCTGCCGGAGTCAGGATTCTGCTAGAAAAAGGACCGTCAAGACACCATGTTTCGAAAGATCAGGAAATTCTAGAAAAATACCAGAAAATTATATTTTGTCAGAAGACTGAAGAAGCCAGAAGGAGGAGGCGAGAGGAGCCACAGGGCAGACTCACACACAGGGGGCGCGGGCCCACCCCTGGCCACGCCGGCCTGTTGTGTGGCTGCCCTGGCCCACTTCTGCCATCGCCCCTTCGCGTATTTCATCGTCCCTGAAAACCTAAGTCGGGGGGGGGGGGCTCAGAGATAAACACCGCCGCCTCTGCGGGGCGGAAAACACCAGAGAGAGAAAAGCTCTCCGGTAGGCAGAAATCTGCGGGGGGAAATTCCTTCCCGGAGAGGGGAGATCGTCGCCATCGTCATCATCATCGCACCGGACTTCATCGGGATCATCATCATCATCATCTCCATCACCAGCACCTTTATCTTCACAATCACCATGCCGTCCCGCTGTAACATCTTGGGTTGAATCTTATCAAATTTTTAGGGGAAACTTTCCCGGTGTTGATTACTTTTGTGGTTGATGCTATTGAGTGGAACCGTTGAATTAAGGTTTATGTTCAGATTATTATTTACCATTATTTCACCTCTGATTATGATCCATATGATGTCTTGTGAGTATTTAGTTTAGTTCTCGAGGACATGGGAGAAGTCAAGTTGTTAGTAGTGGAATTATGTTGAGTAATATTTAATGGTTTGATATTTATTTGTTGTGGTGCTATTTCACTAGTGGTGTCATGTGAACGTCGACTACATGATACTTCACCATTTATGGGCCTAGTGAGATGCGTTGTGTATTTGGCTATCAATTGTGGGGTTGCTGGAGTGACAGAATCCTAAACCTCCATTGGGAAACCATTGCACCAGGGAGCGTAGGATCTTAGAGTTTAAGGCTGTGGTTAGATTTATCTTAATTACTTTCCTGTAGTTGCGGATGCTTGCAAGGGGTATAATCACAAGTGTGTATTTATCCTAGTAAGGGTAGTGCGCTAGCATAGGTTCACCCCCATAACACTTATCAAACCAATAAAGATTATTTAGCGATATGAAGCGAAAGCACTTGACAGAAACTCCCGTGTGTCCTCGAGAACGTTTGGTCATCATAAGTTACACAACCGGCTTGTCCTTTGCTCTAGAAAGGATTGGGCCACTTGCAGCAATTACTATTATTGTCTTTTATTTATTCGCACTTTATTTATTTGCATTACCAAATACCCTTGAAAACCCGTTTGCTAGTATTTACAGTGAATCCTTGATCAAAACCACTTGTCAACACCTTCTGCTCTTCGTTGGGTTCGACACTCTTATTTATCGAAAGTACTATGATACACCCCCTATACTTGTGGGTTATCAAAGGGCCTCCTCCGGATGTGTATTGCTGGTGCTGTTGCTTGGCTAGGTGGTGCGGGTGGAGGTGTACCGCGAGAAATCCTTGTTTGACCATGCCAGCCGCGACGATGTCTACGCCTGTGGGCACCATCTTCTATGCATTCATATGTTTTTTTTTTGAAAAATGATATACCACAATTATGTCTATGTTTTCTACTGTTATGTTGCCATTTTTTAAAATTTTCATATAATTGTGGTAGACCATTTAGATGGGTTTTATATAATTATGATGTACAGTATAGAAATATGGCCCCACAAGTCATATACACTATCGAGGGCCCTAAAATACCTATTTGGGCTAGTTGTAACGTATTACCTTGAAATTTGGTGTCATATGTAAAAGTTGTTTTGGTTATGTCTTTGTAACTTTGTTACCTAACGTTAATGTTATGTGCAATTTTGTCGGCACCTTGTCGGGTTCTATTGTTAAGGTGAAACTTTTTTTTGAAAAAATCCAACCAACACTTTTCTGTTGTTCATAATAACTTATGTATTCGAATTCTATTATCATCATCCTATTAATTCCTTTCAATTTTGTAAATATTTTATCATAGTTGTCAATCTCATTAGCGATCTATTTCCACCTATAAGTTTGTCTCGACGAGGATTTCAAACTAAATTCTCATGATGTTAAAAAAATGTCACAAACTAGGTACATTGCAATCATCATATACTAAGATAAATAATTCATATTTTTGTATTACAGTATTATGTTGTGTTAAAGAGTGAATATTCAAATATTAATAACAATTAACGATATCAACCAATAGAACTAGATATACTATAAATTGTCAACATTTAACTAAGTTACTATAACCTAGCAACCAAGTGGTTATAATCTCAATATAACCTACTAAGTAAATAAATAATCCAGAAAGTATTGACATCAACGATGAAACAGGTAAACATGAGATTGAGTTTGAGAACTCTCGTCGCAACAGAGATCTAGTAAATCTAGTTGTCAGTCGAGTTAATAATATTTAGATAAACAAGTGTATCATAAAGTTGAATCTTGGCGATGCCAATTTTTTACATGTATATTTGAGAATACAGGTGGCGTCGGACTAGAAGTATTATAGGCGACGTTGTAGTCATATCCAACTCTTCGCAACTATACCCTGGACGGTGAATTTGTGATACCCTGGTTGTGAACGTTACTTTCTCCAAGTGATACCCCATGGGGGTCAAGTAGATCTCTTATTCTCCACTTGATTGGATAGTGCCCTTACCCCTCCCTCCAGCCCCACCTAGGTAGGCAAGGTCCCATCGTATACCCTAGGATGGTGTGCTCGGATCTGTCGGACCGAGGCCTATAGTCAAGGTACCGAGGATCAATGACTTGATGGCCATGTTGATGTAAAGACCCCGGGTTTGCCAACAGCTCTTTGCGACTCCCCAAATATGATGAATATGAATGGTGCAACCACTACTTGCCTTCGAAATGACGTCGTATACCCTCCCAGTCCTCCAATGGTATATGATGAGGTGGCGACATAGTGACATGCCACCCTCCCGGCGACGCCACTCTTTTCTGACAGCGTGCCCTCCTAGGCGGCACAACTTGTCGGTATTGAGTTGGCAACGTGGTGATTGGCCACAGTCCCCATACATGATAGTTCTCGATGGCATCACAAGCCGGTTGTTAATGTTACCTCTTTGTTTCAAAATAATTGAACTATTAGATTTGTCTTAATTCAAACTTAACTAAGCTTGACTGTATTTAAAGAAGATGTGTCAATATCTATGACGTCACATCTGTAAACCAAAAATATATCGTATGACGGATGTACTAAAACTAAGTTGGTGCTCTAGATGCTGGTATGTTTTTCCTTAAGGTTGATAAAAATTAAAATAGTTTAACTTAACACAACCCTAGAAGTTTACTTATTTTGGAGCTGGGGAAGTATAAAATTGAAATTAGAGACACTCTTTTTTCCCCTTGCACTCCTCGCTGGCCCATTTACTCCTCTCAGTCCACGGTTGTTGACTCGGAGTATTACAACTAGCACAATCAAAGAGATAGAAGCAATGAAACTCTGAAATTAAATCTTAACAACCCACATACATTTTTTCTTAAAAAATCCTCTAAAATTCATAAGAAAATCTTTTTTAGGGGACTATAAGAAAATCTTTTGAATTGAGGAGGCCTAACATTTCTCCCAAAAGATGACTCCAAGCACATTTGGCCCAAGCCCAAACGTCGAGCACACTTATGGAAAAGAGTGGCGAGGGTTTTCGTTCCTCTAAAAAAAGAGCAAGACGAGGGTTTTAGCACAGCCGAGGCCGCGGCGGGCGTCAGGCATCCCGCATCCCTTCTAGATCGGGTGGAAACTGCGCTCACCTTCTCCCCCTCTTCCTCCGGCCTAGCAGATACACGGCGCCGCCCTTCTCTTCACCCCGTCTGTGAAAACAGCTCCAGGTACATGGCCGTGTTTTTCTTTCCCCGCTTGGCATCATCGATTGAGACGAATCAGGAGTGGCCTTACTGTATTGGAGCGGGTAAATTTACCTTAAATTCCGTGATTATCCCTAAATTTATTATGTTCTTTGAGCAAAAGGGCAATTTCTCTGTGCCCCTCTGCATAAGGAAAACTTGTCGGTCTAGTAGATGATGCCCTCCTAGCCTTGCATCGATTCTGGGTTATATGTCCGTGTATTCTTCCTTTCTTTTATTTTTCCAGCAATTCCAGATGCCTAGGGTTTAGTCTGCCTAATTTTATTGCTCGTGTGCGGTCTGAACAGGGATCTGGTACCTTAGTTGTTGTTCTCTGCAAAGATGAACACATGAATTTTGTATACGTATGGGAGAATGTGTATTGATGCTTTTGTTATATGTATGCTTCAGAAAATGGATCTTTTCTGCTAATGACTTAATCTTAGTGTCTGCATTGGTTATATGTATGCTTCTGATGCGTCTACCTTATCTTGTTGCACATGTGCTGTAGAGATATAGAGATTAATTTGGGTGGTACAATGGTTACTCTTCGTTGTTAGAATGAACGTGTGGATCTTTGATAGATACGAAAACAAAAAAAGTTTATATATATTGCTTGTTTTACTTTGTTCTGTTAATGACTTGATGTCCAAACCGAACCTTGAAAGTGCAGACTGGTATGTTAGAAACAAAAGTAGTTTTGATTCTGTTGATGCAACTTGCCCAGGACCAGGAGTACCTAGGTCCCAGTCCACGCTGTTTAGATGTTGTGGATTTCACGCGATCAGTCAATTCAATGTAATCTTGTAGACTCATATTTCTGATCGGTTCTTTGCTGTTCCCTTTTTTTATTATTGTTTTGCCTTTTTGTGGATACAGCTGATAGTATAATTTGCTGTTTTTCCTTCTGAATAAAACCTAAATACTATACATATTTGTCTTTGCTAACTAATATTGCTGAAGCCATCTGATTATATTGGTATGCTTGTTTCTGATCTCATTAATTTCAGTCCAGTGCTCTTCGTACCTGTTGAACCTTGAGATTACTGAACTAGCACACTGAATTATTGCTCGATGGAGGATCTCCCGGAGGCACTGTTTGCAGAGGTCATCAAGAGGATCACCCGGACAAGTGATCTGAATTCTCTTTCCCTTGTATCAAAGCAGCTCTACAAAATTGAGGGAGAACAAAGGGGTGCTATCAGTGTTGGATGTGGCCTTTGCCCTTCTACAGAATCCCTGGTATCTCTATGCACCCGATTCCCTAATTTGCATAAAGTGGAAATCGACTACTCTAGTCGGAGGGCAGGCCGTGTGAAACAGTTGGACAACCAAGGCCTCTTTGTGTTTTCATCTCACTGGCTCCTGCTGACTAGTCTAACTTTAAGCTTCTGCTCATACATCGATGACTCTGGTCTTGGTTACCTAACCCATTTCAAGAAGTTAACGTCCCTCAGGTTGAACTCCACACCAAATATAACTTCAAAAGGGCTTCTCGTTGTGGCTGTTGGGTGCAACAGTCTATCCATTCTCCACGTAATTAACTGCCAGATTATAGGCAGCAATGGTTGGCTGGAGTACCTTGGCATTGATGGATCACTGGAAGAACTTATAGTAGAGCATTTCGAGGGAATCAGCCAGGATGACCTCCTGAAGTTTGGTCTAGGATGGATGAAGCTCCAGAAGTTTGTGTTTGAAACCAACAATAGATGCAGTAATGCTTATCTGGATTATGACGGCTATGATCCCTCATACGAAGCCCATAGCCCAGATATGTATGATATCCGCTGCGAGAGTTTGAAGGATTTGAGTTTGGCGTGTATCAATATTGCAACTGGAGAAGGACTTCGTTTTCTCCTGGGGAGGTGCAAAGCACTGGAGAAGCTGTCTTGAAGTATGTCTGGGGCCTAAATGACAATGACATGATTGCGTTATACCAGAGCTGCAACAACCTTAAAAGCATTTCACTTTGCTATTCTGGTTCTTGTTGGGCGACATTCACTGATAACAGCCTTGAGGCTCTAGCTCTCAGCTGTCCTATGCTTCAAAATGTTGAGCTCACATTTGCAGGTTGTGATCCCGAATATCCATCGGAAACAGGCTTCACACAGAAGGGTCTCGTGGTGCTCATTCAGTCCTGCCCGATTCGTGTTCTTGTGCTAAAAGGCGCCCACTTCTTTGATATTGAGGGGATGGAGGCTGTCTCGTCCGCGCCATACCTGGAGACGCTCAAGCTTGTGAACTGCAAGGCCGTAACTGATGCTGGGATGCGTTTCATCGCCCGTACTCCATGCTTGATTAATCTCACACTCCAGTCGTGTAACCTTGTGACTGATGGTGGAGTGGCCGAGCTAGTGCATGCACAGAAGTTGGAGTCTGTGATCATTGAAGGCTGCCCTTGGGTATCTCTGCAGGTTGCGGAGGGGGTTGCTAGATCAGTTCAATACTCTGACATGTGTGCCAGCCCCGCCCAGGGCCTTTTTTATGAACCCCAACTCTGGACTATTGCTGAAGATGAGGAATCCTGAATGTGCATCATCAGAGGATGTACCTCAATAAAACCATTTTATTGAGGTCTTCTCCCTATCTTTCTGAACTTGTTTCTTACGTTCACCTTTTGCTGCTGTGATTTGATGAGTATGAGGCTATAAGGGTATCTCTTGTGGAATTTGAACCGGAATTTATGAATATACTAGCACAATGTCCATGCGGTGGAACCGGTCAGCAAATGTAGATAAATAAAATAAATAAATAATGTGGTCCCGAGTTTTCATGAGAATCATACTATTTCTCGACCAGGAGACATCGTTGCATCGGTTTTCAATTTTCTTCAAAATCAGTAATACCGAGGCTTTTTATCTTGCCCGATGACAGAGATCCGAACTGATCTGATTTGCATGTGCGATATGGAGCAGGGGCTCCAACTTGGTATTATTTATGGCCCATGATTTCGGATAGGGCATTTTAGGCCCGGAGGCATATGCTCTCATTATTTAAAATGCATTTTTCATATATTTAAAAATGTAAAAAATTCAAATAAAAATATTTTGTGTATATTCCACGTTCTACATAGGCCGTGCCCACGAAGTCGTTTTAATAAAACCTGACTTTTTATGTGGCGTATATAAAAATGATAAAATTTGGTATTAAAATAAGACTTTTCGCGACGCATATTTATCTTTTTTGCACATGTCACAAAAAATATCTATTTTTCACCAAACTTTGTGTAAGCACGTACAATATGAAGATATACATGCAAATATTTATTCAAATTTTTTGATTTTCAAATTTTGTTTTCCGGAAAAAGGGAGTATAGGCACATGGGATCAAAAGTGCATTTCCGCATAAAAAATTGACGTACACTATGGCTTGACAACATCCAAATAAAGAAAATAAACTAAATAGGCTGTATTGTAGTAAAACTTGTGCGAGATGCAAAAGTGCATAGTTATTTGGCATGTCCTTCTCTATGTAAAGCAGAAAGGAGAACCAGATATTGCCACCGGCAGGAAATATCTTATACTGTAGGAGATATTTAGTTAGTGACGTACTTTCAAAATACCATGCTATTGGTGTTTCCTAAAATACTAGAAGGACCTTGCGCGCGTTGCTGCGCCGTTACCGTAACATGTACTTTTTTCATGGTTTATACATGTTTGCTCATGTATTTTTGCTTTTTGGTTGCATGTCATGGCTCCATTTCTTATTTGAGTGAAGGGCAATGAAGAAAAGTGCAGAGGAAGATGTATGACAAAAGCACACCATTGTGCAGTGTGCATACATAAAATTAACAATAACAAATACTTTTTATAGCTTCTCCACACACAAATCTTTGTTATAGACGCATAACTTCATGCTACTACTTCTTTACTCAATAACCCTTAGTTACTTGATAGAAGAAAAGAATCGACAAACATAAATTCAATCTCTTATTCATTAGATTTATATGGACATATAGACGCAATCAAAATCATGGCCCCTCACAATCACACTGATGTCTAAGCTATTTTACGTTCCATTACAGTAAGTATACTACATCTCAAACTCTTTAACTCGGTTAACAATATATGAGGTTTTATCCCTTTATTGTAACATGTAAATGACTCTTCCTAGAAACAAACAATAGCCGATTACAAAGAAGTTAATTAGCACTTACAAAATATGAACTCATCGCATCTTCACTCTCTCTGCTCATTAAAGATCTGATAGCTCCAATATTTAATGATAATAACACCCTTAACATGACATAGGAAAGGAATGGAGATGAACAATAGAATAAAGGCCAATATTATTTTCTAATTAGGTTTCATACTTTATTGTTTAGATATAATTCAAGTTTCTTTACAGAAGAATAGACAGCAATATTTTTCAGATTTAATATAGTAAGAGTCCCGAACTTGTGATAGGTACTATTTCTAGCAAGGATGATGAAGTATCATATGTAACAATCAAACCTGGTTAGAAACATTGTGTCTTCTTTCCAAAGCATTATAGTCTATATTCTGGGCATGCAACACCGACACACTAAAGCTCAACTTTTGTTTTGTAGGGACACTGAAGCTTAGCTTTAAGAAACAAAATTAACATCCGTGAAGATTGCTGCACAATTGGTAGGGTGATAATATTTATTATGAACACAAAAATAAAACTCTCAGAGAAATTGAAGTTCAATCATTTATCCATGCTGGAGCGATAAATAGGCAGAAAACAAATTTTAAACAATCTATGTATATAATAATGAACCAGCAACTGTTATGTTGCACTAAACTGAATGAGTCTGGGATATCTAAACAACATGAAAAAGGTAAAATTCGGTAAAGAAGACAAACTATTTGTCTGATTAACTCACATGGTATTTCTTAAGGAGGTTCACACTGAGTATACTATTTTCCTTTGGTGCCATTCGAAAAGACTTTCTAAACTATGCTAATTTCTTTAGTTGGCATCTTTTTACTACTCCCTTCGTTCCTTGATATAAGGTGTATAGTTTTCTATGAAATTTCAGAATATAAGGTTTTTTGGTGGGATTATTGGATTTTTTACACAATTTAGGAGTCAATCTGATTAGGAGAGACATGATGCCAAGATTTCCCTATTTTTCTTCTAGTCTCATGTTGATCGCCTACCGGTATTAATGTCTAAAAGCAACGAAATTTGCTCATTTAGCCTATACATTAATATTCGTGCATGAAAACTACACATCTTAGTAATACTTTACCAAACCACACTATTGTTTGGCTAACCTGCAAGCCCATAATTAGAAAACAATCAATGTATATATGACATGGAACACAAAACAGTATCCAAGAGGAGTAACTCAACACCTGCCGCAGAAGACGCATCCGAGGGTGCAACAAAGTATGTAGTGCACTTATGTACTGAAACAGAGGTCTTTGGTTTCATTTCAAAAATAATGAAACCGAGGACATGGTCCCTGTTCATCAAAGAAATACGATAGTTCTATTATATATGCATTGATAGGATTGTAACAGGTCTCACACCCAAATCCTTCTAATGCAAATTTTAGTTCTGAAATAAAACAAGGAATCTTAGAACTTAGTTAGCGCGATCTGATCCTTCCCACACTTGGTAGAAAGGAAACTTTTCCATTTCCATTGATATGGGTGCATAGAAACATACAGAGTACTGAATGTTTGTGATGAATTGATTATAGTAGACTGAACTGCACATAATTTAACACCACATAATAAACACTTATGAAGAAAATGGAAGACGTATAATGAAACTGTAACAGTGAAATTTATCTCTGAAAATTTTTAGATGTACAGACCATAATATGCAACTAAGATAGCTCTTACTTCCAGAAACATTAGATTAGATGAGCAAGAAATAACGTATTCGACGCTCCATCTGCAGGTAGGTGCTGGATTAGCCTCCACTTTAGTCCACGTTATAAATCGACTTTCCATATGATGTTGGATGGCTTGGAATTGATCAGTGACAGGCTTAAGGTGGAAGTATTGTAGATCATAAACATGGCTTTCAATAAGAGCGTTGGAAAATTTCCCTAGTTGACATTGTCGTATAAAGCTACACAATTTGTACAAAGATGGAGATTAGCTCGTGGCACGCATCTGCTAGTAAACAATTTTCACAATCTGAAAGTAAACTGGGGTATATCCTAACATGGGAAACTAATTGACCTTGTTAAATAAAAATAGATGAAATGAAGTGCATCCTAATACATATTTCTTATTAAATGGCATTCACCTGTAGTATTAAATATCTCACAGATACATCATATATCATGTCTAACAGACTGTTGCGAGTCGTGAGTTACGATAAGTGCATTAAAAAATGCACCTCGCATTGCTTGGTAAGACTCTAGAACTAAAAGCACAATGGAAAACCAATAGAACTGTTAGTAAATACCATACCTATATTTTATTACCAATAAAAGAATTTTGCAGTTGACAATAAAATATTGTAATTGGTGAAAGTAACTCGTTATGATCTTGGCCCATGTCTTCGTGTTAGAAACAAGTGCTCCACTTCAAAAAAAGCAATCGTAGAGTGAGCACAGATCACTCTTATGATTAAAATGGACTGTAACTGGTAGTGACTTCGAATGCACATAAAAGTTGTGCAATCATTGTCCACTTGTTCTGTTTTGTTCAACTGAAATATATACTTCACTTTGGTTTACCTGATGTTATTTGCATTGTAGTAGCACAAAAGTCCAGACCTCAATCATACACTCCAAAAACACAAGGCTATATGTATGTTTAACACCTAATTACTTACAAAGAAAATAAGTTATTAGGAGTCCATCAGTAGAAAAAAACTATCAGCAACTAACTGGACGCAATAAAGTATACAACCCAAAAGAGGAAACAAAAAATATTAACAAACTCATATCCATATCCCAAATTGCAATTTATGTGTTAGTTTCTCTGACACACTTTGCGCATCAACATGACAAATTATTCAGATTTCATTGCACGTGCCCCTTTTAACTGCTAAAAGTTGGACATACCCTGTCATAGAGCCAACACAAATGGCATCCTATGTCCACAAAATTAAAAGCTAAACACAGCTGGGGTGCATCACTGAACGCTCAAAGGTAAATCAAATCTTATAAAGACTCATAACTCATAAGTATAGAAGGCATTCAAGATAGAACCTGGGAAGTATAAGAAATGAGTCATGCCTCAAGTGGCTAACTCATTCCAAAAAGAACTTGTCTGATTGGTCCCAAAAAATGCAACATGTACATGCACAAAATGTAGTCGACCAATATATAATTATTCCCATCTATATTAGAAAATGCTCAAAAGATGTCTTGAGTGTGTGGAGTCCAGACGCTCTTTACTTCTACCTATATTACCTTTTATAAATACTCATACTCATATTATGTTGTGTGAGAAAACATTTGTCAACACAAAACGGTTGTTGAATCAAGGCTTGCAGGAAGCAAACATTCAGTTTTTCTTTGTTGGCCATAGATTTTATATATCCCAGGAGAAATTTTATATTTTGACAGATTTGAAGCCATGCCTACAAAATATCAGACTCATGAAACTTAGTATCAGGCTGTAGTCTCTGATTATCATAATTCTTAATCAAGATTCAGAGTACTGTGGGCACATATATGCACACCACTGTATTCTCAAAAAAACCTACGCACACCACTCCTGCAGGCAACATTGCATTGTGGAACCAAATTTCTCAAAACATCACTGCACTATTCGTACATATATTTGGTAGATGACCTTGCAGTATTTGTCTTCTGTGTTGAAGCTATTGCATCACGAATTGGTATGTGTGTGCTCCAAACTGAATGTAGCATCTATTGTACATTGATGAATTCTTAAGCGGTGGCAGACTCATCACCACAAGGGAGTACCTGGAGCTGTAGAGGTAGAACCCATGTCCTCAGTGGTAGGGGTGGTCGATTCCACGACGAAGGGGTGACCTGACAATGTTAAACTATGAAGAGTATCACAACCACATATAGATGTGACCATTTGGAATCACCACCGGCAGCGACGCTAGGGCATAGGAAACCTAGCGACCTGGTGGTGCCATGTTGTGTTTGAGATTCCTAGTAGCTTTCGAACTCTTGATAGAGAAGTCAATTGTATTTGTAAGATGTCGTCCTTTGCCCTGTCAAATAACTCACCTGTAGGCCATTTTTGCCCACCTCCCACCAAGCCATTGTATTACTGACACCGCTCATGATTGTGGCCGAGTCTCTACACCACCTGCATCAGAAAAAAGTGAACATACCTCTTCCTCTATACTGGCAATACTGAAGAAATGTGGGCACACACATATACAAATGCATATTTACTGAAAATTTAAACCAAAAAGGAATTCAAGATTAATTAATTACTATAAGTGACTTTCTAATTGCAATATAAAGGATTTTCGTACAGCATTGGCCTCTCAGGTAAACAGAGATTTTGTCGAGGCCTTCTCTACCTTTAGTTTCAGTAGTGATAGTACCACAACATTTAGACATCATCTTAATCTTAATTCTAATCCACACCAAAAAAAAGCACCACGAAACTGGTAAGTGACTAATTCACCATTCAGTTCAATTTTAAGCATGCCGTTATGCAGTGTTAATTTGTACCAATCTTTCTCTAAAACTACAAAGAAGCCCCAAAATAAATTGCTATCTTAACGCATACAAAGAAAATGAAGAATTTGCCAGGGATGCAGAATCATCAGGTTATATTACATATCCTTGAACGTGGCCATGATCAACAAGGTACCTGAGTAGTTAATATAGTGGCTATGAAATCACACAGTCCAGCTCTTCCGAGGATCGAGACATGAACAGAAAGACACGGTAATAACTGATTTCATCAATGATAGATCTCGCTATTCTACCAATATGCAAATCCTTAAGCCTTTATGATTTTGGGAGCACAGGAGAATTTTTTTTTTTTGAAAAGTGGAGAAAACATATTTTAATACATATTATTTTCATTAATGATAGATCCATATGTTCGTCAAACATAAACTGAAAATCAATGTTGCAGCTTTCAGATATATATAAAGCAGCAGATATATATAAAGGAGAAACACTTTTATTTTCACTTAATCTTGCAATGTAACCTAGCAGAAGTATCAAATAACTAAGAAATTTTATTGTCCAATTAAAATGTGATGGTGAAATAATATTAAGGAGTAAACTATCTTTTCCAGAAACTGAAATTGCATAAATAGTCAAGGAGCAATACGTACCACATAATCTCCACCTCTAAGGTATGATTGATCATGCGTTGCAAATGTTGAATGCACACAATTCCCTTCCACGAACAAAATCATCATGAAACCTGGGGTGTATCCAGATTATCCTCCACCTGTAGCCTGTGATCTCTGGAAGTACAACACAAATTGTTGCTCTCACAGGCATTTCATCGAGAACCTCACAAGCAAATAACAGAACATCATATGGCAGCTGCCTCCCGGAGAGATTGTACATTAAATTGACACTGAATATCAAAAACATGGATCACCAATTGACAACCAGAAGACATTATGCAAAAGATAGGCTACCTGCCGGCAGCTGCAGTGTGGTTGCACATCCATGGGGATGAGCTCATACCGATCAAATATGAGACCTGATGGCACAAGCGTTGCCTACCGGCCTGGAAATCGGATGTTGGTCGCAGCGCTGCTGAGCAAGCTGTCAGCGACCCAAGGAGAAGCCCAGAGCAAGGCCCAGGTCCAGCAAGGAAGAGCACGAGGCTCCGACAAGTTCCAGCCCGCTACCGCGACTAAACGCTTCGCTCGAGTGTATAAGTAGAAGGAGAGATCAATATTGTAAATTGGCTTGGAACAGAGGCTTCGGCCGTCACCTGCTTGTTACGCAAGAAGGTGAAGACAACCGAATATTCGAATTATCTGAGATCAATCCCTGTATGATCGTCGATTTCTTAGCCTGGGGTTAACAATCTGGTATCAGAGCCCTCCCACATCCTGGATCATTTTTCCCCCCTCCCACCCACCACCGCACCCGACAGTTCACCAGATCGCGCATCATGGAGGTCGAGGCCTTCACCAAACAACAGATCTTCGACACCATGTGCAAGCTCGTCGCGGATCAGAAGAAGGAACTTGCTGACAAGATGGAGGAGCAGCGGAACGAGACGACAACGGCGCTGCAAGAGCAGCATCGATCTACCACGGAGATCCTCAACGAGATCCGGGCGGATCTCGGCGACATCCAACTGCGACTGGAGCGCGGAGCACCCAAGGCCGCCACCGCACCGATGGCGTCGTCCACGCCAATCTCACCGCGCGACGACGACCATGGCCCGTTTGGGCACGGCGACGACAAATTTCGCCGGGGGAAGGCCGCGGAGACTGCGGTCCCGTATGTGCCTCCTCCGGCAAGAGGTGCGCACACCGGCCGATCTGTTTACTCTTCCCCTCCACATGCAGTAGATGAATCCCAGTTCAACTACCGATCTATTCCCAAGATCGATTTCCCAAAATTCGATGGGGCGTGCCCGAAACTGTGGCAGCAACGCTGCGAAGATTATTTTCATCTCTATGGCACCCCACGATCAATGTGGATCACTATAGCTACTATGCAGTTTGAAGGAGCAGCCGCTCGCTGGCTTCAGTCCATTCAGCGCAAAATTCCCCAAGCCACTTGGTTGGAATTTTGTGGGTGGATTGTCACACGTTTTGGTCGCAATCAACACCAAGCTTTCCTCCGTCAGCTGTATCACATACACCAGAATAGCACAGTTACTGATTATGTTGACAGATTTGCTGAGTTAGTTGATCAATTGGCAGCTTATGAGCCACACATAGATACCTTACACTACACCACTAGATTCATAGATGGTTTGAAACACAGTATTCGTGCTATTGTTGCAATTCAGTGTCCCATCGACCTCGATACTGCGTATTCGCTTGCCTTGTTGCAGGAAGAGGTGACTGAAGGAGGACGTTCATTTCCACACCAGCAACCTCTTCAATTGCCGGCACCGCCCCCTCTCCTGGCATTACCAGCGCCACCCAAGCGACCTCAACAATTACCTGTTCCTCCTTCCCGGCTGCCGATGCAGTCTGAGTTCAAGGCCACGGGAGAGAACCATCGTGGGCAACCGTCTTCCAGCGTTTCCACTGATGACAGATGGACGGCTCTGCGTAACTACAGAAAGGCTCGTGGCCTCTGTTTTACGTGTGGAGAACGGTGGTCTCGCGACCATCAGTGCAAAGGTACAGTCCAGTTACATGTGCTTCAAGAGGTTCTGGAACTGTTTCCGGAGGACTCGTCTATGCCAGAACAAGATTCCTCTTCTTCCCCACCAGCGGAATTGCATCTTCTGGCTGCTGTTACTGAATTAAAGGATCCCAGTATCCTTACCTTTCAGTTAACTGGCTCTGTACAAAATCAGCAAATTCAGTTCCTGGTCGACTCTGGTAGTACTCACTCTTTCATCAATGCAAAATTTGCTCCTCTGTTCACCGGTATGTCTGATATGGCTGCACCTCTCCGTGTGAAAGTAGCAAATGGGGAACATCTACAATGCACAAAGACTCTGATTGCCTGTCCATGGTCTTGTCAAGGACATGTGTTTACCACTCAGTTTAAGATGCTAGCACTGGGCACTTATGATGGAATCCTTGGCCTGGATTGGCTGGGCATGCACAGCCCAATGCGCATCGATTGGGAAGAACAATGGATGTCATTTGAGCACCAGGGTTCTCACGTTACTCTGCAGAGCAACAATACTCCAGCTTATGCCTGTACAGTGGTCGAGCTGCTTCTCTTGCATGAATCCACTGAGAGCACTGTCCAGTTGCCTGATGATGTTGTTCAGATACTGAATCAGTATGCCTCTGTCTTTGAAGAACCTGTTGGATTACCTCCTCGCAGACTCTGTGATCATTCTATTCCATTAATTCCTGGAGCTCAGCCTATCAACAAGAAACCCTACCGCTATAATCCCCAACTGAAAACAGAAATTGAGCAGCAGATTGCTGAGATGCTGGCTAGTGGTGTGATTCGGGTGAGCAACAGTCCATTTTCGTCACCGATCATTCTAGTGCGCAAGAAAGATGGGTCTTGGCGTATCGTGGTTGACTACCGTCACCTTAACGCACTCACGATCAAGAGCAAGTACCCAGTGCCCATAATTGATGAGCTTCTAGATGAACTGGCTGGCGCTTGTTGGTTCTCTAAGTTAGACCTTCGCGCAGGCTACCATCAGATTCGATTGTCACCTGGTGAAGAGTACAAGACAGCTTTTCAGACACATCACGGCCAATTTGAGTTCACAGTTATGGCCTTTGGTCTCACTGGCGCACCTGCTACATTTCTGAGTGCTATGAACACTACTCTGAAAGATTACCTGCGCAAGTTTGTCCTAGTGTTCTTCGACGACATTCTTATCTACAGCAGCACCTATGAAGAGCATCTGTCTCACATTACTTTGGTCCTGCAACGACTCCAGATAGATCACTGGCAAGTCAAAGCCTCCAAGTGCGAGTTTGCCCAACAGACGATTGCCTACCTAGGCCACCTTATTTCAGCAGTGGGAGTGTCCACTGATCCTGCAAAGATTCAGACTGTCCGAGACTGGCCAGTGCCCACTACAGCCAAGGAACTTTGCAGTTTCTTAGGTTTATCTGGCTACTATCGGAAATTCGTGAAGCATTATGGAGTTATTGCCAAACCTCTCACCAACCTCTTGCGTAAAGGGATTCTCTTCATCTGGACAGAGGAAACACACACAGCCTTCAAAACCCTTAAACAGGCATTGATCAGTGCACCTGTACTGGCTCTCCCAGACTTTACCAAAAGTTTCACTCTCGAGACAGACGCCTCTGATCACGGAATCAGCGCTGTACTCCTCCAGGACGCTCATCCCATTGCTTTTGTCAGTCGAGCTCTTGGACCGCGCACTCGTGGACTGTCCACGTATGAGAAAGAGCACCTAGCCATACTCATGGCCATCGATCAGTGGCGTCCATATTTGCAGTGTGGAGAATTTCGCATTGTTACTGATCAGCGCAGCCTGATCCATCTGAATGATCAACACTTGCATACTTCGTGGCAGCACAAGGCCCTGACCAAGATGCTTGGCCTTCAATACACCATAGTTTATCGCAAAGGTGCGGAAAACGCAGCTGCTGACGCTCTATCCCGACGGCCACAACAATCTGAATGTGTTTCAGCAATTTCATCAGTGCAACCTACTTGGATCGATGAAATTGTGCAAGGATATCAAGCTGATCCCAAATCCACTGCTCTGCTAGCTCGCTTGGCTGTCCAATTGGAGGGTTTTGATGGATTCACTCTTCGTGACGGTGTGATTCGCAAACATGGACGTATCTGGGTGGGCGCCAACCAGGTGCTGCAATCTCGCATTACTAATGCCCTTCATGCCAGCGCCACCGGCGGGCATTCTGGCTTTCCCGTGACGTACAGGCGCGTCAAGCAGCTTTTCTCCTGGCCACTCATGAAACAATTTGTCCGCCGCCAGGTGCAGGAATGTCTCATTTGCCAACAAGCGAAGCCAGAACGAGTTCACTATCCTGGTCTTCTCCAACCCCTGCCTGTACCACATCACGCCTGGGAGGTTGTGTCTATGGATTTCATCGAAGGATTCCCTAAATCTGGCCGATATGATGGTGTACTGGTAATCGTCGACAAATTTTCCCGATATGCACACTTTGTTCCGTTTGCTCATCCCTACACTGCGGCCAGCGTGGCGCGACTCTTCCTCGACAATGTGTTCAAGCTCCATAGCATGCCACAGTCCATTATCTCTGATCATGATCGAGTGTTCACAAGCGCCTTCTGGTGTGAACTCTTCCGCCTGGCCGATACTAAGCTGTGTCTGAGCTCTTCATACCACCCTCAAACGGACGGTGCTACCGAGCGCGTCAATCAGTCCTTGGAGGCCTATATCAGGTGCTTTGCCCAAGCATGTCCTCAGCAATGGGCTAAGTGGCTTCCTCTCGCGGAGTATTGGTACAACACTAACTGGCATTCAGCTCTGAACAAAACACCCTTCGAGGTACTGTACAATTACCCCCCTCGTCACTTTGGCTTCTCTGTGGATGATGCTTGTACTGTCAAAGACCTCAAGGAGTGGCTCGATGAACGGACCGTTATCCAAGACCTACTTCACCAGCAACTTTTGCGTGTCCAGCAGAAAATGAAATCTTCCGCGGACAAAAAACGCATCTTCAGAGAATTTGCCGTGGATGATCTGGTCTTCTTGAAGCTTCAACCATACATCCAGAATTCTGTCGCTATCCGTTCCAATCAGAAGCTGGCATACAAATTCTATGGACCTTACAGAGTCCTAGCTCGTGTGGGCAAGGTGGCCTACCGCCTCGATCTCTCGGAAAGCAGCCGAATCCATCCTGTGATTCATGTCTCCCAACTGAAGAGAGTGCTGGGCAACCACATCCAGGTGCAGACTGAACTCCCTGTTTTTGACCCTGGCATGCAGGTACCATTCTGAGTTCTCCAACGACGCATGATTCAACGCGGCGCCACAACAGTCTCTCAAGTGCTGATTCAATGGGATCGCCAACCGGAGTCGCTGGCAACTTGGGAGGACACCGACGCTCTTCGTCAACATTTCCCAGCGGCGCCTGCTTGGGGACAAGCAGCATCTCAGGGGGAGGGGATTGTCAGCGACTAATACGTCCCAAACGTATCTATAATTTTTGATGCTCCATGCTTTGTTTTACACCATTTGCCTACTGTTTCGTTACACTTAGTGGCATTTTTATACATTTTCCGGAACTAACCTATTAACGAAGTGCCACAGTGCCAGTTTCCTGTTTTCTGCTGTTTTTGTGTTTCAGAAGTGATACACAGGAAATATTCTCGGAATTGGACGAAACAAGTTCCTGAAGTCATATTTTACCCGGAAGCTTCCAGACATCCGAAGAAGTGTCGGAGGGGGGGCCACCAGGGCCCCACACAAGGGGGCGGCGCGGCCCAGCCCCTGGCCGCGCCACCCCTGTGTGAGGACGCCTGGTCCCTCTCCTGACATCGCCCCTTCGCCTATATTTACCCCCCGACAAGAAAAACCTAAGGGCCCGATCAGTTTTCCAGAATACAACGCGATCCGCCGCCGCCGTCGACCCGAAGATCGGGAGGGTCCAAAAGCTCTTCCCGGCACCCTGCCGGAGAGGGGAATCGCCACCGGAGGTCTCCTTCATCACCATGATTGCCTCCGGAGCGATGAGTGAGTAGTCTACCTTGGACTATGGGTCCATAGCAGTAGCTAGATGGTTGTCTTCTCCACCATGTGCTTCATGTTTAGATCTCATGAGCTGCCATACATGATTGAGATCACCGTTATGTAATTCTATGATGTTGGTTTGTTGGGATCCGATAAATATTGGTGTTTATGATTAAGTTGCTGTACTGAATTATATCTTTTGTGATCTCTATGTTGTTTATGATCTTGCATGCTCTCCGTTGTTAGTAGCTATCTTGGCCGAGTAGTTGCTAGTGACTCCAAGAGGGGGTATTTATGCTCGATAGTGGGTTCATGCCTCTATTTCACCTGGGGGAGTGACAGAAACCTCTAAGGTGGTAGATGTGCTGTTGCTACTAGGGAGAAAACAACATTCATATGCTCAAGGGCATATGCTTTGTTTACATTACACACTTTGCTTAATGCAATTATCTGTTGTTCGCAACTTAATACTTCTAGGGTGTTCGGATGATATCCCCGGGGGTGGATTATTAGTCATAGATGTAGTTGGATGGCGGTCTATGTATTTTGTTGTAATGCCCAGAGTAAATCTCATAGTGATCTTCTTGACATATCACGTTAGGTCTATTCTATCAATTGCCCAACTGTAATTTGTTTACCCAGCATGTTATTTTATCTATGGAGAGACACCACTAGTGAACTGTGGACCCCGGTCCTATTTTAATCATATTGCAATCACCTGTTTACTTTTCCCGCACTGTTTACTTTACTCGCATACTATATTGTTTTCCACTCGATACACTCATTACCTTTGTTTCAAGCAAACCGGTGAGATTGACAACCTCATCGCAAGTTGGGAACAAAGTATTTGCTTGTGTGTGTGCAGGTTCCACGTTGCAGCTAGCAAGCAAAGCTTGGACGAGGCGCCACATATAAATTGTCCGCTGCTGTCGCAAGCTAGCAAGCATCACCTTTAGTCGTCATCGCCTCTCTTCTCCTGATCGACATTAAACCTTGGTTTCTTAACTGAGGGAAAATTTGCCGCTACACTCATCATACCTTCCTCTTGGGGTTCCCAACGGGCTGGTCAAGCACCACGCACAAGGACGTCTGCTTCCACATCAACTAGGCATCAGCTCTTTTCTGGCGCCATCACCACCAAGTAGCAGCCTCTTTTCTGGCGCCGTTGCCGGGGAAGAGAGAAGACTTCTGCGAGGGGAGTTCTTCGCACACACATTCTTTACTTTGTTATTTGTTTGCTTTACTTTATTTTATTTTACCTGCATTGCTTTTTATATCAAAAACCCAAAAAAATTAGAATCCTTGGTAGCTGTTTTTACTTGTTTACTTTCGTTTTGCTGAAATGGCCAATCCTGAAAACACCAAGTTGTGTGACTTTGCTAGCACAAACAATAGTGATTTTATCTGCACTCCTATTGCACCACCTGTTCCTGCTACCACCTTTTATGAGATTAAGCCTGCTTTATTGAACCTTGTTATGAAAGAGCAATTTTCTGGTGCTAGTACTGAAGATGCTGCAGCTCATCTCAACAATTTTGTTGAGCTATGTGAGATGCAGAAATATAAGGATGTTGATAGTGATATTATTAAGCTCAAGTTGTTTCCTTTTTCTTTGAGAGGAAAGGCTAAAGATTGGTTGCTGTCTTTGACTAAGAATAGTATTGATTCATGGGCTAAGTGTAAGGATGCTTTTATTGGTAGATACTATCCTCCCGCTAAGATTATATCGTTGCGTAGCAATATTATGAAGTTTACTCAGTTTGATAATGAACATGTTGCTCAAGCTTGGGAAAGAATGAAATCTATGATAAAGAATTGCCCCACTCATGGACTGACTACTTGGATGATTATCCAAACTTTTTATGCAGGGCTGAATTTTTCTTCAAGGAACCTACTTGATTCAGCTGCTGGAGGCAGTTTTATGTCCCTTACCTTGGGCGCCGCGTCAAAACTACTTGACAACATGATGGTAAATTATTCTGAATGGCATACCGAGAGAGCTCCACAAGGTAAGAAGGTAAATTCTGTTGAGGAAACCTCTTCCTTGAGTGATAAGATTGATACCATTATGGCTATGCTTGCTAATGATAGGATTCATGTTGATCATAATAATGTTCCTTTGGCCTCTCTGGTTGCTCAAGAAGAGCAAGTTGATGTGAATTTCATTAGAAACAATAATTTTAACAACAATGCTTATAGGAACAATTTTGCTAGTAACAATTATAGGCCATATCCTTCTACCAATGGTAATGGTTATGGTAACTCTTATGGTAATTCCTACAACAATGCTAGGGCCGCGCCCTCCGAGCTTGAGGTAATGCTCAAGGACTTCATCGGTAAGCAAACTGCTTTTAACAAGTCTGTTGAGGAAAAGTTAGGCAAAATTGATATTCTTGCTTCTAAAGTTGATAGCCTTGCTCATGATGTTGAACTCCTGAAATTAAAAGTGTTTCCTAATGATGTGAATGTGAGCAATGTTGTTGCTGCCGCTAATGCTACCCAAGTTGGAATTGATGAAAATATTAGATTGTTAGCGGAATTGCATGCCAGGTGGGAAAGAGAAGATGAGATGGCTAGAGAGATGAAGGTATGTACCATTACTACCTCTAATGATGTTGCTCCTACTGATAGTAATCCTCTTACTTTAATTGGTGTAGAGAAAACTCCCACTCCTTGTGTTAAAAAGCCTAAAACTGCCAAAACTTTTTCTCAAAAGAGTGCTGAAATTTTTCGGAGTGTGGGAGATGATAGCTCTATCTCTTTCAATGATTTTGATGTTGATGGCTGCAATATATCTGAAGTAATTTTGTTCTTGCAAAAGCTTGCTTTGACTCCCAATGCTAGTTCTTTAAATATTTCTTTTACTAAGCATATTACCAATGCTCTTATAAAGATTAGGGATGAAAAGTTGAAGCAAAAAGCCTCTGTTCCCAAGAAGTTAGAAGATGGTTGGGAACCCATCATTGATATGCATGTTAATGGTTATGATTGCCATGCTTTATGTGATCTAGGTGCTAGTATTTCTATTATGCCTAGAAAGATTTATGACATGCTTGATTTACCACCGCTTGAAAAGTGTTATTTTGATGTTCCTATTGCTGATGTTGCTAAGAAGAAACCTTTGGGAAGGATTAATGATGTTCTTATTGTGGTTGACAATAATCTTGTTCCCGTTGATTTTCTTGTTATGGACGTTGAATGTCATGCTTCATGTCCTATTATTTTGGGAAGACCTTTTCTTCGAACTGTAGGTGCTATCATTGATATGAGGGAAGGCACTATCAAGTATCAATTCCCACTTAAGAAAGGTATGGAACACTTCCCTAGGAAAAGAAAGAAATTACTTTTTGACTCTATTCTTAGAGCAAATTATGAGCTTGATGCTTTATCACTTGATATTACTTGATTCGCACTTTTCTGCGCCTAGCTCAAAGGCGTTAAAGAAAATCACTCTTGGGAGATAACCCAATGTTTTATTTACAGTACTTTTTCTTTTATTTGAGTCTTGGAAGTCATTACTACTGTAATGACCGCTCCTTATCTTGTTTATTTAGTTTTTGTGCCAAGAGAAGCCTCTAATTTGAGTGAGGTAAAGATTTGGGGAAACTGCTGTCCTGAAACTGTTTTCGGTGCTGCACCGTAAAAATTCGTGAAAATTCTCTGTTTATCTTTTGGACCTGCGATTTCTTGTGCATATGCCCCAGGTTATATCCAAACTTTTCTTAGTTGAACACTTTTTGATTTGAGCAACGGAAAATCCCTCAAAATTTCGTCCTTTGTCAGCTGTTCAGTTTTGACAGATTTCTGCCAATATTCGTTTTTGCCACTTTATCGCTTTCTTTTGAGTTCTTTTTTATCATGGAACTCTTGTGGAAGTTGCTACAGTAGTATATACTTTATATGTGGTGGTTTTGGGTTGAAACCTGAAGCTAAAAGAGGTTGAATATATTTTATGCTTACACTAATGTTGCTAATAGAATTGTGTTTAGTTTTGTATGAAGGAAGTTTTCAAGTGTAGGGATTGGAGAATGATGAGATGAGTTGAAGAATGAACAAAAGCTCAAGCTTGGGGATGCCCAGCACCCCAAGAAATATCCAAGAAGTACAAGCGTCAAAGCTTGGGGATGCCCCCGAGGCACCCCTTCTTCATCGGCAAAAATCAGGTCACCTTTCAAAACACTATATTTTTATTGCTTCATGCACTATGTGTTTTTCTTGGAGCGTCAGTTGTTTTAGTTTTCTTAGTTTGTTTAGTTTGTTTGTTTGCTGCAATAAATGGTTGGACCCCAACAAATTTCCTTTGGAGGAGATGTACTCGTTTTCATTTACAAAGAACGCTCTAGTTTTCACTCTTATTTAAAATCGAGCGTTCATCTTTTTCTGCTACTGCTTTTGGTTTTCATTTTCGCCTTGATTTGCGTTCAGATCTTTTCATATATTTTCATCAAGGTGTATTTTTGCCTCTGATCTTTATTGGTTTTCATCAAAAGAGGTATTTATAAAAATTTCAAATGGTGTTGGAAAAGAGAAAAAGCTTTGTGCAAAATAGTGGTACAAGAAGGAGCTTGTGTAGACTGCGGCTTAGGCTTTTTCATGTCATACTTGATGTCTTTTTGATAGTATGCTTAGTGGTTTTGCTGTAGCATGACTTGTCTCAAATAACTGAGATTGCTTAATGAGCCTTTGAAAAAATCATGCGTTGTTTTTATTGTATGGAAGCATTATTTTGGTTTTCTCCTTGATGCTTTATTTGGGTTGACTTGGCACATGCTCACACATGTTAGACTCTTGCAAAGTCGCCAATAGCCTTCATGATCATTTAGTTTTTGACTTTTGATGCCATCGTATGCTTCTTTTAATGTCGCTTTGTCGCTTTGCATGATTATGGCCATTATTGCTCTCTTAGTTGGTCGCTCCCAGTCTTTTGCTAGCCCTCACCTTGTACTGAGTATGAGCTCTACTCGTGCATCCAACTCCTAAAAGCCAAAGTTTTCCAAAGTGTCCACCATACATACCTACTAGCAATTTGCTATTCCAAGTAAATTTGACTTGCTTTTATATTCTCTTCAAATTAAACTCTTACCAGTGTTATGCGAAATTCGGTCAGTAAAGCTCTCACGAACCGGAAGGCACACTTTACTTTTTCCTGTTCTTAAAATTTTGACATTATGGTCTCTTATGCTGAGTTGTTATGCTTGCAAGTTGTAAGTTGGATTCTAGCCCAGCCATGCTGTCATGGGGCAAGCTTTCAACATTGCACTTCTATTTGAGTTGATATTGTGATCTTTTGTTTATGGATGCCCGCTATGGGAAATGAATTGGGAATCTTGTAGGGATCATGGAGTTTGTATATGTGTTAGGGAAACGCCGGGCCGCCAATCTAAGCCATGCATAATTCATGGTGAAAATTTGCAGCATACCCATGGTGAACATTCGACGACGCATCTCACAATAAAAAGCTAAACAATATAGCAAATAAAAGAGATGTCGAGGTGTTCATTGTCTGCTTGTCCTGTCATTTTGGTGTGGGCTTGTTCCATGTCATCGGGCACGGAGGTACCCCATTGGCGGTTCTCAATGATATGCATATACTTACAATGACAAGAGCCTTGCTTGGGACTCTAAGTAAAGTAGCATAGTTTGGGTACTCGTATTCACGGGACACGAGGTTTTCAACTTATGATTTGTCAAGCATATGCATCATAATTGTTCTCGCATTAACTTTAACCATTCAAGATGCTTATGATGGGGGCAATGAGAGCTCAAAGCCGGTAAGTACCATAATTTTTGAAGGTTATATAACTTGCAATCACTGCTTCCCTCTACGAAGGGCCTTTCTTTTACTTTTATGTTGAGTCACCACCTTCTTTCTTTATGCACCATTAAGAGAGCATAGTTGCCATTCTTAGTGTGATATGCATTGTCCCAAAGTTCATTGATTGATTCATATTGTTGGTTTCACTTGTTCTTAAATTATTTGTATCTAGTCGCCCTCTTAAACTTTGAGGTGTCCTATGCATTTATGTTTTGCTCTCCATGAAGGACAAGCTGAAAACCACTTGTATGTTTTTCCTTATGATTTGAACACACGTTTGACTTTCATTGTTTCATTGCCATGATCTTTTGTTTGTGTTCATTTGCATGTTTACAACATGGTTGCTAAGTTCTTATTGTCATGATTATATCTTTCATGCCATGTTTTAAGTTCTATTGATCCCAGCTCGCCAATGCTTACATATATGATCAAGATTATGTAGGTGCATGTCACCTCAAAAATTATTCTTTTGTTATCACTTACCTACTCGAGGACGAGCAGGAGTTAAGCTTGGGGATGCTTGATACATCCCAAACGTATCTATAATTTTTGATGCTCCATGCTTTGTTTTACACCATTTGCCTACTGTTTCGTTACACTTAGTGGCATTTTTATACATTTTCCGGAACTAACCTATTAACGAAGTGCCACAGTGCCAGTTTCCTATTTTCTGCTGTTTTTGTGTTTCAGAAGTGATACACAGGAAATATTCTCGGAATTGGACGAAACAAGTTCTTGAAGTCATATTTTACCCGGAAGCTTCCAGACATCCGAAGAAGTGTCGGAGGGGGGCCACCAGGGCCCCACACAAGGGGGCGGCGCAGCCCAGCCCCTGGCCGCGCCACTCCTGTGTGAGGACGCCTGGTCCCTCTCCTGACATCGCCCCTTCGCCTATATTTACCCCCCTACGAGAAAAACCTAAGGGCCCGATCAGTTTTCTAGAATACATTGCGATCCGCCGCCGCCGTCGACCCGAAGATCGGGAGGGTCCAGAAGCTCTTCCCGGCACCCTGCCGGAGAGGGGAATCGCCACCGGAGGTCTCCTTCATCGCCATGATTGCCTCTGGAGCGATGAGTGAGTAGTCTACCTTGGACTATGGGTCCATAGCAGTAGGTAGATGGTTGTCTTCTCCACCATGTGCTTCATGTTTAGATCTCATGAGCTACCATACATGATTGAGATCACCGTTATGTAATTCTATGATGTTGGTTTGTTGGGATCCGATGAATATTGGTGTTTATGATTAAGTTGCTGTACTGAATTATATCTTTTGTTATCTCTATGTTGTTTATGATCTTGCATGCTCTCCGTTGTTAGTAGCTATCTTGGCCGAGTAGTTGCTAGTGACTCCAAGAGGGGGTATTTATGCTCGATAGTGGGTTCATGCCTCTATTTCACCTGGGGGAGTGACAGAAACCTCTAAGGTGGTAGATGTGCTGTTGCTACTAGGGAGAAAACAACATTCATATGCTCAAGGGCATATGCTTTGTTTACATTACACACTTTGCTTAATGCAATTATCTGTTGTTCGCAACTTAATACTTCTAGGGTGTTCGGATGATATCTCCGGGGGTGGATTATTAGTCATAGATGCAGTTGGATGGCGGTCTATGTATTTTGTTGTAATGCCCAGAGTAAATCTCATAGTGATCTTCTTGACATATCACGTTAGCTCTATTCTATCAATTGCCCAACTGTAATTTGTTTACCCAGCATGTTATTTTATCTATGGAGAGACACCACTAGTGAACTATGGACCCCGGTCCTATTTTAATCATATTGCAATCACCTGTTTACTTTTCCCGCACTGTTTACTTTACTCGCATACTATATTGTTTTCCACTCGATACACTCATAACCTTTGTTTCAAGCAAACCGGTGAGATTGACAACCTCATCGCAAGTTGGGAACAAAGTATTTGCTTGTGTGTGTGCAGGTTCCACGTTGCAGCTAGCAAGCAAAGCTTGGACAAGGCGCCACATATAAATTGTCCGCTGCTGTCGCAAGCTAGCAAGCATCACCTTCAGTCGTCATCGCCTCTCTTCTCCTGATCGACATTAAACCTTGGTTTCTTAACTGAGGGAAAATTTGCCGCTACACTCATCATACCTTCCTCTTGGGGTTCCCAATGGGCTGGTCAAGCACCACGCACAAGGACGTCTGCTTCCACATCAACTAGGCATCAGCTCTTTTCTGGCGCCATCACCACCAAGTAGCAGCCTCTTTTCTGGCGCCGTTGCCGGGGAAGAGAGAAGACTTCTGCGAGGGGAGTTCTTCGCACACACATTCTCTTTGATAACTTATATGAGAAAACCTTAAAAGGATAAAACTCATCAGTAAGTTTAGAGAACAATTAATATGTCTTGAATACATCCGTTAAAAACCCCGGTGGGGAAAATAGGAGGTATGACATATATTCTTGTGTTAATATTACCTCATTAAAAACCTTCATGAGAACCATGAGAGTAAACTTATAAAGGGAAAAAGAGTGTAATATAATATTTGAATGGGTTATGGTTCAGAGGGATACTCCCCCTGATCCTTTCAAATCTTGAAGTCGTCTCATACCAATGCCATGAACATACTTTTCAAATGTTGAAGTTGGTAGTGACTTTGTGAATAGATCGGCGAGATTATCGCATGATTTGACTTGCAAAATGTTTATATCTCCACTTTTCTGTAATTCATGGGGATAAAACAATTTGGGTGCAATATGTTTAGTGATATTGCTCTTTATGTAACCCGTTTGCATTTGAGCAACACAAGCAGCATTTTCTTCATAAATAATGGTCGGAGATTTGATAGAACATTTTCCACATGATTGTTGTATGTGGTTTATCATTCTGTGAAGCCACACGCATTCACGTGATGCCTCATATAATGCAATTATTTCAGAATGATTGGTGGATATAGACACTAAGGTTTGCTTAGAAGACTTCCATGATATGGTTGTCCCACCATGTAGGAACACAAAACCGGTTTGCGATCTGGCATTATGGGGGTCTGATAAGTAGCTAGCATCGGTATATCCAATCATATCAATGTCCAGATTTCTCTGAAATTGAAAGAATAGGCCAAGATCCTTTGTGCCTTGGAGATATCGAAAGGTATTCTTAACTCCCATCCAATGGCGTTTAGTAGGAGCTGCGCTATGTCTAGCTAGTAAATTTACTGCAAATGCAATATCAGGCCTGGTGCAATTTGCAAGATATATAAGCGCTCCAATAGCACTGAGATATGGAACTTCAGATCCCAGTATCTCTTCTCCATTATCCCTTGGTCTAAATTGATCTTTCTCTACGTCTAGAGATCGAACAACCATGGGAGTTTTGGATGGATAGGATTTGTCCATATTGAATTTCTCCAATATTTTCTAGATATAGGCGGTTTGATGAACCAAAATACCCGAGGGAAGGTGCTCGAGTTGTAATCCTAAGCAAAATTTGGTTTTACCCAAATCCTTCATCTCAAATTCCGTCTTTAGGTGATTGCGTGCTTCATCAATATCTCGTGTGTTGCCAGTGATATTAAGATCATCAACATACACTGAAATAATGCAAAATCCAGTTTCAGACTTTTTGATGAAGACACATGGACAATCATCATTGTTGGAGTATCCTTTTTTCAATAGGAACTCACTAAGTCGGTTGTACCACATGCGTCCCGACTGTTTTAAGCCATATAAAGACTTATTTAGTTTTACACAATATACATTGCGTTTTGCGTTTGGATTTGGAATTGGGACTCCATCAAGAACCTTCATATAGATGTCCGAATCAAGTGAGCCGTAAAGGTAATCGGTCACTACGTCCATCAACTGCATAGATAGACGATTTTGAACTACCATAGATATGAGGTATCAGAATGTAATACCACTTATTACTGGAGAATAAGTTTCATTGAAATCAATGCCTGGTCTCTGCGTGAAACCTTGGGCTACAAGCCTTGCTTTATATCTCACCACCTCATTGTTTTTGTTCCGCTTACGAACGAAAACCCATTTAAATCCCACAGGGAAAACTTTGGGAGGTGTAGGTATTGCTTCAGTGAATACCTTTTGTTTATTGAGCGAGGCTAATTCTACTTTGATTACATCCTTCCATTTAGGCCAGTCGGAGCGTTTCTCACACTTTGCCATGGTCTTTGGATCATGATCATTTAGAAGGTTATTTGCAATTGTAGTTGAGAAATTTATGTCGATAATTGTAGACTTACGGTTGTAAGATTCTCCAGAGTCTATATAGTTTGTGGAAATTTCATTTACCCTTGTTGACTCATCATGATTTTCCAATACGGTTGAGTCTGGGTTTTCCGATGTCCCAGTCATTGAGTGCACAACTGAGCTGGGTTGTGGAGGTTGTCCTTCCACTGGGTGTAAACTATCCATTTGATGATTATCAACACTAGGTTGATTTACATTTTCTTCTTCGGAGGGTTTCTTCCTCTGTTTCCTTTGTTGCTTGCGAGGAGCCGAATCCTGTTTTACATTTACTTGTTCAGAGGGTTTCTTCCCTTGTTTCCTTTGTTGCTTGCGAGGAGCTGAATCCTGTTTTATGGCCGTACTTCTCCCCCTCTTATTTTGAATAGGGGGTTGAGTGGTTTTTGTTGGTACCTCCACTCTTTCAGGCGCATTTATTGCAGGATTGTAGGATTTAGTGACACCTTTATAGTCAGTAAATGAATCTGGCAGATTATTTGCTATATTTTGCAAATTAATTATCTTTCGAACTTGAAGTTCAGTTTCTTGAGTACGTGGGTCAAAGGAGGAAATGCCTTGGGCATTCCAATTGATTTCTGGGCATTCTTTTTGGTACTTGATATCTCCCCCTAATGCCGGGAAATGGTCCTCATTAAAGATGCAATCAGCGTGACAGGCTGTGAATAGATCCCCTGTGAAGGGTTCAAGGTACTTGATTATTGATGGTGATTTGTACCCCACATAGATCCCCAATTTCCTATGTGGGCCCATGGATGTACGCTGCGGTGGTGAGATTGGCACATATGTGGCGCATCCAAATTTACGCAGATGGGAAATATTAGGTAGATTTCCACATACTAATTACAGAGGGGAAGTGCTGTGATATGCAGTTGGTCGCAATTGAATTAAGTCAGCAGCATGTAAAACTGCATGACCCCAACATGAAGTTGGTAAGTTGCAATTCATTAGTAAAGGTCATGCTATGAGCTTAATTCTCTTAATTAGAGATTTGGCCAAACCATTTTGAGTGTGGACATATGGGAAAGAGTGCTGAACTTCAATTCCTAGTGCCATGCAATAATCATTGAAGGCTCGCGAGAAAAACTCAGCAGCGTTGTCCATTCGAATTGATTTGATTCGATTCTCGGGATAATGAGCTTGTAATTTAATAACTTATCTCATTATTTTAGCAAATACATGGTTTCATGTGGATAATAGACACACATGGGACCATCATGTAGATGCATCTATAAGAACCATGAAATACCTAAAAGGTCCAGACAATGGTTGGATAGGACCACAAATATCGCCTTGAATTCTTTCAAGGAATTGGAGTGGTTCCACTTGGATTTTAAGACGGGAAGGTCTTAAAATGAGTTTCCCAGTAGCACATGCAGTGCACATAAAATCCGAAGATTGTGGGAATTTAGCTTCATTTAAGTCATGACCATTGGAATTGCAGATAATTTTTCTCATCATCCCGATACCGGGATGACCAAGGCGATCATGCCAAGTTTGAAATGCATGGACATTTTGAAATATTACCTTGTATGCAACGTGAGCTTTGGGTTTTATGTATGTGTAGTACAATCCTGATGATAAAGAAGGAATTTTCTCAAATATTTGTTTGCCATATCCGTTGTCTTTCGTAAAGAGGAGATATTCCTCTTTGTTGTCCTCATGGGTTTCAATGTGAAATCCATTTTTGCGGATATCTCTGTAACCAATGAGGGTACGAGTTGAATCTGGATACAATAAAGCATCCTCAGTTATAATTTGCATACCCATAGGGAGGGTAAATATCGCACGTCCCGTGCCAACAATTACCGCATCGCGTCCAGCGATTGTTAAAATATTTCCATTTAACTTTTTGAGAGTTTAAAAATACTTATTTTCCTAAGTATAGAGTTTGTGGTACCACTGTCCACAAGGCATATTTCCTCCTCCATTTGGATTGACTCCCATAGAAATCTTTCCTTCTTATTCCGGTGATCGCCGGAGTCTATTGCTCTCTCGATAGAGCATGCTAATAACGTGTTAGAACTCAGAGGATTGAGAGTGAAAACTTGTGTTTATTGCTTGTGGGCAAAGCCCTATTTATACAAGGATTTTGGGGTGCCTCCGAAGAGGTGCCTGTTACAAGAGACATGACTGTTTACAAGAGATGTAACTGCTAAGGGAGAGAGAAGAGGTGTCTATACACAAGAGACATGTCTGTACGGAAAGGGTGCTTTGGGCATACTAGTAATCGCCTAGAGCGGTTGTAATTTATTCCTAACAAAACCGACATAGAAAGATTCATGGGTCGAAAATCCACGCGTCGTGCGACTACTGGAGAGCTAGGACTGCAAAGGGAATGTGTGAAACATTGACCAACCGAACGATGACGCGGAGCAACCACAAGGTCTCAAATTATAGGGAGCTTAGAGCTTTTTTAGGATAGGCGACACTGGTACACCACTAATAACAGGTTATCGGTGGCGTACTAGTACTAGTAAAAAAATAAGTATTTTGGGTTCCAGCTGATGACATGACTCTGGTGACGTAGTCTATTTGAGCATTCTACTTGTAGTATGTCACTGGCGGCGTAAAAAAACACACACATGCCGCTACTATTTTGTTAACTGTGCTGTGCTGTGTTCACCAGTGGCGTGGAAATAGCGCGTACGCCATCACCATTTTGTTAACGGTGGCATGCAAAATTATTAGCACTGTGAGCTAAGAACTAGACGCCACTACCTCTTTTTTCTTTAACTTATCTCTCTCTCTCTCTCTCTCTCTCTCTGTCGGGGGGATGACCCCCGGTAGGGTCAAGAGACTAGAAAGATATGAGATAAGTGGTTGACTCTGTAATGGTTGACCAAGATTGGGCCTGGCCGGCATATAGGAGTATCGGCCAGGCCGGCATATAAGCCGTATCCCGGCTAGTATTCAGGAATACTGGCATAGCCGGAATACGTTATGTAATGTGCCGGCATATATATAAATATGCTGGCCTAACCAAGTTGGTGTGTTATGCAGGAACAGGGAAGACCGGATTACCCGACCTTGGGTCGTTGGTCCGACATATAGGTCTGGGATATGGCCAACGGCTATATCCGGGATACAGAAGTCAACTAAAGGGTCACATCCCTACAATCAAGGAGAGAACCTTCCCAGCATGGAGGAAGGTCATGGTGATAGAGTGCACAGTGGTGGTTTACCAACCACCACAGTGCTAAGTACTGTCCTTGCTGCCATAGTGGAGAGGTCAAGCTCAAAGAAGTACAAGGTACAGGGATGGCATGTCCCATCGAGAGCAATCAGGAGAAAGTCAAGGGTGGTAGTCCATCGTCACCTTGTCCTATTTGGACTGTTGTTGGTGTCATCTGCTAGTAGATGACCGTTGTAACCCTGGCCACCACTATATAAGGTGGCACAGGGAGCCCTAGCCAAGGGTTGGTCACTTGATAGTCTGTGGGTTGATAGAGCTTCTTCCTCCTCTAGCAGAGAGCTTGGAAGCACCATTGTTGTACCTCCATCGATCCAAATATATACAAGTAGTAGAGCAGGAGTAGGGGTGTTATCTCCTTACGAGAGCCTCGAACCTGGGTAGATCTGTGTTCCTTTTTTTCGTGCTCTTTGATACGTCTCAAATGTATCTATAGTTTTTGATGCTCCATGTTTATTTTTATACCATTTGCTTAGTGTTTCGTTACACTTCGTGGTGTTTTTATGCATTTTCCGGAACTAACCTATTAACAAGATGCCACAGTGCCAGTTTCCTATTTTCTACTATTTTTGTGTTTCAGAAAAGTTACACAGGAAATATTTTTGGAATTGGATGAAATAAAAGCCGAACATCCAGATATTAAATGAAGCTTCCGAAGACCAAAGAGGAGACGAAGCCGAGCCAGAGGCTGGCCTCACCATAGGGCGGCGTGACCTGCCCCTTGAAGGAAATATGCCCTAGAGGCAATAATAATATTGTTATTATCATATTTCTAGTTCATGATAATGTTTATACTCCATGCTATAATTGTATTAAGCGGAAACATTAATACTTGTGTGGTTTATGAACAACACCGTGTCCCTAGTATGCCTCTACTAGACTAGCTCATTGATTAATGATGGTTAAGGTTTCCTAACCATAGACATGAGTTGTCGATTAATAATGAGGTCATGTCATTAGGAGAATGATGTGATGGACAGACCCAAATAAAGCAGAGCAATTAGATCGTGTCATTGTGTTCATCTTTGCGAAGCTTTTTCCTATGTCAAGTATTGTATTCCTTAGACCATGAGATAATACAACTCCCTAGTATCGGAAGAAAGCTTTGAGGTCATCAAACGTCATTCTATGAAAGGGTGATCATAAAGGTGTCTCTCAGGTGATCGAAAAATACTTGTTGGGTTGTATGTATCGAGATGGAATTTGTCCCTCCCGAGTTGGAGAGATATACTTTGGGCCCACTCGGTAATCGATATCAACACCGCTTGCAAGCATGTGGTTAAGGAGTTAATCACAAAGTGATATCGGATTACGGAACGAGTAAAGTACTTGCTGTGAACGAGATTGAACTAGGTATGCGGATACCGACGATCAAATCTTGGGCGAGTAAAATATCGTGTGACGAAGGGAATACATATACGGGATTAATTGAATCCTGGCATCGTGGTTCATCTGATATGATCATTGATGAATATGTGGGAGTCAATATGGGTTTCCAGATCCCGCTGTTGATTATTGATAGAAGATCATGTGTGCATATTCTCGAACCCGTAGGGTCACACACTTAACGTGCATCGACGCTAGGATAGAATGGATAATTGGTTTATGAGTTTTATGGTTGGAGTCTCGGATGAGATCCAGGACATCACGAGAGGTTCCGGAATGGTCCGGAGAATAAGATTCATATAATGGAAGAGAAAGGGAAACTGGACTTTTCCGGTGAATAAGATTCACATAATGGAAGGCAAAGGGAAACTGGACTTTTTCGGTGAATTAGATTCACATAATGGAAGGCAAAGGGAAACTGGACTTTTCCGGTGAATAAGATTCACATAATGGAAGAGAAAGGGAAACTGGACTTTTCCGGTGAATAAGATTCACATAATGGAAGGCAAAGGGAAATTGGACTTTTCCGGAGGGCTCCATGGTGGGGCCCACATGTTTTCTTAAGGACTAAGAAAAAGGAAACTTGTGGGACAAGTTAGCCCTAGAGTTTTCTTAAGGGCTAAGGAAACTTGTGGGACAAGTTAGCCCTAGAGTTTTCTTAAGGGCTAAGGAAAAGGAAACTTGTGGGACAAGTTAGCCCTAGAGTTTTCTTAGAGGCTAAGGCAGCTCCCTTGGACACCCTCCTTGACCTATATAAAGGGGTGGAGAGGTCTAGGGCATGTAACCTGAAACCCAAGCCACTGGCCCAACTGTTGCCCTCCAATCTCTCTCTCGCCCGACTGTGCGTAGGCGAAGCCCTGTCGCAGAAACTCTCCACCATAAAGCACCACGCCGTCATGCTGCTGATCCAATCTATCTCTCCACCATACTTGCTGGACCAAGTAAGGAGGAGACATCGCTGCACCGTACATGTGCAACTCTCGGAGGCGCCGCCACTTGCGGCGCGGGATCGGATCGGATCGCGAGGAGGAGACGGCTTGTACGACTACGTCATCCACGTTCTGTTGAACATTTCTGCTGTGCGATATCTTTAAGGGTATGAAGATCTCATCTACCTCTCTCGTTGATTACATCTCCTAGATTAGATCTTGGCTTTCTTGTTCGCATCCGTAGGAAATTTTTTGATTTACTATGTTGCGAAACCCTTCAGTGGTATCGGAGCTAGATCTATGCGTAGATGTGTTTCACGAGTAGAACGCAACATGCTTGTTGCGGGCGTTGATGTTTTCTGTTGCAAACCTCTATGTTGTGTATTTCTTATGGCGCGGGATAGTGAGATCGAAGCAGTCCAGGCCAACTTTACGCGAACTCGTTCGCGAGACCGGCTCCGCACTTGACGTGTGGCTTGTTCCACACATGCGGCTGGCGGATGCCAGTTTCTCTCACTATAGTAGTCATGGGATTTACAACAGATGTTAGCAATCATAATATCACCGTTGTGGCTTTTCGTAGGTTAGAATCATTCTTAACTTGCTACTCCCATAAGCCACGTAAAACATGCAACAACAAAGTAGAGGCGTCTAACTTGTTTTTGTAGGGAGTGTTTTGTGATATGGTATGGCCACAAGATGTGATGTGATATATGTGATGTATGCGATGATCATGTTTTGTAATGTTTCACGACTTGCATGTCGATGAGTTCACAACCGGCAGGAGCCATATGGTTGTCTTTATAATTGTGTGTGACCTGCGTGTCAACTTCTTATATGCCATGTAATAGCTTTACTTTATCGCTAAGTAGTTAGCAATAGTTGTAGTTGCTATTCATGGTGGAGGCAATCATGATGGAGTGATGGAGATCATGCCGGCGTGCACAAGATGGAGATCATGGCTCGGAGATTGGCTATACCATGTCACATAAAATTATATGCATGTGATGTTTATCCTTTTATGTATCTTATTATGCTTTGATCGCGACGGTAGCATTATAAGATGATTCCTCACTTAAAGATCAAGATAAAATTGTGTTCTCCCCTCGTATGCACCGTTGCGAAAGTTCATCGTTTTCAAGCATCTCGTGATGATCGGGTGCTATAAACTCTACGTTCACGTACAACGGGTGCAAGCCAATTTTGCACACGCGGAAATACTTGGGTTTGACTTGACGAGCCTAGCATGTATAGACATGGCCTCGGAACACACAGACCGAAAGGTCAAGCATGAGTCATATGGATGATATGATCAACATGTTGATGTTCACCATTAAAGCTACATCATTCACGTGATGATCGGTCTCGGTGTAGTGAATTTGGATCATGCTTCACTAAACAACTTTGAGGGATGTTGAATTTAGTGGGAGTTCATTAGTAATTTGATCAACTTGAACTTATCATCATGAACTAAATCTTGATGTATTTGCATAAGTCGTTGTAGTCTTTGGCACCGTTGCCCACCAACACTTAGCTTAATTGAGTTAAAAGAACTATAGAATTCTGGATTATCACTTTACGGTCTAGTACCGTTTAGTTAGAATGTCAAGAGTAAGGATTAAGTCTTATTGCAAACTTTAGCAAACCTCACTTGCTCCATGCAATTTAATAAGTTGTATTAATCTAAGAGCAATGATTCAAGTTTAGTATCTAAAGATCATATGTTTGCCTTCATGATAAATTGATCTTCAAAATTGTTTGAGAATCAAAGTGATCATCGAGCTGAAAGAATTATTTCAGAAACAGACAAGAAGTGAAAGATATTTGATATCTAAAACTTTGATTGTTTGCAAAAATGATGAAGTATAATTTAGTAAAAGAACATATGCTCATATTGTATGAATATATGTGAAGATTGAAGATGCTAGGCATCCCGATCACCCAAAAGTTTGGGAAACTAATATTGTACTTGCATTTGTCCTTAAGAGCTATAGTAGTTCCATCATAAAAGATGTCATGATAGGACGAATGAAAAGGTATCGGCTAAATTGTTTTGCTATACCAAAAGAATACTAAAGAATGGAATCGAGAAGAATACCAATCATATGATGATGGCGATCCACTTCAAAGTGCAAAATCCAAGGATATTAGTATTTGACTAACATCCTTTGGACTATGTGTCAAATGATTGATGCCACTATTGATGTTGATAGATTCTTCTAAAAGGAGAGGAAACGCTAAATAGGATCTGCAAAATTATTTGGTAGAAAAGGAAAGGACTGGAAATGTCCAGCACAGGTATATAAATGATATACATGTTATAGATGTATTCTTTGCTGGTACATAATTCTTGGGTATTGGATACTAGATTGTTGGTATGAAATGTCATACAAAGCAACAATACAAGAACTATGATGGCCTAAGTAACTAGCAAAAGAATGTGGTAACAATGCGCATCGAGAAACAAATAAATGTGTTATTGTGTTTTTCATCGGCATAAAACCTAGCCTTCTAGATTTGTTAAGAACTTAATAATTGTTATTTTGTTCTGGTATTATGAGAGCAATGGTTGTTCAAATTATTACTGTCTTCCATAATCGATGGTTAGATTATTATTATCTTTTTGGTGAAATAGACATTTATAACACTGATGCTAAAGGTCGCAAGACAAAATGAATTTCACTTATATATGACACCGCCGTTTAAGTCATATTGGAAACAAAACATGAAAGAAATTCTATATTGATAGATTTTCGAGTCAATTGATTTTGAAATGATTGACACTTGTGAGACTTTTCCTAAAGATGATTAAACTCTGTTCATAGGCCATGGACAGAACAAGCGACTAACTAAATGGAGATCATACATGTTGATGTATGTAGTCCATGGTGTGAAGTTGATCATGGTGTATTTTCTATTTCATCAATGACTCGAATAGATATATGGTATATCTGCTTGATGAGATAAAAGTATGAAACAATTGAAACTGTTCAATTTATGAAGTGGAAATTGTTGTAACAAGAAAATTCAAGTTTTTATGATTGGATCATAAAGAAGAATATTTGAGTTACAAGTTTAGCAAACATCTAAGAGTTAGAGGAATTGTTCCACAAACTTGCATCGTGATAAACACCATAGGAGTATGGAGTTTTCGATGGATGTAATCAAACCTTGTTTGACATGGTTAGATCAATGATGAAATAAACTACCAATATAATTTGTGGATTATGCTTTAGAGACTACCGCTTTTCACTGAATAGAGCACCATCATAATCCGCTGAAATGACACCGTACAAGTTATAGTTGTCTTTTCTTAAATTTTGGTATGCATGGCATATGTAAAATGTTTACAACCAAATCGGATTAGTAAGTCTTTGTAGGTCATCCCAAAGAATGTCAATGGGTATTCCTTCTACTATGAACCCAAACACATAGTGATTGTCACTAAAAGAAGTGAATTTCTTATGAAGGAGTTTCTCGCGAAAGGTTTAAGTGGGAGGAAGATAGAACTTGATGAGGTTTTTGAATCTGAGCAAAATGATCAGAGTAGCACAGCACCAGAAAATGTTCTGGAAGCGGCAACTGCATTCATGGCTCACGTGTTTACAATATGTTGTAGTCACGGCATCGAAGTTCCTATTTAACCAAGTTGGTCGTAATCAAATAGCAAGATTTGAGGACGAGATATTATTAGATAATAGTAACCAACAATATACAAAGAAGCGGTGATGGGCCCTGACTTCATCATATGGATTATTCTAGCAACAATTACATATTGAGATATGATAGTTGAATAAACAAAACAACGTTCCTCTACCAGAATGCACACCAAGGACATGTACCTGACATGACCCAATGGGTTTTGTTGATTCAAAGGTTGCTAGATATGTATGCAAACTTCTATGGTAGAAGTAAGCATAGCGAAGTTGGAATCTTCAATGATGAAAATGTTAAAGTGTTAATTTCATCAAGATATTTGAAGATGCTTGTATTACAAGAAAGTAAGTGGGAGCGCTCAAACATATTTCTAATACTTTATGTGGATGACATATCGTTTATTGGAAATAATGTGTTTTTATTGATATTGTTAAGTTTTCATTAAAATTGGTTTTTGATGAAAGACTTAGGTAAAACCAGAATATTAAGCATCAATGTCTATGCAGATAGATTGAGGCATTAATATAGTTTTGCAGAGTACATATATGAAATATTGAATTTGTTCAATATGGAAACAATAAGAATGGTTCTTATTGCATGGAAGAGGTTGGAGCAAGAATCAATAGTTTTGACACTTGATGAGTGAAACCGCAAGAATGATTTTATCAAATCTTGTGTTCCATGATATGTAGATCCAGATATGTCCAATGCGCTGAAAGGTTGCGAGCATTCATATGATGATCGTTGGACAATAGTAAGAATATTCTTATGTACTTTCGAAGAAGTAAGAATATGTTCTGTATGCAGAAGTGACAAATAGTTCATTGCAATGAGTTACATTGGCTTTGTCACACATACAAGTAAAATTTTATCTCAATTTTTTAAGCTATTTGTTTTGAGTTAGAAGGTGGCATAATAAGATGGAAGAAAGTTCCATGATAACTTGGATAAGTTCCAATGTTAATATTGTGGCGGACACTGCAACGAGGGCTAAGTATATAATCGCTTTAGAAGCGGCATAAAAGATGCAAAGTAGATAGTGATAATCCAACTTCTTTGTGGCACTGTCGTCTTGGTCATATTGGCGTAAAATGCATGAAGAAACTCCATTCTGATGGACTTTTTGAGTCTCTTGATTTTGAATCATTTGACACGTGCGAGCCATGCCTCATGGGCAAGATGATCAAAACCTCGTTCTCCGGAATAATGGAGCGAGCAACGGACTTATTGGAAATCATACATACCGATGTGTGCGGACCAATGAGTATTTCGACGCACGGTGGATATCGCTATTTTCTCACTTTTACTGATGACTTAAGTAGATATGGGTATGTCTATTTAATGAAACATAAATCTGAAATGTTTGAAAAAGTTCAAAGAATTTCAGAACGAAGTGGTGCTAGTACTATATAGTTCTATTGTATGACAATAGTGACAACATAGTTTTTGGCAAAGAAACCAAGGTTTCATCAGAAGACAAAGTTTATACGATGCCATCTCATACAAGATGAGTAATGCGTGCTGACGCAAAAGCAATATGCAAATACAAACGGACCTGAAAGTGTCAGACCCGTAGATAAGGTTTACCACATGCAACGCGTATGAATAACACCGGAATGCCATAGGTGTTAAAGGCGCAAGTATGACTAGATTATTGACTCTAGTGCAAGTGGGAGACTGAAGGAAATATGCCCTAGAGGCAATAATAATATTGTTATTATCATATTTCTAGTTCATGATAATGTTTATACTCCATGCTATAATTGTATTAAGCGGAAACATTAATACTTGTGTGGTTTATGAACAACACCGTGTCCCTAGTATGCCTCTACTAGACTAGCTCATTGATTAATGATGGTTAAGGTTTCCTAACCATAGACATGAGTTGTCGATTAATAATGAGGTCATGTCATTAGGAGAATGATGTGATGGACAGACCCAAATAAAGCAGAGCAATTAGATCGTGTCATTGTGTTCATCTTTGCGAAGCTTTTTCCTACGTCAAGTATTGTATTCCTTAGACCATGAGATAATACAACTCCCTAGTATCGGAAGAAAGCTTTGAGGTCATTGATACGTCTCAAACGTATCTATAATTTTTGATGCTCCATGCTTTGTTTTACACCATTTGCCTACTGTTTCGTTACACTTAGTGGCATTTTTATACGCTTTCCAGAACTAACCTATTAACGAAGTGCCACAGTGCCAGTTTCCTGTTTTCTGCTGTTTTTGTGTTTCAGAAGTGATACACAGGAAATATTCTCGGAATTGGACGAAACAAGTTCCTGAAGTCATATTTCACCGGGGAGCTCCCAAACATCCAAAGACCTGACGGAGGGGGGCCACGAGGCCCCCACACACAGGGGCGGCGCGGCCCAGCCCCTGGCCGCGCCACCCCCTTGTGAGGGCACGTGGTCCACCCTCTGACATCGCCCCTTCGCCTACATATACCCCCTGACGAGAAAAACCTAAGGGCCCGATCAGTTTTCCAGAATACATCGCGATCCGCCGCCGCCGTCGACCCGAAGATCGGGAGGGTCCAGAAGCTCTTCCCGGCACCCTGCCGGAGAGGGGAATCGCCACCGGAGGTCT